>CM053784.1:194937231-195537231 GCA_028749045.1 Cupressus sempervirens | reverse complement strand
ATGACATATATCCTCAATGATTTGAAAATTGATAGTATGGAATTTTGGATAATATGCTTGAGTGTGATTTTAATTTGTTCAAATTAGTTCTGTTTGTCATCAAATGGTGTTAGGATTAAACCATGAACAGAAATAACAATTACATACAAACATAAACAATATCAAAAAATAGTAGATCACACAAAAAAGAACACAAGCCCCCAAGATTTAACATGGTTCACCCAATCCCTAGGCTACGTCCACCAAACAACAAGTCTGATATTATTATCATCAAGTGATTACAACCTAATTACAATCTGTAATCCCTTACAGCTCAATACTGTCACAAGTACCAATTTTTACATCACCACACAATGAAACAATCCCTAACCCTAAGCCCTTCTATACAAGTTCTTTTACCACTTTAGGGTTATTATTAATAATTACATGTCAACCCAAAGTCTCAATAAAATAAGACCCAAAAAAATTGGTAGCTCTAAACCTAAACCACTAGATAGCCAAGGCCTAATAGCCTCAGCTATATTGGGGACTATTGCCCCCAACCCCCCACTTGGGGCCCAGCCTACCCTGAACCCTATCAAGGAAATATGGAGTATATATAGTACTTCCCTTATCAATCACCATAATTGAACAATCTCCAACTTGGGGACTAATCTGGCTCCACACTAAACAACAATTTCCCACTTGGAGACTAATCTTGTAGCTATGTCAATACTCCATGAGCCTCCCATTGAATCAAACCACCCTAGACTCTACTATTCTTTTATTCATGTTAAGTCTAGAAGATTGACCAAAGCTAAAGAGGAGTTTAGCTTCTCCCTTATTACTACTTGTATAAATGTATTTTTTGGATTGTCATCTATATGCATCTTGTCCAACTTTAACTATCCATCATCCACAACTAGCTAGATGAAATGGTACCACAACTATATGTGTTTGGTCTTTGAATGTAGAGCCAAGTTCTTTTCAAGATGAATGACACTTTGACTATCTGTAAACAAATATTTATCCCTCTAAGGGTGTCCCAATTCATCCAAGAAGAATCAAAGCCATATCATCTCCTTGGCTACCTCTATAGCAGCAACATACTCTACATCTATAGTGGATAAAGAAGTAACCTTCTATAACCTATAAACCAAGTTCATGGCTACCCCACCAATAGTAAAGACATAACCTATAGTACTTTTCCTAGTATCAATATCCCTTACCAAATCTGAGTTAACATATCCCTATAAATAAGTAGTAGAGCTGCCAAAGTGTAAACACTTATTGGATGTTCCTCTCAAATATTTGAGAATACATTTAACTACATTCCAATGCTCAATCCCCAGATGACTCAGATACCTACCAATGATTCCCACTACATGTGCAATATCTAGCCTAGTATATGCCATAGCATACATCAAGCTTCCTATAGCTGAAGCATAGGGTACCTTTGACATCTCATCCTCCTCTTTATGTTTCTTGGGACACATCTCCTTAGGCAACTTCAAATGACTAGGTAAAGTTGTGCTGATAGCTTTAGCATTCTCCATAGAGAAATTTTGCAACACCTTCTCAACATAATCAGCTAAGATAGCATCAATCCCCTATTCTTCCTATGTTTTCAAATCTTCATACTAAGGATTTGTTTTTATATCCCCAAATCCTTCATAGGAAATTCATGCGCTAATTGGTATTTCAACCCCTTATTGTGATCCATGTTAGACCTAGCTAAAATAATATCATCAACATATAAACATAAAATAATGTAGCTATCATCATCCAACCTATTAAAGTAAACACAATGATCTGAATGACACCTACTATATCCATGCTCATGCATAAAAACTGTCAAATTTTAGATACCATTTCCATGGTGCTTGCTTCAAGCCATATAAACTTTTCTTCAATTTGCACACTAAGTTCTCCTTACCTTTGACCTCAAATCCTTGTGGTTGAGCCATATATATCTCTTCATCCAATTCACCATGAAGGAAGGGTGTTTTAACATCAAGCTTCTCTAAATGAAAATCTTTAGTAGCCACAATACTTAAAACAATATGGATAGAAGTCATCATAACAATAGAAGAAAATATCTCAACAAAATCAATTCCTTTTTTCTGTGCAAATCTTTTTACAACTAACTTGACTTTAAATTTTTTTTAACCTCCATCCTCTTCTTTTAACCTATAAACCCATTTATTTTGTAAAGCCCCTTTACCTACAAGCAACTTGCATAAATCCCATGTCTTATTTTTTAGTAAAGAGTCCATTTCATCTTTCATTGCAGACTCCCACTGAATCTTACTATCCACCTACACAGCTTCATCATAACATTCAAGTTCACCAACATCGGTAAGTAAAATAGAATACAAAGAGGGAGAAAATATTTTTGGAGTTCTAATTAGCCTTGTTGACCATCTAACATTCATTGGTGTGTGTGGTATTCATTGTTGCGATTGTTGCACATCATGAGGAATGGATAGTACATCATCTCTTGGAGTATCATCTATCATGACAAAATCATCTTCTTTCTTCTCATGTTGCTATAACAGATCTTTGTACATCACTTTCTCATTGAATATGACATCCCTTCTTCTTACAATTTTATGATTTTCAAAATCCCAAAGCCTATAACCAAATTTGTTAATGTCATATCCAATAAATACACATTTCTTTGACTTAGCTTCTAGCTTGGTTCTATTTTCAGAATCTTTATGAGTAAATGATTCACAACTGAAGGTTTTGAGAAAAGAACAACTCACCTTCTTACCAATCCATGCTTCCTCTAGAATACCACAGCCCAAAGTAGCAAAGGGACTTATATTAATCAAAAATACAATAGCATTGATAGCCTCTACCCACATGTTTAAGGGAAACCTAGCATGCAACATCATGCTTCTTGCATGCTTCATTATAGTCTTTTTCATGCATTCAACCACTCCATTTTCCTGTGGAGTCTTTGGAATAGTTTTGTGTCTACAAATACCATTAGTGGATCATTAATCTTCAAATTCATGACTATAATACTCACCACCATTATCAGATCTACGACATTTTAATTTCTTTCCAATCTCATTTTCAACCAAGCATTTTCATTTGTTAAAAGTTTCAAATACATCATATTTTTGTCTAAGAAAATAAACCCATAATTTTCTAGTTACATCATCAATAAATGTGACATAATAAAGAGAGCCACCAAGAGAAGATACCTAAGCTAGTCCCCATACATTTATATGCACAAGCTCTAATTTCTCCCTTTTATTTTCCTTCCTAGTCTTCACAAAACTCAATCATTTTTTTTTTCCATACACAACTTTCACATAAATCCATATTAACACATTTCAGATCTAGTAAAACTTTCTTTTAATGATGTACTTTCATACCTTTTTCACTCATGTGCCCAAGTCTGTTGTGCCATAGCATTGTATTAGAATCTATAGTAGTTATTTGTTCTCCCTACTGAATTGCAACAACTATTTTTGAACATTTATTTTTCTCTGAATCAATTAAAGTAGAAGGAATAATATGACCTGTATAAAGATATAAGGTGCCTACTTTCACACCTTTTGCTACTACAAGGGAACATTTTGAAACTTTCCAATTTTTATCATTAAAAATAACTACACAACCCTTATCACTAAGTTGTCCTACTGAAATTAAATTCCTACTCAACCTTGGAACATGTCTTACCTCATGTAATAGCTAATGATTCTCATTCTACAACTTAATCTTAACTTTTCCCTTTCCAAAAATTTGATAGGGTTCATTATCCCCCAAATAAACAAGTCCAAAATAGCTTTGGACATGATCAATGAAATAACCTCTATGAGGTGTAGCATGAAATGAAGCACCAGAATCTAAAACCCATGAATCATCAACACTTTTTAAAGATAGAAGAAAAGCATCATCTTTAGATTTGTTACTTGTACCACATTTGCCTCCTTATCTTCATCTAGTTTATCTCCATTTTTCTTTTTAGTCCAACAATATTTCTTTTTATGCTCTAATTTTCCATAGTACTAGCAGTCATTCAATCCTCTTAATTGAGACCTCCTCTCCTTTGACTTTCCTCTTGATTTCCCATAATTTTTGGATTACTTCCACTCTTATTTCTTCTAGCTCAACTTTGTGTGTTCAAAACACTTCCAAATTTAGATCCGCTTGAGGATTTTCCACAAGTTTCCTCACTCAAAATAACATTGATCACATCATCATATTTTAGGGTACTAGATCTGGAAATAGAATTACTCATAGCCATTACCAAGCCATTCTAGCTTTCAAGCAAAGAACACAAAATCAAGAGTAGCCTGATTTCTTCATCAAAATGGATACCCACTGAAGATAACTAACAATTAATTATATTATAACTCATTTAAATGATCTACAATAGAACCACCTTCTATCATTTTTTTATATTAAATAAATGCTTCATGAGAAATACCTTATTTTAAATAGAGGGCTTTTCATATAGTTTTGTTAGGGTTTGTATCAACTCTTCTATTGTCTTTACTTTTGTAATATTAAATGCCACCAATGGTGCTAGGCATAATTGAATGCTTCCAAGTGTCTTTTCTATCCAAAAGATCCCAATCATCATTTGACATAGATCTTTGATTCTTGGTTTTGTCTTCCAATGCCTTTCATAAATCCTTCTAATAAAGATAGTCTTCCATTTGCATCTTCCATTACTAAAAATTCTACCCATTAAACTTGTCAACCCTTAGCTTACCCTCATCTACCATTGCTCCCACTCAACAATGACACTTTCCTACAAAGGATAACTAAAAAACAACCTCTCTCTGATACCAGTTGTTAGGATTAAACCATGGACAGAAATACCAATTACATGCAAATATAAATAATATTTTAAAAAATAGATCACATAAAAAAGAACACAAGATACCAAGATTTAATGTGGTTCACCCAATCCCTAGGCTATGTCCACCAAACAAAAATTATAATATTATTATGATCTAGTGATTACAACCTAATTATAATTTGTAATCCCTTACAACTCAATACCACCACAAGAACCAATTTTTGCATCACCACACAATGAAGCAATCCCTAACCCTAAGCCCTTTTATACAAGTATTTTTGTTGCTTTAGGGTTATAATTAATAATTACATGTCAGCCCAAAATCCTCAAATAGATAAGGCCTAATAGCCCCAACTCTATTGGAGGTTGTCAGCCCCAACCCCCCGCTCAGCACCTGTCTTGGCCCTAAACCCCACAGAGGAATTATGGAGTATGTATAGTACTTTCCTGATCAGGCACCACAATCTAACAGATGGTATAAGCTATGATTAAATCGAAATGATCCTAATAGGAATGTTATTGAACATGATCGTAGAGTTAAAATGATTATTACAAGGTCATTTGAGCCAATTGGAGATGAGCCCTATGTTCTTCCAAGCCATTGCAAGAAAGTTTTTTACTTTGGCATTCTACAAAAACTAGGTTGGTCATTTGTTGTTAGACGTGATCCAAGATGAAGGTCGATAAAGTATAATGTGATTTACATATGTAGGCTATTCAACACCTTTGACCAGGATCTTGCACAGTCACATGGATCGACAAGTATAAGTCAATAGACCCTATAGATACAATTTTTTATTGTCATATATTCTCTTTAAAATCAATTTCAACTTTAATCCTACTATGGCTCTCATTTTATGGATTGGAGATATCACCAAATAGGTATTTGTCTAATCTATCTTTTCCAAGTGAGGAAAATGTGGAAATAGAAGACAAAAGTCAAACATCTAGTAGGTATAAAATAGGGAGATCAACTGGAGATCAACTAGAGATCAAAAGACTAGAAGAAAATTCAATAAAAAAATACAATTTTTCCTTGCTAGGGGGGGGGGAGGGGGGTCATGTTCTTTTGATAAGGAGAGTGAAGGTGATAGAAAGGTCCCCTTAAGGTACACACATCTTCAGAAAGAATGGGTACCCAAGGAACTACCTCTAGTTAACACTAATTTTTTTGTTAATGAAAGGATATATCACATAGCTCCATCTTCATTACATGGTTTGGGTCTATTTTCTATGGATGGCATAAAGTTCAGTTACAATAAAGTTGTTCAATTGATGGAGTATGTAGGACCTTGTTACAATTACAATAATTGGATGTGGATTTTGCAATATAAAAAAAGTATGCATAGGTATGCATTTTCACCAAATTATATACAGTGCAAAGAAAATGATCAAAGTAAAATGTTTGCTATGTATATTGATGGATGGCCAAAAACAAAAGGGAATGTTATAGGATTTATAAATAGCTCTCAACCTATGTTAACTAATAAGTTGGTGAATTGTATATTTGAGGCATGGGAGGGAAATTGTGTTTTTGTATGTACGATCAAATCAATAAGTGCAAGGAAGAGCTTCTAATAGATTACAATTTGAATCACGTAGATGCAAAAAAAAAATTCTATCATGGGATTAGTAAGTATAATATTTAAACCAATTGCCTCCAGCCAATATACAATCCTCTATTTTATTATTATTATTTTTTGGTAATTCTATTACTTTCATTTCATTGTTGATTGCTAAGAATTGCTAATCTTTTTCATAGGGCGACATGGATAGACCACCACCCACAGGCAGGGATTCAAAATCTCACACACCTTCTTCAATGAAGGTAAGCTTTAATTATTTTAATTTTTCAAATTATATAGAAAAATTTTTATATTATTATTTTCTTTTCTTTTATGTCTTTGGAGTTATTTTGATAGAATTTTACTAAAATTGATGTCACAACTTGATACCTATTGATAGGGAAAAGCTAAAATGATAGTAGATCAAATGTGATATGGAATATAGGAATCATTTCTAGATGACATCACCCTTAGATGTTGACCCTATGTTCATATCCCATTAACTCATACAAAGATATAGTGATGAAATTGTTAACCTTATCATCGAGGGTGTCACAAGTGAGAAGATAGAGGCACTAAAAGAAGAAATGGTTCATAGAGTCAAATCTTTGAAGGTAAGTTAGTAATTAGTATCAAGAAATAATATAAGTTTAATAGATGTTTATATTTTATAGTATCTTATGGATCATGATCTAAAATATTATGTGTTCTTATACAACAATTTGTGATACTTGTGACACCACATGGTGAACATGGTGAAGGTTGTAGTGAACAATCTTCATGTAAGTAACACTTTCTCTTTACAAAAAATGCAAGGATTGATGGTAATGACTATTGTTTCATCTTACTAACTCTACAACAAAGGCTTCTTCCAAGCCACTAGGATATCATATGTTATCCTTTAGGATTCTCCAAGGTTGGAGACTGAATGATTGGCATATTCCTTGTGCCACTCTCACCTATTCCAAATGTCTCTACCTAATCCTTCACAATACCCAAACAACTAACTCTCACACCTCACAACACCTTCATCATCTTACACCTCTAGGATCTTTCTCAACACCATAGTTCAAATTACTACCAAGGGGCTTGATTCATTACCAATAAAGAGATTCTAACAAGAAAAGGTTCTACACATCTTAGTGGGCCTCAAAACACCAAGAAAAACTACTCTACCTTATAGCCTACCTTGGAATGTAGGTTAAGAAATCAAATTCTTTAAAACATCTCTCAAACTAAATGCAAATTGAGATATCTCTTATTGATATCAACATAATTCCAAAATTATAGATTCCCACTATTCAATCAAATATATAATCTGCAAGCCCAAGTCTAAACAAATAAGCCTACAACACATCATTTCACTCCAAAGTCACCTACTCTCCAAAGAACAATAACCAATGAACTTCCATACAAAATTACCTTGTCAAAGCCAATATCAAAATTTTGACTTTTGGGCTTCCAATCATTTGTAAATGGCAGAATCTCCAAACCCTTGTGATAATGTGGGTTTCCTTGTTGAATATGTTGGCTACCTCCCAACCTTCAATATCTCAGTAACTCCATTTTTTGGAAATGTTTCTTAACACCCAAAGTATGTGTTCCAACCTTCAAACATCTATGCAACATTATTCACATCTACCACAAGATTATAAGCTATTGATTCATTGTCTTTTTGTTTGTAACAATAGTTAATATGTTGATTCTTGTTCCATGCCAATATGGGAGGATATAGTTCTATTATACACTCAAGAGGGGACAATATTAATAACAAAAAATCCTTTAAACCACCTTCCCTATCTCCACAAATGAAAAAATGCATTTTTTTCACCCCATATTTAGAAAATATACATAATTTATTGTCCAAAAAAAAAGTTGTTGGCACTCGAAATTGTAGCACTAATTTTGAGTACTATTGAAGGAATTAAGCCCTATAAGCACTCTTTAATGCACATGTACCTGATTGTAATTTTGAGCCCTATGAGGTTTTTAATGCTTCTAGCACCCTAAATTCAGTATACCTATATGTTTCATGAAGTTAAATTTTCATTCTGAGTCATTTCGTGAAGTCCTTATTTGAGCAATTGTCAATTCTGCATTTTCACCTAAATGTCAAATAGCGACAGGAGGTTTTGTTTGCAACTAAATATCTCACACCTAGTAATGTTTCATGAATCACTTCTTTGGGAGTTTTTAGTGTCTATGTTTTAGATTTTGAGTCATTTCGAGTCTGTCTAACTAGGTTTTGAATTCCTCAAATTTGGTCATTTACTAATGTCATGCTAATGTGAATTGTTCTAAATTATGGGAAGACATGTTTGACTTGTTATAACTTTGACCTAGTCGACTAAAATGTTTTCATTTTAGAGGTCAAAGACATGTTATGTTTTAATTTTGAGCTTATGATGAATCCGTTTGATCAATTTTCAAATGCGATTCCAAATGCAACTTGTAACTTTTTACTAGTGTGAAGAAGTGCAGATTTGTTAAAACCCCTATTTGTGACATCATAACCTGAAATCAATGATAGATGAGATCAAATGGATTGTACTACTATTTTTTAATCTAAAAACACTTTAGGTATGCCAATTTTTAAGTCTTAAAAAGTATGTCTGCACACTTTCCTAGGTCAATTCCATTTGGAAAAACTGCTTTTCTATCAAGTGTTTCCAATCTACAATTCTGAGTAGCTCACTTTGAACGCTCGCCATTTTCATCCAATTATTCATCATGAGCTTTAGTCATAGATTTATACTCTCCTTGTAACATTGAACCTATTCCCTAGTTTTTGTTTCCCCAAGTATCTATTTACCCAATTTTCAAAGCCAAATCTAAACGTGATTTATTGTTTTCTAATATGTTTTCTTGTAGGCAATTTTAAGAGGGAAACTTTGATAGCGAATATATTTTGATTGGGAACTTTTCATGAGAAAAGATTTGATACGGTAA
The DNA here is from genome assembly GCA_028749045.1 of Cupressus sempervirens. Taxonomy (NCBI): domain Eukaryota; kingdom Viridiplantae; phylum Streptophyta; class Pinopsida; order Cupressales; family Cupressaceae; genus Cupressus; species Cupressus sempervirens. The sequence goes on along the minus strand of CM053784.1, from coordinate 195,527,913 downwards.
AAGTGTGTGGAAAAAAGAGTTAGTGTGCCAATTTTTAGAGTTGAATCAGGTGTTTTGGTCAGTTTTTAAGGCTAGTCAAAGAACCTCCTGGCATAAAGTTGGCAAGTTGCAGAAAGATATCAAATGAGTTTTTAAGGTCTCTCTAGTGGTCAAATTTTCCTCAAATCAGTATTAAGTGATTAATGGATCAATTTTAAATATTAGTTGTTTGAAAATGAAAAAAAAATTAGCCAAACCCACTTTGGGGCCTGACTAATTGCAACAAATTGATACAAAAGAAGAGAGGGCGATGATCATCAACTAAAGAATATCCAATGAGATGTTGCATTAGAAGCTGAGTATGATATGCATCTTGTAGGGAGGCTATTGGGGCCAAGAGAAGTAAATGGTCAATGGTAAAAACATTCATAGGGTAACTCTATAACAGTTGTTCAAGCTGAGTTCACATAATTAGAACTCTTAAGTTCTATATGTATGTGAGATAAGAGCTTAAGTCTAAGATTCCAACTTCTAGGTATTCACCAATATCTCAAAAAAGAGTGTCAAGAACCAAGTAGCACCTCATATACCTATTATGCTTTATGCTATTAATCATGCATTTAAAAATGTTAAAATTTTTGATCAATGGTTAGCTAAAATAGATTTTAAAAAATGTGACCTACTTTTAATAGATGCCTATTAAGTATCGTCATCCCATTCTTCTCTCATAGAATTCCTCACAATTGGAAATTCATTTGATTTAGTATCCTACTCATGCTAATATAGCATTGATATTTGTTAGAGAAGATATCTTGGAGTGAAGATTTTCTTTTTTTATAAAAATTGAGGATCCACATTTGCCTGTGTGGAAGGGGGGAGTGAGTTTTTTTTTTTTTTTAAGGATAGAGCGGGGTGTAAATGCAAAATTGCAAGACCTTAGAAATATGTTAAACTCGCAAGACATAGAGGTCTTTTCAAAAAGGGGATAAGCTTGTTATTATGAATGATGATATAAAGAACTTAAGAGGTAGTAACAACAAAGTTGGATGATGAGAATGTTGGCAATATAATAAGGGGCAGAAATGGCAAAGAAGGAGACACAAACTATCCCATGGTAGTGTCAAAGAAGGAATCTACCATTGGAAGGAGAAGGCATGACTTAGAAAAAGAAGTCTCACATGAAGGAGGAGGGAGAGTGGTTTGCATAGTTGAAAGAGGAGCTGAGAAATTGGAAAATACAAAGGATTTAGTTCATTTCATACAGAGGCAAAGTAGGGGAAGCCTTAGGCAATATGAAAGTAGGAAAAGTATAATATCAGATAGAAGAAATAGCACCCATATCCTACACAAAATCCATCAAGTATATCAATAGATAGTAGTTCACAAACAAAAATAGAGGATGAGTAAGGCAGGTTTCTTTAGAATGGGAATGAAATAGTCATTATGGCATCGACTCATGTGTTATGTGGAAGTAGAGCTCCATTTATGAAGACCAAATTGGGTACATCAACTTCCAATTTTCTTAGAAGGTTTGTGTCTACCAGCCAATCCCAATTTTAAGTTTTGGAGTTTGATGGAAAAGAGGATGATTTTGTAAAGTAGAAGACCATGCCAAGGGAGCATGTTAAAAATAAGGTAGTGCTAGTTAAAGAAAAACTGCAGGTCAAAGGGGGAATATGTGAGTTTTGAAACAGGGCAGAGTTTGCAATAGTAACTCACACAAAATTCCTTATCTACTTGCTATCACTAGTGATGGACATGTATGGTCTATGCCTATTCATGCTAAACATGAAACCATAGAAAGGCCTTTCACAAGATAGAGAGAAATGCCATGATGAAAGTGCCATGAAAAAACAAGGCACAGAGTAGGGAAGAAGTATAAAAAGGTTTAATCCCACATTCATAATGTGGGTGTTAGTTTTAATGTATAAATACAAAAGGACTTAGATTGTATTGTCCATAAGACATAGCCTTTTAAAAGGTGAGGTTTTCTCAGATGGTGGGCTTGTGGATGGCTAGCTGGCCAGAGGAGTAAATATTTGACCCAATCTGCATACAAAAAATTATTGATGTCATCGCTGGAAAGTTGCAAAATCTAGCAAGGCATTATGGCACCACTAGAAAATGGCAAGGTTTGCCAGTAGTGACATACCAATCTGTCAAAAAACCTTGAAATCTAGCAAAGAAGGTTGTGGGCCCCATCTATGTGATGTGATAGTGTGACAAAAAATTGTAGAAGGACAAGTGGTAGCCATGTAGTGACTGCGCGATGATGTTGGCAATGACTGGACCAAATACAAAGTGTCACATGGTACAGATTTCAAGGAAGGCTATGACATAGCAACCAGATATCTCCAATGCATAGGTTGGTGACATGTGGTGCATCTGACAGTTGTCACCATGTCACCAAGGAAAAGATGTATGATTGTTAACATGGCAACATGGCGACCCAATAAAAGGTTGACATGTGGTAGTAATGTGGTAAAAAGGTGGACCATTCTGATAGTGACACATGGTAGAGGCTCTAGACATGGCACAATTCTTGAGGTGCTGAGGTGGCAGAGGATGACACATTTTCCAAGGTTGTTATGTCACTAATGACATGGCAGTGTTGATTGGGATAGCATAGTGACTGATGATGTGGCATGATGACATGGTGTGCTAACATGGTAGAACAAAGGACAAATCAAATGATGACATGTGGCACCCAGTTGGAAGGGTTAGATGACTGTGCAAAAAAGGAATCAATCAGGGCTTAACACGTGGCACCTCGATCAAATAGGGTTGACCTAAAATGGAAGATAAGGGAAAAAAAATGATTTCTAAATGTTATTTTTAAATATCTTCCTTGAAAATCATTTGTAGTTCCTTTTAAATAAAGTTGGAAATTATTACATAGTTCGAACCTTTGAAAAGGTTAAATATTTGAGGTGCAATTGTGGAACATTAGATGGGAGCTTGAACTTCAAAGGGTCATAATTGGGGCAATTTTTATCCAAAATGTTGACTTCAATATACCATTAGAATAGACAAGAGATGAACTTTCAAAATATGGTGTTAGTTTTTACATAGCAATTCACCAGTTCGAGTTATAAGCAAATTTGTGATTTTGGGGGCATTCTCAATAGAATGGGCAGACTTCATCATGGAGCATCAAAATTGGCTAGGAGGCAGATATAAAAAATTGTTGAAGCCTGAATGTGGAAAAAACAACTTTGAAAAGATTACATTGCATTCTAGAGGCCCTTTAACTAATTTTGGCCTTTTCCTTGATTTGAGATCTCACATCAAAAGCGGTTATTTTCATCAAGTTTTTAAATCACTTTATGCTTTTGAGAGGCAAAATTGATTAAAGATTTGATATCTAGTTATAGAGAGAGATTAGAGAGATTCTTTTCACTGTTAGGAGAGGTTTTTCAAGTGGACACATGTTGTCTTCACAATAGATCCGGGATTTCACTGCCTCCTATATCATTCTCTTTCTTTCTCATTGTGGGGGTTCTAGTTTTTAGAAGGAAATTGACTCAGTTTTGAGACACCATTCTTTCAGCAATTTCTCTTGTATGAATGAATAATAGTAATGAAGAGAACATAGATAGCTCAGATCTTTTAGGTGTTTCTATGTTTTAATTTTAGGCATATGAATGTATTATTTCAAGGAAATCAATACAAAGAATAGCAAGTGTTGAGTTTCATCTTAAATCTTGTCTCCTTTATTAGTAATATTCAATGTTTTCTGATCTTTGGACAAAGAGCTTAGGTCATAGTTGCAGTCCATTAAGGTTGTATGTTGTTTCATTGTTGCTTATAATTCAAGGAGTTATGTAAATGCTTCAAGGAAATCAATAGGGTTGCAAATTTATTGATCAGGATATCAGGTAAGAATGAGATTTAGATTGAACATAGATGTCTATTTACATGGTGAATGGATAGATCAAATACTTAACGATACAAATATGTCTTAGGTATCCATATGTATCTGATTGATTTAGGGAATTTCCCAATAGATAAGGAACTAATTAACTATAGGATCATTAGTTCTTACTATTGCATATTTGAGGTCTTGTTGAATTCAACATTATTAATCAAATGTTTTTCCCCCTTTTGTGTTGAAGAGCTAAAAAGTATAACCCTCACTGAGCTTATGAATTGCATTATTTTGCATTTAGCTACTAAAGATCTATGGTGTTGCATGAGTATTACAAGATATAAGGGTTTTTATCTGCATTGTTAGATTCAAGGATATGTTTTGCACTGGTACCATATTAATTGGATCTAAGGTTCACCCGCCTAGGTTTTGTGATGCCTAAAGTAGAAGAAGGGTCTAGCCTTATAGTTGGCCCAATGCATGAAATAGTATGTTGAAGATGGGAGTTAGCTTCCTCTAGATGTACTTTATTCTAATCGGGGTAATTTGAAACCTGTAATGTTTCAAAACACAAATACAAGTAATGTATTCTTGGTTATAATATAAAACTAACATACAAACTTTCAATCAACCACAGAAGTACTATGTCCTTCACCATAAATAGGAAACTTTAAAGATCATCATAACCACGAATTCAAAGAGAATATTTAAGGAATATAATCATAATACTAGTATAGTAGAAATATTACACCAAAATACTAATTTCCATTTCACAGCTATATACAAAACACTTTGTTTCTCTTCTCAACACATTCTCCCCTATCTCTTAGCATGAGATTACAATGTTTTATACACAAACCTAACTTTTCACCTCCCTAAGAGGTTTGAACAATATGAATGACTATTCACCTTCTACACTTTGTCAATTTTTGCAAAGAAATTGCTAATAGCATTCTTTTGGCAATTTTTACACTTTTTTTGCATATTTTGCATTTTATGATTTCTCATGCTTCCTAGACACCATAAATGGGTTTTAAAACTTATTGAGACATTTTAATACTAAATTATACTCCATTCATTCCCTTGCATGGTATTTTCCTACTTTTTACTCACTTTGACCCATATTGCAAATGTCTTTGCTAACAACATTATATTCTTTAGCTCATGATGAAGTGTGGATGCCTCCTTTGGTCATCACTTTGATACTATCAAATGCATTATTGGAAACAAGAAGCGTGCAAACATCCTCAACTATGCCAATTACAACTGGTAAAACCTTGTTTTTTTATACTTTGTAATGTGTTAATCATCCTTTTTTTTTTGTTGGGTGGATCTTATACCCATGAACCTATTTTGTGCACTAATAGATAGACCTTTAGCTGATAGAGCAGCAATAGAGGCCATTACTACTAAAGCTGAACCATTTCCTAGAGTAGTTTGTGTGACTAGTACTGGTTCATTTTCGAGGGCATTGTTGCTTAACAAAAAAACTATGTTTTCATTAAAATTACAATACCTTCCAAGTGCTTTAAAATTATTATTATTTCCAGTGTAGTTGTAGTTTACTTATACATAACTTGTTTTTTTGGATTGATAACCCCATGATGTTTTTGTAGGAAATAATATTTTCTTTGATCATCTTTTTGATATGACATTGAGGCTATTTGGATCTACCATATGTAAAAGGTGCATAGTTTCATATCATTGCTACAATATTTTCCTTTTCTTTCATTTATTGTACTATATTAAAGTTATTGATCTAACAAAATTTATTTTCTTTTTAAAGGTGGAATGACCAAGGTCCTGAATTAAAAAATCAGTTGATTACATCCTTTGAGGACCTTTTTGGAAAAAAACATTTTTGACACTACCTTACTTCTCAAAAGAGCATCAAAACATACAAAGACTATGAGGGACCAATATAGAAGGGATCTAAAGGATAACCCAAAGTATGACCATCCTCCTATGATTCCTTTGATGGAGTGGAATGAATTAATAAAAGATGTAAAAGAAAAAATGCTACATGATAATAAAGAAAATGAACTAGAAGAGAGAAAAAAAAGGTATGTCATGATAATATTAAGTAGAATGTAATCATGCACAAATTAGTGATCTTTGAAATATATAATCTAACATGTTTCAAAATATTCATAAACAATGGGACAAATCAGTGGCTACAAAATGAGACTAGAAAAAGTTGGCCAACACAAACTTGGCTTTGGTGGCTATATGAATCTTCAATCTCAACTTGTCAGTAGCAACAATAGAATTTCATATAAATTTTTTTATATAATGTTGTAAACAATTTTTTTAATCAAATCATACATGCAAAACTAATGATATTAAGCACAAAATACAAGGCACAAAATTCAATGTAGAGCTCATAGATGAAGATTAAAAAATTTCCTTGAAGAAAGGCTATGAAGTCATGGTTGTATGCCTATGCCAAGAATCTGAAAGCCATACCCAAGAATCTGGTGCACCAAATGAGACACAGGTAAATTGGTCAAATAAAAAGTAAATCAAATTGAATAGTTGTGAAATTTATTTTTTTGTGTTAGTTTCAAACATAAATTGACTGCATAACAATGCACATAAGATTTCACTGCACCCTTCATATCCTATCACAGAATATATGCATGAGGAAGGCCATGATGTGCATTATAGTGGTAGAGGTATTAATTTTCTAATAGAAATAAATTATGCAACTGTGAATAACATTTAACATCTTTAATTACAATTTGACATGTAACTATTTTTTGAATATTTTAGAGCATGTTGAACATCGTGGTGAAGGAGTGGAGCATGTTCCAAGTGTTCAGCATGTTGGCATGGTGGTGGATCAAAATTTTAATGCACATGATGTGGCATTGTCAAGTAAGAAAAATGCATGTTATGTTGTATTGGTTAATTAAATACTTGCAATAGTTAAAAAAAGAAAAAAGAGTATGCCAATTGAACCCATTTACTTGTTCTTACAACAGAGCCCCCTTTAGTGTAGCAACTTCCTACTCCTCAAAATAGAAGGAGGCATCATAATTTGACATTACATGTGCCACAAAAGGAGGAGAATGAGGAATATATTGATGCTCTTATCAACCTTTTATTAAGAGAATTAAGAAAACCAAAAATAAGAAATGATTTTTTAAAAATGCTCTTTGATAAACCTTGTTTGATAATTTTTTTTGGATAATGGAAGGACATTTTTTTAAGTAATTATCTATGAATTTTGCATATTAATATTGATTTTAATGTCATGTTAATGAATATTGGTATGTGTTAATGAAGTCTTCACTAGTATTCTATATTAATGAATTTTATATCATATTAGTGAATGTTATGTGATTGTATTGATTGAATGTTATAGTTCATAAATGGATGAATGGATGAATTAAGTATGTAATTAGATGATAATGGAGAATTTAGATTGATGTTATAGGGTGAGGGTGAGGCCAGATGAGCTTCCACCTTCATGTTGTTAGCCTTGCTAAGTAGAGAATATTAAAGTATTCTTGAAACTAAGTGAAGCTCGACCTAACATACGAAGGATATCTTCCTAATAGTTTCTTTTCTTTTAGATAGAGTTTTGTGTCCATTCCTTTATCAATCACTACCCTTTTAGGCTCCTAAATTTCCTACTCTATTCTTTCTTTTTCTTCAAAACTATTACCAAAGTAGCAATTTATTCTTGATCATCTTTAGCTTAGTTATCAAGCAATATAATTTTGATCCTGATACCTTTGCTTCCTTCAACTATTGTTCTATTGTATTCATTAGGTTTTCATCCCTCACCCATAATTTTTCAAACTTGAAAAGACATTATTTTGGGAGTGAATCCTGAATGATATTCAGTAGAACTAGAAAGAGGTTTGAACTAGAATGAAGGAGGATATGGGCTAATACAGTATATTGAAATCAATTGTTATTGAGATTCTTTGGTGATTATTCATTATTTTTCTCTAGGATTCATTATAGCATTGAATTCACCACCTATAATACAAATCTAAATTCATTATAGCATTAAATTTAAAACTCATAATATTTTTGTTAAAAAATAAAATCATGTCCAACACATGCTTACACCAACCTTCCATACTATGATCAGCATTGATACTAAAAACTATCTCATAGTCTGTTCAAGAAGAGAAAATAATAATCTAGTATAGATGGTGCAAATATGATACACTTTAGTAATTAAATTTGATACATATGTGACATGAACAATTATTAGTGGTGCAGAGGGTGAGATTGAATAGCTTATAAGATTCATCATTTCTATATGAAATGTATTCTTTGATTTATTGATTCTTTCTAATAGTTGGTGAAGAGAAGGACTATATATGGGTTATAAGGTCTATTAGATCATATGATGATAACATAGTTGGGTTGTTGATATAGGTATCTTAGTGGAAGAACCTAATGGAGATAACAGTATGATTCTTTCATAGAATAACTATCTATTGAACCTAAATATGGGCAATGATCATGTGTTGTTGCTCCAAAATATCAAGCATTTGAGTGCTATAGTGAGTGGGCTAATGACACTACCTGCTAATAGAAACTATTGTAGTGATCTCTATCAGCAGTGTGGAAAGTTTCTATTGGATGTTCAACACATCGTTGAGGAAAGAGGCACATATATTTTACTCTCTAGGTTATGACATAAATGTTCTATGCAGTGTCTACTATCACTAGTGTTATGTTGCATTTGGAATAAGCCAATCCAACATGCACACTATGTTTTTAAGTCATGGTATGGATTTCCTTTCATTTTTAGTTTTGATCATTCATCCTTTATGTTTCATTGGACATCAAAGATGATCCTCAAAAAAAATTTACTAATAATTGTTAGTTTACATCAAAATGGTTTTTATTTTATGAAGTGGCAATTTGACTAGTAGTTACAAATGATTTCTCTATGTGGTTACCCTCTGTATACACAATATGGCTTTCAATGATAAATTATTTACCATGAAAATTCATATTAACTATATATTGGACTCTATTAGTGATTTTCTACATGACTTGGTATTTTTAAATTTGTAGCAATAAAATGTGGATGTGGTTACATACCAACCATCTACTTGAGAGATGATATATCTACAATGGAAGTAGTACCCCAAGAATTTGAATCAGAGGAGGGGGTGTTGGAAGAATCTTTCAAAGAGTTTTCTATCTTGCTTGATGAACACAATCATTATGTTCCATACTCTAGTGTCATTTTAGAGAAAAATCAATTATGTTCTTTCTTCTTCAGTGTGTTGTAGCTAAAGTAATGGAACATCTTCTAGTTTTAACAAGGAATCTTCCAATCAGGTTGGTTTTGTATTTTTTATTCAAATTTCTTTCTTACAAGTTTTCTTTTTGCTTTTCATTATATATTATGAATGAAGTAGATTAGGAATGCCAGTACTAAGAAACCTCTTGATTCTAATTCAACTTTATGATGTTAATTGCTTCTTCTCTATAGAAAGCTTATTATTGAGCCACTGAATGGTCAAAATAGAGTTCTTCAATATGAACTTGCATTTTCTAATCTCTGTGTAGAAAAAGTGTGGTGAAAACATTCCTTACTTGCTACATGATATAAAGGGAGCTCAAGACATCATAATTGTACTAATCCAATTTTAATTTGATTCTTTGAAATTCATGTTGATGATCTTTTTGGTAAATAAGCTTGTGACTGAGATATATTCTATCTTCCTTCTATTTAAAAATTATGCTTGAGAATCAACAGTTAATTTTGTTTAATTTGTTGGGCCTTAATAGAAAACATGGTAGATAAGAGTACATTAAAAAAAATATTTCTTTCTTGTCTAAATTATTGTGATTGCAATTTTTGGATCTCATTTACAATAGATCTTAAATGAATGAGGCATGTAACTATAAAATCTACACTATCAAACCACAAGTTGTAGTACATAAGATGACTGGAATCATAGTTCATAGTGAAGAACAATTACCCAAGGAATATAGAGAATTATGCTTTTATTTTGTCATTAGTTCTTAAGAGTTAGTACAATAGTTGTTGGTACAAGGAGGACCTATCATACATCAACTCCCTTAAGCCAACAACAAAGAAACTATTTGAGATAAATATTTGTCTAACTACCCACAACAACTCGGTAACATGCACTATTTAAGCTCACAAATGTTAACAATATAAAAAAATCAACATAAAGATTTATCAATTTGTAACATATAATAACTATTGGCAAAATCATTTTCTATAGAATCCTCCATTCTAGAAACTTACTCTTGTTTATATATCATAGTTGAACAAGATGAAACAATTGTCAGAAATCACAATGCTAGAAACAACTCTACACAAATTTTAACTTTGAAATCCTTGGATACATCTCTCCATTCTAAGTTACTAGATCCTTACAAAATTAGTCATGTTTTTGTACTAAATGGAATAGGGATTGGGAGTTGCTTTGGGAAAACCACATATCCACAGGGTATCTAGTTGTTTCTAACTATTCTTATAACTGGAGAACCCATAAAAAAATGAAAATAAAGAATATTAATCTGTTAAAAACCAAATATTTAATATGCCTTGAATCATAAAATATGTCATGACACACCATAGAGAAGATATTGAAGACCAAGTGAATCATCTTGGTTATAAGAATTAATGATTTTCTATAGGAAGCCTAAGATTAAAAGACAAACAAGACAATGATTAACTAAGGATGATAATAAACAATGATGATGCAAAGGATATCAATTAGAGTGCAGCAATATATTATAATTGGAGGCATGATTGGTATAAAGACAAAGAAACAACATTTAAATTATACTAAACAATAACTAATGAATAATATTAAAGCACCTGAAGCAGTAATTAGTAAATAAATAAGGAATTTAATTAAAACCCTAGCAAACAATGAACTTCATGATTGAAGTCACTGAATCACTTTTCCCTTTCTGGTAAAACCTCTTTCCTCAACCCCCAAACTGGATGCACTAACATTTTTGCACAAAATTGGAAATGTTATTGGTTTCTAACTACATCTTTTTTTGCTCCATTATCACTTTTGAGGAGGTCATCTGAAGCAAGACCTTTACCCCATTTATATTGTGAAATCTTGCTTAATCATTTATCCCATTTATACAATCTAAAGGTGGATTGTCATGCCCAAAATTTTAGGGCAAAAACACAACCAAATTTTTATTATTATTATTATTTATTTTTAAATCTTTTATTTTATTTTGAAGCATATACTAATGGAACATTTACGAAACTACATATTGACACAAGGTTAGGAGTTTGAAATACCTAACAGTTATGTTTATAGGGTCAGTAGAACCTTTAGTCTCCTAACTGAAGTGGCTCACTCTTGGTTGGTAGATAGTTCATGTCTAAACCACATTGAAAATTGGGGAGCATTTTATTGATGCAAGACCCTAATTAGATGGGAAGAAAAAAAATTCATATGCTCCTAATGATAGTATACCTTAGGGTTCACTAGTAATCTTGTCTAGATCTTCAACTAGGTATGAACTTGAATTTTAGGGTAGGCTAATGTTAAAGGTACACTTAATGTAGTTATAAAGGTATAGGAATTATGCACCATGATTATTGTCATTATTGGATCAATGTACATATTGTATATTGTCTAGCTCACTTATCTATATGAAATAGTTCAATGTCTAAATTTCAAGTCATTCATCAATATTAACTTAGACAATCTCCCCTTTAGTCCTCAATAACATTTTCATAAAATATTACATCTCATTTTACTCATCACAATAAGATTTTACCTATATCATTATTTTGAGTGACATTTAGTATGATCACATTATGTAATGCATATGTATATGTTATTCCAGTGTATGTTGTAATTCAAATAGTTACATAGTATAAGTGCCCACTACAATATGGAATGTATCATTCACTATTTAACTCAAGCATTTAAATTTATAAACTTATTTGTACTTATCACTTAACTATGGGTTATTAAACTCACTCAATGTAGTTTGTTGTATCCATAAGTAATATCATTTTTATTTGGCTAATATGTTATTACAATGAATTACTAAGCATGTGGGCTAAAGGACATATAGTGTATCTGAGGAATAATTCATATCTCTAACACAAATATGTGACAAAATATTCATGACTTAATATTTTTAACAAGATTATAATACATTCTATATATTAAGTTAGGTGAATTGTATATATACAGACTAGGTGCATATGTGTGTGTGTGTGCGCGCGCACGCGCGCGTGTGTGTGTATGTATGTATGTATATATATAACCTTTTTTGACAATTAAAACATATATGTATATAAATCTATATAAAACTTAACAATAAATCTACACCCTACTAGTACTTCCCCACCCCCCTTCTCAGTCTCCTCAATAATGCTAAAAATAGCATGATAGATAATTTTCTCTCTATGAAGTGGCTACTTCATGAGATAGAAGAGCTCAAGGAGAAAAGAAGCCAAAAGGATGACCAAATGAGAAGCAACGACCAGGGACACCATGCTGATCATGATGATCGAATCTCAAAGGTCAAAGAAAGAGTTCAAATGATGGAGACTTCTAATTAGAACCTAGCTAATTAGTTGATTGCAACTTTGAACACCCTGAATGAGAATATCAATAGTCTAGGTGAATCATTGAAGAATGTTGGATTCGGCAAGGATAAAGAAGATAAGGCTAGTATGGACTTTGGGCATGCTAAGGAAGAAATGAAAAAGTCTAGGGGAGTAGTTGATGATTAGAACTAGGACCAAGTGGTCGTGAACAATCGAAGGGCCAATGAAGCTGCAGAGACTCTATAGGTTCTAGATAGGGAGAACTAATAGTTTCTATTTTCACTTTTTGTCTCATCCTTATCTAGGGTAGTTGGCTTTTGTTTCCTAGCTACGGGTCTATCTTTTGGTTTTGGCTTTTTTATAAGAAGATGCATAATAGCTAGAATTTACTTTTTTTTTCTATTTTAGATATTATGTAAAAACTTTTGGCTTTCAGGATCCCTATAAAACCTATTTTACTTAATCAAAAACTAAGAGCCACCTCTTGTTACTATTAAGTTTGTAACCCTCAAAACTAACTTAATTTTTAACCACTACACACTTACCCATTAGTCTATACTATTACTAATTTCTAAATACTTACTATTTATTGAACTACCTAATAAATGAATAGATCCTACTAACCATATAATAATTTACTAACCAACCAACCTACCAATTCAAATTTTAAACCTAAATATTAATCCTCCTAATTTCAACTATGACATTAATCCTATAACCAACTACTAACTTTTCCTAACCTTTATGGCATGTGGCCCTATCCTAAAAATTCTAACATTTACCAACTCCTTCTTTACTCCCTCCCCAACCTAAGTCCATTCATATGGGCTTCCTCCCAATGTGTGAGCTTTCCAATCTCCCCACCTTTTGGGCACTACTCCCCAAATTGTTAATGCATGGAGAGATGGTCTTGTGGTGTCTAGAACCCAATGTTGGCTAAGCATCCCTTCTCAAGCTGCTAGCTCATAAGGATGTAAATGTTGTGACTTGTACAGAGGAAATTCACCCTCCCTTTTTCCATGTGATTGGCATAGGGAGGACACGGGACCATTAAATGAGGGTTTTTTTTTCAAACAAATTAAGTTGTGGAATGAACTTAAACCTGCTACCTTTATTAGTACATGAGTGAGGAGGCACGAGTAGATAGGGTATTAGAGATTCACACCAATGTATAGGTTTATAGTTATCTATGTAGATACACACACACACACACACACACACACACATATATACATATATACATATATATATATGTATGTATGTATATATGTATATATATATATACACATATATATACATATATATGTACATATATATATATATATGTATATATGTACATATATATATATATGTATGTATGTATATATGTATATATATATACACATATATATACATATATATATGTACATATTATATATATATATGTATATATGTACATATATATATATATATATATATATATATTTGAAGAGCCACTTCACTTGCCTCTTGACTAACATGGGCTTAGTATTATAGTGTCATATTATCTTTGACTTGGACAAGACCCCTCATCCTTGTATTGGGGCATGGGATTCACATGAATGCCATAGGAAAAGTTTCTTGCATAGTTATTTTGTGGCACCAAATGCATTTGGTCTATATATTTAGTATATGAGGAAAATATCTAGAATATTTTATTGTCTATACTCTATTAATTGACAAAGAGGTTTGTAAGTGCTTTCCCCATACATTTTCCAAAGAGAAAAATTTTCTCTCCCAAAAAATGTATTGGGATATATCTTCTTTGTTTTTTATAAGAAAAATAGGTTTTACAGGGATCCAGAAACCCAAAAATTAAAACAAAACTAAGGCTAATAAGAAGCAATTAAAGCCGAGCTAATACTCTACAAGTCACAAGGCTAATAATAAGCATGAAAGCCTAGCCAAACACAAAGGCCAAGAAAAAGGCTAGTTTAATTTATAGCTAAAAAGCCAATACAAGAAAAAACCAGCTTGACAAAAAATAATAGTAAACTAGCAACAAAAAATAGGAAAAAAATAAACTGATTACTCTTTTGTCTTTTGCTTGAGCTCTTGCATCATTTGAGTTGCTTCATAGACTTTGTGAGTCTCCTTATCCATCTGCTCCTAAGTCTTTTGAGCTTCTCGATCCAAGCTTCTGAAAGTTATTTCTATCGCTGCATCCTCTTCCATCCTAGCCCTTTCTTTGTCCCTATCATCACTCTCATCTAACAGTCCTCTGGCTTTTAACATTTTAGTAAGGGATAGAATGTTATCATTGATATAATTGAGGATGGAAATCATCTAACTCACCATATTATGATTATAGTTTACCAAGTTCAGGATTCTCTTCTCAGCCAAACTGAGTCGATCCTCTTGATCCTTCTGATTTCTAGGACCTGGCTCCTTCCTATTATTTTCTAGTTGGCCAATTTTTTCCTTGACCTCTTCCAATTCATGGTATAGCCATTTTATTGATCTAAAATTTTTGATCATGCTATTTCAAGCATTATTCAAAAAATTCATACCTACTTCCCTAGCATTATCCATTATTGCCACCATAGCTAGATCGATGAGGTCTTCAAACTTGAGCTGGCCCTATTTTTCCTCTAGGATTTGGGGATTCATTGTCTCTCTGAAAATCCCCATCTTGGTTGTTCTTACTTTGAAATTTCTCCATGCCTTTTACCTATCCTTCATAATCACTTCTCCACCCTCTCCACCAATATTCTCCTTCTCCTGCTCTTTGGGATGAATAGGGGAAAGAGGAATTGCTGAGATATCTGGCCCTAAACCCAAAACCCCCTTAGCTTCCATCTCTTTTACCCTCTTCCATTTTTTAGCCACTAGTTCTTCCCTCTTCATTTCCATCTCCTCGTCATCCTCTTCATTAGATTCATTTCCTCCCCTTCTTCATTGTAATCTTCATCACCTTGGCCTATAATTTTAGGCCCATGTCCTCTAGGGCTCTTCCTACTTGGGGTAATTGATGAGGGTAATTTCTTTTCCAACTCTTTGTCCTTCTTTCCAGAGGAATTTTTTTCCTCCCCCTCTGAGCTAATACTTTGAATATCCTCTATATCAAAGGAAAAGCTAGAGTTGCTTGAGTCCTCAAAGGCGTCTGCACCATGCAGAGGAGTTTTGCTTAAAATCTAGGCTTTAAATTGCTCATAAATTAACAGCAATGATCCCTCATGTAGGATAGGATTCACTGAGGGCTTTTTCTTTAATCCTATAATAGCCTTTCTCATAAAAGTAAATAAATAAAAGGGGAAAGAAATC
Organism: Cupressus sempervirens; assembly: GCA_028749045.1. Lineage (NCBI taxonomy): Eukaryota > Viridiplantae > Streptophyta > Pinopsida > Cupressales > Cupressaceae > Cupressus > Cupressus sempervirens. The sequence goes on along the minus strand of CM053784.1, from coordinate 195,512,233 downwards.
TTAATGTCATGGCAGAAATGGATTAGAAGAACAAAGTGATAAGTTCTCACATGGTCAAATCTAGTATCTAATAAAATGTACTCTATTACAACTTGTAAAACATGCCTCTAATTTTTTTTGATAGAATCCATTTCATAGTATGTTTCACATTTTACGAAATCATTCCTCTCCTCTGAACTCTTTACAAAATCCTTGACCACATTCACCAATAGCTTCTTATATCTCTATAAAATTTGAAACTGTCCACCAAAAATTTTAGACACAAGAGCAATGACTTCCTTTGTGATCTAAAATGGAACTCCATTCACTTTAACCCTCTCATCCTTCCAGGAGTTAACCATACTGTTAGTTACATTTGGGTGAAAGCCGTGGAGTTTAGCAATATAATTTGCTATACCTCCCTTCTACAATTTCTCCCATACTTTTACCCTTTCTTTCCACTTATCCACTTCACCCATAGGCTCCTTCCTACTTTTTTCCTCCACCATTTTTGTGCTCTCCACCCCTAAAATTCTCATAAACATTGACCTCTACAAACCCTTCTGAAACCTTTGAATGCTTTGGTTTCTACTTCTCTAAAAAGCATCGATATATTTTTCTATACCCCAAGAAAAAGGCAGGTGAAAAAATTAACCCACCAAATGTGTCAAAAAGACACTAATAACCTCACCTGACTATGTTTATCATAAATGCCATTATTGCAAAAACTCACACCCAAGCTTCCATCAATGATCATTATTACATTAAGATCCCCACCATACCTCCCTGGATTTTTTCCAATTTGATAAGACTCCTCGCTTCTTCTAGAATATTCCCACTTGAATTACATGTCATGACCTTGTCTTGCTTGACTACTTCATTGACAAACCAGTCTGCCATGGGGTTAGCCTCCCTATAAACATGGATTACATGGACACATTCAAAATTTTGAAGGAGATTTCAGGTCTCTTCAATTAAACTAGCAGTAGACCATGAAGGTTGAGTAATTCCTTTAATACATCTTATAATGCTATTAGAATCCCCATCCAACCATAATTTTTTAATCCCCATGTCAAAGGCCAGTTTAACTATATGGAAAGCAACACTGGCTTCTACAAAATGGTTAGTTTAGAAACCCAAAGGATTAGAAAAAGCTACCACCCCTCCACCATAATTATTTCTTATGATGCCTCCACAACCTAAAGGTTCTGGGTTACTTTGTTATGCACCATCCAAATTTTCTTTTTGCCATCCCTCAAGAGGGAGCAGCCATTTCACTTCATATCTTTTTATCCTCCTATCCTTATCTTTCTCCTTCTTTATACCACCATTTTTTATATCTCCCCCCTTGCTTACCTAGTAATTTTCCTTTATGTTTTTATAAATCTTCTCCTCTAGAACATAAGTAGGTTCCTCTCTATCTCTGAAAATTCTATTGTTTCTTTTCTTCTAGATTCCCCAACAAAAATGAGACAAAGTCTAGGTGCTTAAATTCAGCAAGTCTAAGCCTTTGAATGTACTTTTCTATTGGTAAAAGAATTCTAGAATATTGCCTAGTTTGCACCAGATCACCCCAAAATTCTTAGTTATGTTATCCTAGACCTCCCTTGAGAAATGACAATGAATAAACATATGTCTAATTGATTCCCTCTAGTTTTTACAAAGGATACGCCTATTAGGCATAATATGACCTCTTTTTATTAAGTTATCCTGAGTAATAATTTTTTCTTGCAAGGCTAGGCAGTAGAAAATATTGATCTTTGGGGTAAGACCAGGTAACCAAGCTTTCACCCAAGGTGGTTTCTCTTTTAGGCTCCAAAGAGAGTTATAGCCTAAAACTACCAAGTAACAACCATTAGGATTGTCACCTCAAATAACTTCATCCCTCTTAGTATTAATAACTATTAAATTCAGCATTTCCATGATTGGCTTGACATCCTTAGAGATGAAAGACAGGTCTCTCCATCCCTGGTCTATTCTATAATCACTAACTTTTAAACCAAATTTCCTAACATAGTCATTAGCCCAGATTTCAAATGTAGGATCATTAATAAGGGGTCCTTGAAGCAACCAATTATCAATCTAGAAGAGAATATCCTCCCCATTGCCCACTTTCCAAATAACCTTAGCCTTGGCTAGCTCTCTTTCCTTAAGAATGCCATTCCAAATAGAAGACCTATTCGGGATGTCCTCATTGTTAAGTAAGAACTAAATAGAAGGTCTTATGAGGTACTTATTAACAAAGATATCTCTCCATTCCCCATTACTATTAAAGATATGCCAAATCTATTTTTCTAGGATAGCCATATTGAGATGCTTTAATTTCCTGATGCCCAATCTACCATAGCACTTTGGAAGACAGGCATTGTCCCATGCCACAAGGGGATATCTTTTCCTCTCTTCAAGACCTGACCACAAAAAATCCCTTTGAATCTTTTCCATTTTCCCTAAAAAATTTACTGGTACCTCATAAAGGCTTAAGGAATACATTGGGAGGTTTTCAAGAGTAGATTTTACCAAAAGACATTTGCCTAGTTGACTAAGAGAATCCCCTTTCCACCCCACTAGTTTCTTACTGGACCTATCAATGATCCCATTCTAGAAGGAATCTGGAGGCTTAGTGCCCAATGGGAGTCCAAGATAAGTGAAAGGAATCTTTCCCACTCCACATCCAAGGGTCCTCACAATTTTCTTCTACCTATCCCCTAGAGTATTAATGAAGAAAACTAAGCTTTTTTCCCCATTAATAAGCTATCCAAGTCCTCTAATGTATAGATCTAAAATCTCTTTCATTACCTTAGCCTCCTTGACTGAAGATTCCCCTCCCATTATTGTGTCATCCACAAACTGTTGATGGGAAAAAGGATCACACCTAAATGATAGTTTAATCTCTTTTAGCCTTCCTTCTTTTTTGTTCTTCTCGATTAACCTTCCAATACATTCCACCAAAATAATGAACAAAATAGGTGAGAGGGGATCCCCCTATCTAAGCCATCTCGTAGGTTTGAAAAAAATAGGAGCACCATTTACTAATATAGCAAGAGAAAAAGTAGAAATAAGCTGAAAAATAAGCTTACAAACCTTATGATCAAAGCCAAAAGCCTGGATCACTAAACCAAGGAAATTCCAATCAACCTGATCATAAGCTTTTGAAAGATCTAGTTTGAGAAGCATACCATCTCTCTTTCCAACTTCCATTGAATGGATAACTTCATGCACTATCATGATCAAATCCAAAATCTGACTTCCGAGGAAAAATCTCATCTTTTCTTGAGATATAATAAAAGGAAGAATTTTAAACATTCCAGAGGTTAGCACCTTTGAGATAATCTTGTAGAAAGAGTTACAAAAATTAATAGGTCTAAATTTATCCAAAGATTTAGTCCCAGGAGTTTTAGGAATGAGAACCAAAAAAGTAGAATTAATCTCTTTCAGAATGCTTCTTGCTCCAAATAATTCCTAAACAACCTTTACAACATCTTCCATAACCACTTGCTAGTAAATCTAAAAGAAGGTAGGAAATCCATCTAGGCCCAAAGACTTATCTACAGGCAGGGAGAAAAGAGCTTCTCTAACTTCTTGCACATTAGGTATAGCCCTCAACATTTTCTTGTGATGGGGTTGAATAATCTGTGGAATACATGAGACAATTTCATTTTGATCCAACTTCGATAACAAGGGATCCTAGGATAGAAGAGAGGAGAAAAAGGAAATAGCCTCAGCAAAAAATTAATTCTCTTTAGTCAACATATCTTGCCCCTTTTTTAAACTAAAAGTTATGTTATTAGCTCTATGCTTTAGAGTAAAAATGTGGAAAAACCTTGTGGTTTGATCCCCCCCTTTCAGCCAATTAATTCTAGATCTTTTATTCAAGAACTTCTCTTCCTTATTTATGATATTGTGTAGGTCAAATAGAATAGACAGGTCAACATTCTTATTCAAATCATTATACCCTTCCTGTTGAATAGTATCCTTAATAGAGGCGAGTTTGGTAAACAGATTATCTTTATCATGGAATATATGTCCAAAATTTATCTTATTCCAGACTCTAATCATTCTCTTCACATTTCTCAACTTCTTTGCAACTCTAAACATGGTAGTACCTTCGACTTCTATCCCCCACCAGTGATATACCTTATGCAATAAGTCAGGATGTGAAGTCCACATCTTTTCAAATCGAAAAAGGAAGTTCCTTCTTGGCTCAATAGAGGCAACTAAGAGGGATATAGGGGAGTGATTAAATCCAACTCTAGGAAGTAGAGACAACTTACAAGAGAAAGACTACAACCAATTTGAAGAGATAAGAGCTCTATCCAACTGAACCTAAATACAATCCCTACCGGTTCTTTTATTTGACCAAGTGAAAGCTCCTCCCAATAGATCCATGTCCAAATAAGCTAGGCTATTTATAAAATTGGAGAGGTCCACTTTACTTTCCTAGTCAGGTTCCAAACCTCCCTTCTTCTCCTCCTTCACTAACAAAGAATTAAAGTCCCCCATAATAATACATTTTTTTATGCTACTAGTTTGAACCAAATCATAGACTTTAGTCCAATAATTATTCCTCTCCCTTTTGGAATTAGGAGCATAGGCATTCAAAAGGAACCAAAAACCATTTGAGTACATATGGAACACTTTACAAAAAAGAATATTTCCATCTTTATACAAAGTCATGAATCTAAACTACTTGTTATTGAAAAGAGTCAGCAGTCCTCCAGACACTCCTTTAGAATCTGAAGCTTCCCTGCTCATATTATTAGTGAAAGAAATTTTACCCAAAATCTCTTTCTTTATCTTAGTTTCTTGTATCATCAGAATGTTAGGTCTCTAATCTCTTATCATATTCCTAATGATTTCCTACTTATGGGTTCCATTAAGGCCTCTTATATTCCAAGAGATTATCTTCATTTAAAAATAGGGGAACACTCCATAAGATTTCTTTGGCTCCCATCCGCCAAACTTCTTTTGGTCTCATCTTCTCTAACTTGGCTTGCATGTCTCCTTCCTCTAGATCTTGACATTACTCCCAAGTCTAGTTTACTACGACTCCTAGTCTCAGCTGGCAAAATTAGGGAGGGCTTCTAATTATTTTTCCTTTTAGGCTTAGGAGATAAGGATTTTTCCCTCTCTAATCCCTTTTCCAAATTGCATGAAACATTTGGTGCCTTCCTAGGAGATGAGGGGAGAACCAAGACATCCTCTAGTTTTTCCCTCACTAATTCCTCTTCAATAATAAATATTTTTTCCCCCACTTCCTGCATTTGAGTATCTGACACCATGATTTCTTGGCATTGACTTTCCAATTCTATCCTAGTCTCTTTCCTCATTACTTGAGCATAAATTGATATTGCTCCATTTTCCTCCTTGGCTTTTGAAAATCTAGGATTAGCCTCCTTGATTTCTAAGAATCTAAGATTTATTGTTAGATCTTCCTCATCTCTAACTGACGAAACAAGTATCTCATCTTCCTTTGAGTTTTTGAGGACTGTCTCTTTCCTTCCATTAGCAAGGACTTCCACTGACTTTTCTAGGTTTGCGATCACATTAATCTTAGGTGTTGGTTCTACTAGCACATTAATCTTTTGTCTAGATGGGACATCCTTGTCTACCCTAGAAATCATGCAGGATAGTTTATTTCATCCTTTGATCTCAGCATTCTGACCTCCCTTAATGTCCTTCCTTTTCTAGATCTTCTTCTCCTTTCCTTGAGAAGAAGATGGATTCTTTTTCTTTTCAGATTTGACCTTAGGACATTGATTCCCCTTGTGCTCTAATTTTAGATAGTGAAAACAAGCAAAAGGGATACTTTCATAAATCAACTATTGAGTATGTGTTCCCAGCTTAGAGTGGAAGCTCACAACTTCTGGCATATCATCCCCTTCCTTGACACCGATACATAGCCTTTCATATGTTAGTCTGCTTCTAGAAGCTTTATTGGGTTTATTAACAACACTTCCCCAAAGGAGTTTGCAACTCCCATAAATATATTCTCATTCTAGAATTCCAAAGGCAGCTCTAGAAGTCTAACCCAAACCAGTGCTTACACAAAAACTGATTTATTCAAATCCATTTTTTATGACCAATTCTGAAGCACGAGGGTTGACTAACCTATACTCCAAGGTCCTTCACATAGGATGTTAGACAAGTCTTCTTTGCATGTAAAATCAAAAGACATGAAGCCTTTTTCCATAGCCATAACATTGACCTCTCCTTTAAGATGCCACTTCTTCTGGGTGAATGATCTCACTATGTCTATGTTTGGCCTTTGCCCATTAAACTTTCCCACTTGAGTGAAAGCCATTAAGGCAATACTATGGTCTACCAAATCATCCCGAATATAAATTACACAAGACCTCTTTTCCAAGCTAGAAAGAACCTTAACTAGAGGGAAGGAAGACTTGCTAGAGGGTTTAACACCAAATAGAGACAACCATTTCATCGAAAACCTAGACTAGTCCACCTTGGGTGGTAGAATAAGATTGTCTGGACTTCTTATCTTATCATGTGGGTCCCCATCCCCATTCTCCATCACATCTCCAATCTCTATTGTTCCTTGACACTCCGTAGACTCCTCCTTCATTCCTGGATTATGATTTCCTCCTCCCTGTGGAATCCCGCCTAGGATAGGTTTCAAATTTTGAAAAGGCACACTACCCTATCCTTTCCCCTATCCACTCCCACTCCCACTTGTCATTATTTTTTTATATTAAATTTTATTAACCCTAGTTTCTAAGCACTATAGGCAAGAAGCCCTTCTATTTCACCAAGGGTCAATGGAAAAACATTCTCAATTAAGATTCACAGTATAGAATTGACTTGTGGGGACTTAAACCTTGGTTGTAGGCCCTATAGGGAAGAAGCCCCACCATTTTACCAAAGGGACAAGCCCTTGATATATCTTCTTTTTTATCTCTATATTATGTTTCTATTTATTTTTCCTTCTTTACAACTCATGTTACTTTTGTATTATCATCTAGTTGGTATATTATAACCATAAGTTTACTTATAATGCTTAATTTGTGCTAATATACACCTTACATTTGTTTCAATTTACAAACTTATTACATCTAACTATATATCAATGAAATAACAACACAATTACGTATGATCCTTTCATAATTCTTTCATTCTATCGTGAATCATGTATCACAACAACATGAATAAGGTGGAGAGAGATACTCCAATACATGTAAAATGCACATTGACAATTTTTTCTTTCAAGCAACATCTACATGATGATCATCCTAAGAATTCTTCCATTACTCCCTTGAGCACTAAACTTGCAACATGACACAACAAACAACAAGAACCATAGAGGATCACCTCCCATCCTAGGCTTTGATGAAGCCATCCACTGAGTAGGAGAAACCAATATCCAAATAGGATACACACATACCACATTTGATAATGCATGAGCAACATCCAAGACAACATGTAACAATCCCTTCCAAGGTTTACACATTGATTCACCATTGGAATCATTATCACATTGGGTGAAAGTGGGCTCTACAAAGAGGAGATGCCATAACCAAACATAAAAATTATATTGCATTTGCATTTGCCTCTCAAAGTTATCATAAAAATCTCCTACTTCTTACACACAAAACCCCTTGTATCTCCCAAAACAACAAAGGTATATGGCCTCAATGGAGCCCATACTCCATGAAAGAAAACAACTCCTCATCATGATGTAAATTTTTTCAACTACAATGCTAAGCCCAAATAATCCCTTCACCCAAGGCTTCTCTTCCCTCTCAAGGGTGAGTAAAGCTTTCACACCCATGATCACATTCAACATCCAAAGCAAACAAGAAAAATTCAAGAAGGAAAACCAAGATATTTACAAAAAAACAATACACATTTACAACATCACAACACAATGCCAAATCCTTCAATACAAGATTCACAACAACATTGCATGAACCCACAACAATTCCTCCATACTTGTAGATTCTTTATGAAATACTAAAAGAAAAGGAAAAGAGCATGGTTTGAATCACCAACCTTGGTCCAAGTTGAAGGCAATGATTTTTGTAGTAGAGCTCCCTTAATCTCCCTCCAAAAACCTTAACTATATCTAAACTTAGAGAGTGGGTGAACACTCCACTGGTTTGTCCAAGACTCTCTAATAAGGCCTTCCCACTATTTATTTTAGCAAATACATTAAGCCCCTCCCTCTTAAAAACTTGTCTCTTGCTATATTTGACTTAGTGGGAACATGGAAGAGAACACGTGTGATAACTCAAATTTCGAATTGGTAGAAGAATGCATGGGTAAAGGGGCCCCCTAGACTATCTAGTCACTATCATGGTTAAAATTAGGTCCCTAACATGTTATATTATCACATGGGTAGCTCATTTTCACATAAAGACACTTTGGGACCACCTAATGACCCCTAAAAACCCAAGTCAAGTCTAAATTCAAATTCTCTTTGATGTTGACCCATATCACCCCTTGTCAAGTGGGTTTACTTACTCATTAGCAAGGTAATTAATTTTAGGGTAAAATGCCACCATGACCAAAACCCTAGATGACATATCATTGCACACAAAAATGCACAAGTGTAAAGTGACACATAAAAACACATTCTACATCACCATAAGTTGTCCCTAATGCATCTTTATAATTAAACATTACCACATACAAGAAAACTTACATTTATGAAATAAAATACATCACAATGAGGCTTTTGAATCTTCCAAAGATTTGCCTTGGTTAAATTGTGTTCACATAGGTTTGGAACTTGTTTCCTCCAAAATTTTCATGGTTCCTCTTCTTGTACATTAAACTCGAGCATCAGCAGTCTAAGGAGGTGAAATAAAATGCATATAATTTCAAATGTTATGTAAATCCATATTAACATAATTTGATTAAATTTCATTTCCTAATCATTTCAAATAACTCATTTAAAAAGTTAAAATATCCAAAATCTACATATTCACATTAATATCTAATCAAAATTTATTTCCTATCACACTGATGGAATGTTGGATTCACATTATTAGATTAGTCAACATGGAAATTAGTTCCAAATCCATATTTTAGGTCAAACCATCAAAATGGAAACATCTCAACTAATATTCTTTGATTTAGTTAAATATCATTTGGTTGTTGTCAATATCAAGTTATCATTATGAGATAATTATAAAGTGTATCAATTATGTCAGGTAGACAAGATGTTTGCATAGTCATGTCACATGGTTTCAGGATCCAATCATAGAATAGATCGATTATATTTTATTGGTTCATAAAATCTTTCCTTACTAGCCATCCAAATTAATTATCTTAATAGGCCATCAAATAACAAGAACCCATCAACATAGTTTTCCAAGTTGTGGCACCTCAAATCTTTATTCCATAGGGTCTTAGCTTATCAACCTAATGTAATTTGGATGTGATACTTAGCACAAAAATGACTATAATATACATCAATATCAATAAGATTTCAAGTTCATTATTATTCAAGGCATACTTAGATTTTGAGACCTTCTTACCCTCATTCTATACAAAGCAAAACATCTTATCTCCTTTATTCCTACTAGATCTAACCATATTCATGTTATTAAGATTTATAAAAAGGTACTAGGGAAGGGGCCTTACATGGACAATTATATTAGTGCAAGTCCTTAGGAACAACGTCCATTAACATAAAAAATACTAAAAAGTAGATAAAAATGAATGGCAGGGAATAAGTGCTTTCTTCCATTAAAAAATTCACCATTTTTTAAAGATTCTCTTTGAATAAACTCAAATTAAGTACAATATATATTATACAATAGGTGTTACTAATTCCATTCATTGACCACAAGCTTGTTCAAAATCTCTATTTAAGGAGAGAATTTCCCTTTAAAGCTCCACTATTTTGAGTATCACTCTTCTCCATCAATTTAGCTAATACTTGTAGTTTGAAAAGCAATTGTAGATAATTCATTACCAAACAAGTTTTAGGAGGCCACTAAAATGCCCATCATGTATACTCATGTTTTCATTGTTATACACAATTACGTACCAAATAAACTTTACTAGACAACCACAATGCCCACAACATGAACAAGAAGAATCCCATTCCCAAACCCACAACCATTTTCATCTCTATCTTTTACCACCACCATAGTGTTAGAATTGCTTTAGAATAACTGAGAGGGGGGGTGAATTAGTTATTCAAGGTCCAGATGTCCCTTTCAAACTTTTCACTAAGTGTGATAAATCCATTCATGAATTCATGAATTCAAACTTTAACTTGTCTAATTAGCAAGTTACTATAAATCAACATGCAAGTATAACATAGGAAATCAACACATGACACAGTGATTTACATGGAAACCCAATTTGGGAAAAAACACCAGTAACATGCTACTCAATTCTCACCCTTCTAAAGTGATGCCCTATGAAAGCCCTTCCTTGTTAAAGGCTTACAACACGCACTATTAAATGTGACCTCATTAGAGGATTTAACCACCTTGTTAGAAGTGGGCCTGGTAAAAGGACTTTAGAACATTCACTTGGAATGCCACCTTGTTAAAGGATTTACAAATGGTTGTTAGGCCAACCTAAGTCCATAGGATTCTCAGATCTAATACAATTTCTAGAGAGTATTAGAAAATCTTGACCTGACTACAACATACAACTTATCTTGCAAATTTTAGATCACTTATCTACTAATATCCTTGCCTGGCCTTCTATCTCTACAACTCTTAACTGCTTGTCTTTTCTTTCAAGCTTTGTCTCTTTGAGTCTCCATACTCAATGTACCAGTGAAATCATCTCTTCATGACCACTTGTAGAAGTAGAACCTATGTGCTCTTCCTTCTCCTTCTTGACACTCTTTCAATCACTTCATAGATTTGACACTTCTACAATAATAGTATCAACGACTCTCTTCTTCTTGGTTTATGACTTCTTAAATAAAAGTCTTGGAGTTCCTTTTCCTACTCAATTCATCTTTTTCTTTAATTTCAATTCACATGGATTAGATAGGATTCATTGCATTAACCCATATTCTGTTTCCTCTAGAAGCTTCTTGAATAATCAATTAGAATTTGCCCAAAAATGGTTTGCATAGGATTCTATGCCAACAACTCATCATCCTTATGCTCCAACTTGTTCACAAAATTCAATATAATCACTAAGTTGGCTTTGAATTGGAAAATCTCATTATTTGAAATAATGCAGCAGCTCAGCACTATTGAAATACTAGTGCTCAGCACATAATGTGTTACTCGGCATCAACTATGTTTTTCTTGATGCTCGGCACCTGATATTTTACTCGACACTTGAAGATCACTCGACACTAACTAAAAATGTCTTTTACTCGGCTTCTATTAAGAATTTGCTCAGCTTCAACTGATTTTCTTGGCTTCAAGCTTTGTAGTTAACTTTGTTACAACTTCTTTTTCCAATATGTCTAAATGTGACCATCCTCTATCTCTTTGAGTATGTTATCAATACACTACTTAACCATTGTCTTAGCTAATCTTTGCACTTCATTACAACATCATAACTCAAACTTTCCCTTAGGTGTTCTTGTTACATCTTGTTGATCAAATCCTCTTCATCAATCAACTAAGTGATAGTGCTTGACTCTTATAAAAAATATCAGTCCTACAAATAGTAGGTTTGACATCAATGGTAAAATAATGATTGAAACATTCTTTTACAACAATCTCCTTCTTTAATCTTCAACAAAAATGATCTTTTAAATCAAATTTCCAACACACAGGTAGACATTTTTATAAATATGAGGTAGGCAAGGTTACTGGGAGTAGGGGGGGTGAATAAGGAACCAATAAAAATTCAACTTATTTCACCAATTAATCCTTCATAAAATATTTTGATTTAATTGCATGCATAAGAGAATAAAAGAAATAAAACATTAATAACACTTTGACACAAGATATGGTGACCTAGAAACCTTCCAAATAGAAAGTAAAACTGGGGTGAGGATGATAGCCACAAGCTTTAGTGCTACAGTACAAAGTTGGTCAGTTACGATTTATAATTGCTCACTTATGATGACCTACCCTATTAGGAGCAATAAGGATTGCTAGGTACACCATGTGAAATAATTTACAAAACATACAATGAAGTATGTACTTGGTAAAGAGATTTGTCAAATATTGTTAAGTCTACCCAGTTAAAAGATTTAACTAATGCACCTGTTAGGATGAACCAATGTTTGATCTTTGATTTGTAACTCAAATTTTTTGGTTGAGATTCCTTTGAAACGTAAAGATCACCTTGATTTGATAGATATATCCTTGTTGTCCCTTATATTGCTTGTAGCCTTCGCAACTTGCACTTCTAGTCTTTATATTTGCTTTATATTTTTTTCTATATTTGGATATGATATAATACATTACATATATACCAATCCAAATCACAATTCATCAAAGTTGGCTACAACATAGATTTTCATCAAGATCACAAAGTTGGCCCAAGTGTTGGCACTCAGATTTTGAAGATAAACTCAGTTAGGTTCTGATACTCAACAACTAGTGTCCATACTCAGTATCGTCATTCACTCAGCAGATATAGAATCTTAGTTCATACTAATCACTTCCAAGTAGCCTGAACTTGGTTAGCACTTGTGACTCAGTGAACACTATAAAACTTGGAATATAAAATGAATCAACACTATATGGCTTGGTCAACACTAACACTATGAGCTTAATATAAACTAAATCACTTGGTTAACACTTCTTGGCTTTGTTAGCACTAGATTCACATTACTGATACTACAAGCTTAGTTTAAACTAGAGACCATAGTTGACATTGTGCAACCTAGTTAATAATGTGAAGCTCAGTTAGCACTATCATTGGTCAACCGATAGATACTATTTGGTATGAACTAAATGTAGATTCTAAAACTCAGTAGCAACTGTAGAAATTGGTAGTAACTAGATTACTTTGTTAACATTGCAAACTATCAAATAAGCTCGATAGTAGCTTAACCAATTGACTAAGTGTAAGTCACTAATAAAAAATTTTAACCTTAATGTTAACAATCTCTCCCTTTTGCATTAGTGACAAAGCACTTATCAATCCAAAACTAAATACTCAAAATTTTTAGGTCAAAACATTCTTTTTATCTTCATCTCATGTCTTAAACTCAATAACATACTCTATTTTTTAGATTTTTCAAAATTTCTTTTGTAAAAGATTTTTTTGAATATCTATACATGTATTTGTTTAATACTATGCTACTCCCCCACACATATATCACATATACTTATCCCCAATACTCTTCATATATACATCCATCTATATATACTTCTCCCCCTTATACACACACACACACACACACACTTCTCCCCCTTTTTGACATAAATACCAAAGGTGTATGCTATATGGTAATGCCAAAATGTGACAGGAAGTTATAATGTACCTTCAAAATCAATACCATTTTCTTGTCCCAATTTTCCTATAATAGCTTGCTTTCATGACATGCAATCTATACTTCTACTAATAACTCAATCATGTGATCAGCTATGGAGAAGTTATTTTCATGGATGAGTGTCTTGGCATGTGCAATGTGTCTCTGCAATGCATCCATGTTTAGGAGAATCATGCCTTGGATGTTGGCAAGTGTGGCCCTAATCCTGGCTTCTTCCCTTAATAATTTTACTTGCAAATTTGTCTAATATTTGATCTTTGAATAGTGAGCAGATCTATATCTTGGGTCAAGTGACAACTGGTGTGCACTTGCCTTCAAGTATTCATCTATCTTAGATAATTTTTCTTTGATTCCTTGGGTGAAGATAGATGTATCACACAACTTACTAGATAATGAAGTTACATTATTTGCATATGTTTCCAAGGAAATGAGAATAGTAGACAATTCTACTTGATTTATTGCAATTTTCTTTAGTACTTATTCCAATACTTTGTTCTCAAGTCTCCTCTCTACTCTTTGTAGCAACTTATCTTTTCCATTCTAATCTTCATTGAATTTTTTGACAACTTCAGCTAATTTAATCAAAATAGGTTGTGTACTATCAACCTCAATACATAGTGCATCTACAAATATGTTGTTTACATCTTCAAGCACTTGATTTTCCCTACTCTTCTCATCTCTAAGATTATGTTGCCTAGCTCTCTTTTGCAATAATTCACCCATGATTTTCATTTGATCAAGATTTAGGGTAGAGATATCTCAATTTGGGATAACTATATCCTCATCTAGATCAATATCTTCTTCTTTACCCTTATCTTTATTTGAAACTTTAGAACTTGGTTGAGACTTATTCTGAACTATCCTGGTACTTGCTATATGAAAACTTGGAATTGTAACAATAGTAGAAATAGAAGGGATAGCAAAAAAAGTAGATATTTCACTAACAATATAAATAACTTGGTGTTGCATAGTAAAATTTGATGATGGTGGCACTTGTTTCTCAGTGGATGAAGTGTTGATCACTTTAATCAATATGGTAGTCAGTTGAACAAGTGCAAAGATTGGTTGGGTGCTTGGTTTTGAAGTGATTTCCACAGCCAACTCAAAAGAAGCTTTCTTAGAGCTTGATGGCATTTAAGATTTTCTCAAAGAATGAGGAAATGAGGGCATTACTTTTTTTGTAATATTTCTAGGTCAGGTTCCTTAATACTTTTAATCTCAGGGAGATTCTCCTCTATTGCTTCATGTTCTTCCTCATCATCTGGATTTACATCATATTTTCTTTCCACATATTTTTCATCAACATTTTCATCATCTTCATCATCTTTATCACTAACATGAACAAAAAATTTACTCATTTGATGCAGCTTGTAAATGTTCTTCCATGTGGTAGTGGCAAATTTTTCCACAAATTCTATGTCTTTTATCAGCATAAGACATGTGTTGAATTTAAGAGTGAGTTTTTCTTCATTTTCCTTCATGGATTCTTTCACCTCTTTATCACTAAGACTTGGCATGAGTTTCCTCAAAGTCTATTCAAATATGTCTTTTGTTGTCTTCATTGCATTCTCCCATCTGGGTTCGATTGCTTGCAAAAGCTCCTTAGGAATTTGTAGAGAAAGTTGATCAGGAGAGTAGTTCCATTTACCCAATTTTCTCATCATCGTGTCCTCAATCTACTTTTTCTCATCTGCATTCCCAATTTCATATATGAGAGATTTGAAATTTTCCATTCCAACTCCTCCTTCTATTTCCTTTATTTTTTCTTGAAATGTAGGTGGAAGCTTCTTGAACATAATTTTCTCAGTGTCCTCCTCACCTAACTTCAAATTATTTCTAGATTTTGATGCTCTTCTTGTGAATATAGCAATAGATGACTTGGTAGGTTTGGTTATGATAACCTTACCTTTCTTTCTTATAGGCTCCTCTTCCTCATATTTTGTTTCTTTTGCTTCATCCTCTACTTCATCTTCTTCCACATCATCTACTTTTCCTTTAGTCAATAGGAGAGTAGAAATTGTTTGCCTTAGTTTTTCTATCCTCTTCTTTCCTTTTTTAATTACTTGAGGAAGCTTAATTCAAGTTCTATACTCACCCTGGCTTCTTCATAAGTACCAAAATATGTGGCCTTGGGATCTATAGGTTCATTTAGTAGTGCTTCAATGATAGCCTTAGCATCATCAATGTTAACCTCATAGTTTAGAGGCTTAACCCACACCACTCTAGGTCTGACTACTTGAATGTACACTTTGTCACAATCTACCATGAAACAAATATCATGTGTGTAGTCTTCTATAAGTTTCTTTGGTATTCTATATCTACTATTCATATTTTCCTTAAATGAATCAAAATAGTTGTTCATGATACTAACAAAGTTTTTAGCCATCTCTACTATATATTCATTAGTCTGATATAAAACTAGTACATTTTTTCTCCATACAACTAAACCTTTAGAAGGGAAGAATTTTTATAGATAGAAGAATGAAAAGTTAAGAGTAAACCAAAACTTACACACATTATTTTTGGAAGTTCTGATGCTCTCCATGTTCTTATTGAATTGATTCAGCATTAACTCAGCAAGGTCAAAGGACATGTTGTTCTTCACTACCTTGAGAGCCAAATCAACTACCTCACATGAGACATTGTTGAGATGACTAGAGTTTTAAATCTTATGAAAAATCACATGAATTCAAAATTTTATTTCCATTTCAATTACATTGTTGATCTTCATTCGCCTTTGATCCCAGTTGACAAGAGTCTTGTTTTCTAGTTCTACCTGACCTAGGGTTTTGGTAGTCTTGGCTTTGTTCAACATCGAGAGCCCTATGATTCTATTAATCATTTTCTTTATAATTTGAATAGGTTTCTCCAACCATAACTAAACATTATGTACATGGTTGAGGATAAGCCTTATCAATTTTATTTGAAAGTCTTGGGGAATATGCAAAATTTGTGTTAAACCCTTGGTCTCCAAATGTTGATGCTTGAGTTTCAACACACCATCCACACATAATTTTTTTAGAGTCTCATCCATCTCAAGGGTTCCAAGTTCTTGAATTGAATAGTAAAAATATGAATAGATATCATGAATGAGTAATACCATGGGTAGAATCTATGGTTGAGCTCTAGTTGGGTCAAGCACTTCTACAATTTTTAGACTCAACTTGAAGTCTAGTGATTTCCAATCAATTCCTAGTTTTATTGTTGGAAGATGCCATTCTCGGTAGGGTTTATGAAAACACAAAAATCTTCAACAAAAAACACATAGATTACTTAGAAGCATAGAAATAGATCTTTGCAAATAGCTCTCAAAAATTCACAGTGAAAAATGAATTTGATTTCCTTCCTTTTAACAATTTTCATTTTTCAAATATCATAAATGCTTAGTACATTCACTCATTCCATAATAGACTGTCTTCCACTTAGTTCAACCTTAATTCTTGATAGAGTCATTTGTAGCTTGATGTCTACACAATGTTTCAGTGTCTCCCAACCTTGCTTGATAGGGTCTTGCGACCCAACCTATCTTAGTAAGGTCTTGAATTTTTGCAATCACTCAGTGATCCCTTTACATCTTGAATGTTGATATGGATCTCTTCTTCTTGCTAGCTAGAATTGATGTGAAATGTCTTCTTCAGAGTCTTAGTTCTAGTTATTCCTATGGGAATTTAAGTTTAGATGCTTGAGTCACCCAATTCTTGAGTGACATCTGCTTCATGACTCAAACTTGCATTCTTAGAAGATTTTGGTATCCATTATTGTTTCATCTACTTTCTAATATTGTCAACTTTTTCTTTCTTTTCATCTTCAATTCTTCTAGTGTTCATACAGTTCTTGGTAAGATATCCAAGTTCTATACAAATAAAACATCTTCTAGTGGTGTCTCTTTTCCTAATGTGATTTTTTACACAATTTTCTCCAATGTGCCCAAATTCTCCACAGTAGTGGCATCTACACCATGTGTTGTAGTCCCATCTAAATATAGCTTTTACAACTTGTTTTTCTGGATTCAATATCTTGGTTTTGCATTCAGAAGATTTGTATCCTTGTTTCTTGCAATTTTGACATTTAATTTCAAACTTAAGTGTCTCCTTACATTCATTTGCTCTATGATCACACTTACTGCAATTGTAACACTTTCCATTGAATTTTTCTTTACCATTAGTCTAATGTTTGCTTGATGTATGACCTAACTTACCACAATAATTGCAAGTAGGTATTTGATTTTTTTTAACTCCTTGCTTTGATGTTTCACCTTTTTTTGTGTATCCTATTCATGCTTTGTCTTTGTGTCTATATTGATTTTTCTCATTCAACTGATTCATGCTTTCTTGAGATTTCAGCATTCTTTCATTGGTTTTCTTTTCAGTGTTTAGATCATTTTGTAATCTTTCATTCTCTAATCTTAGATTCATGAGTTCTTCATTTTTATTAGTGAGTTTATTAATGAAGTCTTCTTGCTAAAGGGATAAATGTCAAATTTCATTGTTCTTTTCTTCTATCTCTTCTTTGGTTTTTTCTTTTTCTTCCATGACTTCACATAATCTTATTGATTAGATTTCTTGTTCTCCATTCAGCTTTCTTATTTCTTCTTTAAGATTGGAATTCTTTTCTAATAGTTCTTTGATTGCTTTATCAACTTCATCTAAATTTACTTCTGGCCAGATATCTTCAACACTTGGCATTGTCGTGCACTCAGTAGATGTAGAAGATTGGTGCATATTAATCACTTCTAAGTATCTTGAACTCAGTTAGCACTTGTGACTTGGTGAACACTATGAAACTTAACATATAAACTGAATCAGTTGGTTGAAATTGTATGGCTCGATCAACACTAACACTGTGAACTCGGTATAAATTGAATCACTTGGTTAACACGTCTTGGACCAATCAATACTAGATTCACATTACTGATAATATAAGCTTAGTATAAATTAGTGACCACGATTGACACTATACAACTCAATTAATATTGTGAAGCTTAGTTAGCACTATCATTGATCAACTCAATATATATTGCTTGGCATGAATTGAATGTAGATTCTAAAACTCATTAGCAACTGTAGGCCTTGGTAGTAACTAGATTACTCAGTTAACACTACAAACTGCCAGATAAGCTCAATAGTAGCTTAACCAATTGACTAAGTGTGTCACTAATAAACAAACTTTGACCTTAATGTCAAGAGACATTATGCAAATTAACACCTTGGCCACCAATTTCATTCAGCCTTTCATCAACCAAAAATCTTCAAAATTCATCACTATCACTCTCTTCTAACATATTTCCCCAACATTCTTCATCTCAATTGGGCTTTTGTCATGCCCTTTCACCTCATTTGTATTTTTTTAGAACAAATGAGATTGGTCAAAATTTTGACCAATCTTGGTCGACATTTCCACCAAGTTTTGGTCATAATTTTGACCAATTCTTTGGACATGAGTATGGCATTGTGTTCATTGATATACCAAAATTGGTCTAACTTTCAACCATAATTTAGTGTCCATTTTGACTCATATTGGTCAAATTTTTGACCAATTCTTTGATCATGAGTATGGCTTCCTAGTCATTGATAGACCAGAATTGGTCAAACTTTCAACCACACTTTGGTGGCCATTTTGAAAAAGTTTGCTCAAAATTTTTACCAACTGCCACCAATAATGGTCATACCAAATATAGCCTATTTCAACTAACTATTTATTCAAAATTCTGACAAATTGGAGGGTTTGTCAAAATTTTGATGACAAAAATTATGATGCACCATTTGGTCATAAATGCAACCAACATGGGTCCAAATTTTGACCATTTTTTGTCAAAAAAGGTACCAAATTTTACTAGTGGATAGAACTTGGGGTTGTTGGAGTTAAATGATACTTTTTAAAAAATTGTTGATGACTTGCCACAATATTGGCATAGTCTTTATTCCATCTCTCCCATACTTGTTCCAAATTTTGAAATTGAATTTCTAGCTCGGTAGCTCAATAAACGAATCCTATAATGTGTGAAAATGTGTCTCTTTCTTTAAAATATCTATAGAAAAAAAATTACCTTCTAAACTTTCCCTATATGTGGCAATAATTGAAGTTGAATCAATGTCATGAGCTTGGCTAGCCTCTTTTGATTGAATGTCAGTTCACTATAAGAGGATGAGCTTGAACTTGTGTTCTTTCCCAATGTAATAACATTCTTTCTTATATCCACATGAAATAGCTCTAATGAATGTGTACTATTTTCTATAAAGAAATCTATATCACACAATTTCAAATATAAAGAATTGATGGTCATCAAAATTATTTCCAACTATGTAATAGATGTAGAAAGCTTGGCTTGTCTCTATAAAAGTTCCTATGAGGCTTTCTATAATAATTTATGCTCCATTATTCTCTAAGACTATTGTAATAACTTTTCATTTGTCTCTATATCATTTTTCTAAATTGTGTTAACTACATACACTAGTTGATCCAAAATTCTATGTTGGTTGTTCACATCTGTGATTCCAAATATAGTTGTCAAAATATCTTTGTAGTATGAATTACTTGTCTTCTTTTTTACTCCCTTCTTAGTTATTCTTATTTTTCCTTACAACTCAACAAGATTTGTAATTCTTGCATTTTCTCTAGCATAAGATTATTCAAATCATACATAGGTAATGTTATAAACTCATCAAGGTTCAGTAACTCATCATCTTCCTTGTCTACATGAGTCAGATCTTGAGATCTAGAGGGTGTATCGCTTGGATAGTTTTAATTGCTTCCCCTTTCCACTTGATCTCAACTTTGGTTGTTACACTGGTGTAGAAATCACTTGTTGTGTAGGTGTCATATTTTTTGGTTTTACAACCTTTGCACTCGATAGTTGAATATGAACTTGAGTAGCCTCATGCTCTTTCTATTTAATTTTATCTTCTACCAATTGAGTGCATAAATATTTATCAAATTTTGCAAAATTTTCCAAAATTAGCACACAATTTGGCGGCATATATATAGTTAATGCCTTACAAATTTGCTTGAAAATTGTAGCCTCTATTATTGATGTGATTGTAACATCATCAGTCTTCTTGACTTAAAGCTTTAGATATTCAACTATCTATAACAAAATTGGGTTAGTACAAATTTTGATTGATTCCTTCATCAAACCTTGAATTTCTTCTTCTTTTAGTACGTTTGGATTAGGTGGAGCGGTGTCAGTGTCATCTTCAATTGTTATAGTGTCTTTCTATTCATACTCACTGACAAGTTTTTGAATCTCTTCTATTAGCTTAGCCATTTCTTGCTTATATTCATCTTCAAATTCAATGACATCTCAACCTTCCCTCACTTCTATAGATGGAGTAATAAATACAAATGCTTCTTTCCATACCTGAATGCTATCTTTCTCAACTTCATGAGCTTTATTCTTCAAAACTTTGTTTGCCCTTTCCCTTGGCATAAACTTCTTAACAAAATCTTTAAGGGATATAGATATGTGCATCTTCCTTAAATCTGGCATAACTTGTGCAAATGTTGTTTCTCTTTTTTTTTTTCAGTGGATAATACATGTCATTTCCACTTGGAATCTACTCTTTTGTACAATTCCACTAGAAATCCAATTACTAATTATAGGGGTGTGTTCCTAAACTCGATCATTATATGAATCAGTGTGCCTTCAATCTTAACTTGATTATCATTGTTCAAAGAATCATATTAAATGTCTTTGAATCCCATTATTATTTTGTATTCTACTAGTTTTGGGCATACTTGATCCACAATCGTTGGAGGGAGTCTTTCAGTACTTGAAGTTTGTTAGTCTCATCAAACTCGATCTTTTCTTCATCTTCCTCCTCCTCTTGTGCAACAATTAGCTTTCTCCTTGGCTTTGCATGGACTTCAATTAGTTTACTATTCTTTGAGGGACTTCCAAGTAATAGCCCAATAGCAGGTTGTGTTGACCTCTTTTTGATGTTGATCACCCTGCCCTTTGGCCTCTATTGTGTCACCAATTCTTGTACATCCTTCTTCAAGTCTTCCTACACCTTAGGTTTAATTATAAAACCCTTATTTTTTTTGGTGGCCCTTGGCTTTACAACTAAAAGATCTTTTCCTTTTCCTTCCTTAGCCTCTGAGGGTTTTCTAGACCCTCCTCCTTATTCTTTCTTACTAGCCTCAACAACCTTTCTTTTCCTTTTCTTTCCTACCTTCAGTCTACCAGATTCAATAGTCAACTTGACAATAACAATCTCATATGTCTCAAACTACTCAACACTAGCATCAATATCTTCTACTAAGATTGTAGTAACTATTGTTGTTACATCATCTATATTTAACTCATAGGGCATTGGCCTTAGCCATGCTACCCTCGGTAATGCTTCATGTGCATACACAAAATATGTGTCTATAATGAAACATATTTCATCATAATATTTGTCCACAACTGATTTTGGAATCCTCATTTTGTTATTCATTTTAACTTTGAACTCTTCAAAGTAGTTGCCCATTACTACCTCAAAATTCTCTCCTAATATATTTATTAGGTCATTTAGTTGCTCTATAGTAGTCCTATTCCTATCCCATACAATCATTCCAATGGTAGGAACATAATTTTGTACATAGAGAAATATGCAAACTAGTACGGAACCAAACTTACAAGAGGTGTTCTTTTCTCTTCTCACTACCTCTAGGTTCTCTGTAATTTGATGCAATTGTAGCTCAGAAAGATCATATGAATGATCTTTCTTCACTATTTTGTAGCCTAAAATAGTTGTAACATAGGGCATGCTCTTCAATCTACTTGATTGATAGAACTTGTGTGCAATCACATGAACAAAAAATTTAGTTGATGGATCCTTGATGTCATCAATTGACATGCCACAACTATTCCACTTTTCCTTCATCAAGTTTTCAATATCATTCTTTGTTCCACTCCTTATGCTCTTTTGTCAATCCAAAGTAGGGTACCTAGTTACCATGTGAATGAATGCTTTGAAAATAGGTTCGGCTTAGTTATTGATATAATGATCAAAATAACTTATGTTGGTAGTGATCATGAAGGACTCACACATAACACTAGAAATCATCACCCCAACATGTGGCATGATGACTTCCTTTAATCCCTCCAAAAACATATGATTTAAGACTACTTTCACCTTGTTTATTTTTTTATTATGTTATTATACTCCTTATCTTTTTGGACTTACAAGTCTTGTTGATCTTAATAAGGCATTGTACTATATTTTTCTTTTATGGTCTTATCAAGCTCCCTCAAATGTTGAACGAGCTAAGAAGATAACTAGGGAGGTAAAGGGGATGTTCAATTCTCTTCCTCAAAACACTTCATCTTCAGATGATCTCTATAAATGTCTTTCAATGGTAGATGAAGTTGAACAACTTGGAATTGACCACCATTTCCAAACTAAGATAAAAGAAGCTCTTGAATATGTGTATACGTATCCCATTTCTACTATATATGAAATTGGAATCATTTGTGTTTTAATCACATCGTTCACTATATTATTTTATTTGTTATATTATAGGGTGTATTTCTTTATAGAACTATTTGAGTGCAAATTTTCTTTTAATTTAAGAATATAAAATATACTTTTAGGAAAAATTATTTTTTGAAAGAAGATAAAATAAATTCCTTTATTTTGATGGAGAAGCTTTCTTTTTTATTTAAAAAAATATTTGAGGAAAGGGTGGATCACTTAAGAATCACACACTAAGGCTTGATTCCTATGCTAAAAGTGTTCAACAGTCAAAATTTACTTATTCTTTCATGCTTAATTTCTTCCTTAGTGTGTGATGTTTGAGGTTGGTTATGAAAGGGGGGTTTTCGATGGGCTCAAAGACATTTGGTGAAGTTATGTTAAAATTCTTTAGAATAACTGAGAGGGGGGGGTGAATCAGTTATTCAAAGTCTAATGATGTCCAATACAACTTTTTCTACAAATCCTTAATGGCACATAACTAAAATTATCATGCATGTAATTCAACATTAAAAAACCATGAAAAGTAAACATGCATCACACCATAACACTAAGGATTTGATAACCTAGAAACCCTCCAAGAATAAGAAGGTAAAAGTGGAGTGGGGATGATACCCATAAAATAACTGTGCAATTGATTTCAACCACTTCTGATGGTATGCCCAGTTAAAGGCTATAGCATAGTGTTAAATGTGACCTTGTTAAAGGATTTAAGAACATTCAACTTGGAATGTCACCCTGTTAAAGGATTTACATAGAGTTATTAGACTCACCCAAGTCTATGGGATATACAGTCACCTACTAAAAAGAATCTTTCATCCCTCACTAAGGATCTCCTATCCTCCTCCTAAGGATCTATTTATCCTTCTCTTAAGGATCTCTTTATCCTTCTCCTATGGATTTATTTATCCTTTTCCTAAGGCTTATCCACCAAGCCATTAAGCTAACCTAGAAATGTAGGGTTTCAATATCTAATACAATGGTAAGAAAGTATTAGAAGGGTTTTGATCTGATACAGATTGTAACTTCAACCTTGCAGATTTCAAATCACTATTTAGTCCTTTTCTTTTCTTGGCTTTCCTCCGTTGTAGTGCTGATAGCTTGTTCAAACTTTAAGATCTATCTCCTTGAGTTCTTCCACTCATTATGTCAATTCTCTCTCTGGTCACTTAATCAATTCAAAGTCTTGATGCTCTGTTCTTACTCCTCTTGGCTTCTTCACATGATTACACTTATGACCAACTCCCTCTCATGCATGTGCTCTTCATCTCTGACCTATAACTCCTTATAAAGAAATTATGTTCTTGATTTCCTGCTCAAATCTCCCTCTCCAACTTTAGGGTTTCAATGGATTAGGTAGGATACAATGTATCTGTCCCATATCTTGTTTTTATCTAGAAACTTCATGATAAATCCATTAGCATTCGCCAAAAATGTTTTACATTGTGTTCTGTACCACTAGCTAATTATTCTTATCTTCTATCTGGTTCACAAAATTCTAGATAACTATCATGTTGGCTCAGATCTGGCAAATCTTTGACTTTTCAAAATAATGTAGCAACTCAGCATCATTGGTTTACTGATGCTCAGCACCTTTTGTGTTACTCAACTTCTTAATATTATTTACTATTGCTCAACACCTGTATCTTGCTCGGCACCAACTAGAACTTAGTTAATCCTTACATCATGTGTCTTAGTGTGTCCATCCTCTGTATCTTAGAGTATGTCATCAATGCACTATTTCATCAATGGCTTAGCTGATCCTTATACTTCATCACAATATCATAACTTCAACCTTTCTTTAGGTACTCTAGTTACATCTTATTGATTGCCACCTCCTTGTCAATCAACCAATTGAAAGTATTTGGATCACTTAAGCAATTGTCATTCCTACAAGTAGCAAGTTTGACATCAATGATAAAAAAATGATTGAAATGTTCTTTACCAATTCCATTTCTCTTCATTCATGATCTTTTCCAATCATTTCCAACAATCTCCCTCTTTGGCATTGATGGCAAACCAAAGTGATCAAATGATTAAGCTGATCAACTTAGTTACCACAAAAATTACATACGTTGTCTTTTTCTAATACAAACTGAATCCTTTGTTCTGCTTCTCCCTCTGGACTACTGCATCCTTACTCTATATTCCTGATCCTTCATATATATCTCCCTCTTCCTTTGTATTGATCAGTTTCTCCTATATCTCTCTATTTGGCATAAATGCCAAAGATGTAGCATCTTTAACATGCTAAATAGAGGCTTTGCGTCTTCATATTTTTCTCCCTCTATCACCATTCTTGTGACTGATCTAGAGTTTTTGCTCCTATTGTCATCCTCTGCATCATTCTTCTAATATTTCAATGATCTACTCCTGTTGATGCAGGGAAGCTTCTATTTTGCTTTAAACTACTTGAGTTAGGGACATTACCCCCAACTTGCATCTAAGATATTCATAAGCATCCTTAGGCAATGGTTTGGTGAAGATATCTGCAAGTTGTTCCTTTGTGTGAATGTACTCCATCTTCACTTGTTTGTCTTCCACCAATTCTCTGACATAGTGATACTTGATTGCAATATGCTTGGTTTTTGCATGCATTACTAGATTATTGGATATGTTTATAGCACTTGTATTGTCACAATACAGTATCATAGGTTTAGTTACCTCTTCTTTCATTCCTTTCAATAGATGTTTGAGCCACACAATGTTTGTGCAATTGACTGTTGCTACCACATATTCGACTTCTGCAGTGGACTAAGATGTGCATGTTTTTTTCTTACTAGTCCAAGTAGCTAGCCTTTTACCTAAGAATAATGCTCCTCCACTTGTGCTTTTCTTGTCATCAATGTTGCCTCCCCAATTTGCATCTGTGTATGCATTGAGCTCAAACTTCTCATTCTTTTTGTAAAATAGGCCAAAATCATTAGTTCCTTTGAGATACCTCATTATCCTTTTTATTTTTGTGAGATGATTTTCTCTAGGATTGGCAGAGAATCTAGCCACTATTCCAACTACTAGTGCTATGTCTGGTCTGCTATGTACAATATATTGTAGTTTTCCAATCATGGATATGTACATTGTTTGATTGACTTCAGCTGATTCATCATTTTTAGATAAATTATGTCCTATTGCCATTGGTGTGCTGACAAGTTTGGAGTCTTCCAATCCAAACTTCTTGAGTATCTCTTTCATGTATTTTGATTGTGTCACAAATATGCTATGCTTTAGTTGATGTACTTGCAATCCTACAAAGAACTTGATTTCTCCAAACATAGACATTTCAAACTAATGTTTCATTTTGTCAGCAAAACTTTTGCACAGTACTTCCTTTCCTCCAAAAACTATATCATCCACAAATATTTTAGATACAAGAATATCCTTACCTTCTTCTAATTTGATGTGCATTTTGTTGTTGTCATCAGTTCTTTCAAATCCTATTTGCACTAGATACTTGTGAAGTCTCTCATACTAAGCTCTAGGGGCTTTCTTTAATCCATATAGAGCCTTGTGTAATTTGCATACCTTATTTTTGTTCTTTTCATCAACAAAACCTTATGGTTGCTCTATGTAGACTTCCTCTTCAAGTATACCATAAAGAAATGTAGACTTTACATCCATCTGATAGACCTTAAATCCTTTGAAGGTTGCATATGCCAGTAAGGTCCTTACTCCTTCCATTTTGGCAACTAGAGAAAAAGTTTCTCCATAATCTAGTCCTTCTTCTTGTGCATATCATTTGCAAACTAATCTTGCCTTGTTTCTTGCGATTTCACCATTCTCATATAACTTGTTTTTGAACACCCACTTGGTTCCAATCACATTCTTATCAACTGGTCTTGAGACTAAGGTCCATGTCTTGTTCTTCTCAACTTGTTCTATTTCTTCTTTCATAGAATTATACCAGTCATCATCTGTTATGGCTTCACTTACTATTTTTGGTTCCATATTACTAAGTAGACATGTTTCATTTCTGAGTTTATTCCTTGTCATTGGTCCTGCCTCTTTGTTTCCAGTAATTTGATCTGCAGGATGATGTCTTTTCACATACTTTGCCAATATAGGTTCTTTCCTTGTTTGAATGTTGTCTCTTTCAGAATATGAATCTTCATGTATATTTTCATCAAGTATTTGTTAAGTTTCTTCTTATTGGTTGTTCTCAGAGTTTGAATGAACATTTTTTGTATTCTGCAACTCAGCTTCTAAATGTGTCTTTTGTTCAACATTCACTATCTGTGACTCGACAGATACGAGATTTTGTTGCTGATTGTCATTCTGAGTAGCAACTACACCATTATTAGATATACCTTCATAAAAGTATACAAATCTCTTGTATTCTTCTACTTCCTTGGTGTTCTCAACACTTTGAACTTCTGCAAGCTCATCAAATTTCACATTTGTGCTTTCTACTATTTTTTAGTGTTACCATTCAAGCACTTATAAGCTTTGCTTCTAGTAGAATAACCAAGAAATGTGCCTTCCTCACTCTTTGCATCAAACTTTCCATTCCTAGATTCTTTATATATATAGCATTTGCATCCAAATATTGTGAAATGTTTTACATTAGGAGAATGCCCATACCATAATTCAAAAGGTGTTGCATTTGTACCTTTCTTGACTTGAACTCTGTTGAGTGTGTAAACTGCAGTACTTACAGCTTCTCTCCAGTACTTGAGTGCAACATTTTTCTCTATCATTAATGTCTTGGCACAGTCAATAACTGATCTATTCCTTCTCTCTACTATACCATTCTGAGGTGGAGTTCTGGGTGCTGATGTCTACCTTTTAATTCCTCTTTCATAGCAGAACTCTTCAAATTCTCTTGATGTGAATTCACCTCCTCTATCAGATCTAAGATATTTTAGGCTCTTTCTAGTTTCTTTCTCAACTCTGGCCAAGTACCATTTGAACATTTGGAATGCATTAGATTTTTATTTTAGGAACATGACTATCATCATCCTTGAATAGTCATCTACAAATAGCATTATGTATTTGTCACCTTTGTAGCTTTGTACTTCAATAGGACCACACAAGTCAGTATGAACTAGCTCTAATACTTCATTGGAAGTATAAGTCTTGCTTTTGAAAGTTGACTTGGTCATCTTCCCTAGTTGGCATTGTTTACACATGGTGTTTTCAGGCTTCTTCAACTTTGGTAGACCTCTGACTTTCTTCATTTTTTTGATGCTTATTAGATTGTCAAAATTTACATGACATAGCCTCTTGTGTCATAACCATACATCATCAGTTTGAACAATAAGACAAGAAGCATCTTCCATGTCTACGTAAAATACATTACTCTTAGTCTAATCACCTTTTCCTATTAGACTTCCTTGAGAATCATAAATCTTAGCAACTCCTTTTTCAAATTAAACCTTACATCCTATGTTGCCTAACTGTGAGACACTTAACAAGTTATAATTTAGGCCTTCAACATAGTATGCATTATCACATGATATATTTTCAGTAAGCTTGATACTACCTTTCCCTTTGATTTGACATGGTGCATTGTTACAAAATCTAACACTATTTCCTTCATATTGAATAAAGGTAATGAACTTACTTTTGTCTCTAGTCATGTGATGAGAGCATTTGTTGTCTATTATCCATCTATCATTCTTGTTCATGCAGGTTACCAGTGCAGTTGCTTCATCTTCATCTGATTCATCTTTCATAGCCACATAGACTATTCCATCATCATTTTCATCAGAGTCTTCTTGAACAATATATCATCTTTTGCCTTTACCTTTGTAGTCCTTGTTGTCCTCTTTCTTGTTCTTGAAGTTTCCTCCATCCTTGTAATTTTTCTTTTGTGTGCATCTAGTTGCAATGTGACCAACTTCATTACAATTGAAAAAAATGATTGGTAGGTTACCTTTGAATTTTCCTCTTCCTCTATGAAATATTCTTGCTAGTAATGCCTCCAATTGGTCCACATCATCTTCATCAGTGCTGCTATCACTGGATACATACTTTCCTTTTCCATTCTTTTTCTTTGTTTGAACCTCCTTGTTGTCTTTCATTTTCATCTTAGCTTTGAATGTAGATTGAAAATTTTCTAGCTTGTAATTGTCAAAGTTGGATAGCTCAAAGGCAGTGAGTCTTCCAATTATACCTTCAACTATCATTGTGTTGCCTAGTACACACCTTAGCTCTTGGATGGTTGATACTCTTATAGCATAGATAGGAAGCAAAGTTCTCAAGTATTTGCTACATAATGTTTCTTCTACTAACTGTCCTCCTAGGCTTCTTATGGCACTGACTACTTCCTTCATTCTTGCACTATATTGAGCAGCATTCTCTCCTTCTTCCATTTTCATATCATCAAACTTTCCTCTTAGAATTTCTCTTTTGGCTCTCTTGACATTATCATCTCCTCCATAGATTCTTGATAATGTATTCCACATCTGATGTGAAGTATCACATCCTTTGATGTCATCATACTCAACATAGCTTAGTGTTGAAGCAATATCTAACATAGCTTGATTGTGCTCCTTCTTCTTCCTCATGTCATCTATAGTGAGGGGTCCTGCAGGGTCTACATGATCAACTGTGATAGAGGTCTCTGCATAGTCACCTATTCATCCGAGCTGTAGCTTCATCAGACTTTTCCATGCAACAAAGTTGTCTTTGTTTAGCTTGGGAACTTCTCTCTTGGACATCTTGATCTTCCTACTGCTAGTACCTTGAAACAAATCAGAAGTGAGCTCTGATACCAATTGTTATAATTCTTTAGAATAATTAAGCGGGGGGGGTGAATCAGTTATTCAAAGTCCAATGATGTCCAATACAACTTTTTCTACAAATCCTTAATGGCACATAACTAAAATTATCATGCATTTAATTAAACATTAAACAACCATGAAAAGTAAACATGCATCGCACCATAACACTAAAGATTTGATAACCCAGAAACCCTCCAAGAATAAGAAAGTAAAATTGGAGTGGGGATGATACCCACAAAATAACTGCACAATTGATTTCAACCACTTCTGATGGTCTGCCCTGTTAAAGGCTACAGCACAATCTTAAATGTGACCTTGTTAAAGGATTTAAGAACATTCAACTTGGAATGTCACCCTGTTAAAGGATTTACATAGATTTTTTAGGCTCACCCAAGTCTATGGGATTTACAGTCACCTACTCAAAATAATATTTCATCCCTCACTAAGGATCTCCTATCCTCCTCCTAAGGATCTCTTTATCCTTCTCTTAAGGATCTCTTTATCCTTCTCCTATGGATTTCTTTATCCTTTTCTTGAGGCTTATCCACCTAGCTATTAAGCTAACCTAGAAATGTAGGGTTTCAATATCTAATACAATGGTAAGAAAGTATTAGAAGGGTTTTGACTTGATATAGATTGCAACTTCAACCTTGCAGATTTTAGATCGCTATTCAGTCCTTTTCTTTGCTTGGCTTTCCTCCCTTGCAATGCTAACAGCTTGTTCACCCTTTAAGATCTATCTCCTTGAGTTCTTCCACTTGTTATACCAATGCTCTTTCTGGTCACTCGATCAATTCAGAGTCTTGATGCTCTGTTCTTACTCCTCTTGGCTTCTTCACATGATTACACTTATGACCAACTCCCTCTCATGCATGCGCTCTTGATCTCTGACCTGTAACTCCTTATAAAGAAATTATGTTCTTGATTTCCCACTCAAATCTCCCTCTCCACTTTAGGGTTTCAATGGATTAGGTAGGATACAATGTATCTGTCCCATATCTTGTTTCTATCTAGAAACTTCATGATAAATCCATTAGCATTCGCCAAACATGTTTTACATAGTGTTCTGTGCCACCATCTCATCATTCTTATCTTCTATCTAGTTTGTAAAATTCTAGATAACTACCATGTCAACTCGGATCTAGGGAATCTTTGACTTTTCAAAATAATGCAAAAACTCAGCATCATTGGTTTATTGATGCTCAGCATTTTTTGTGTTACTTGACTTCTTAATATTATTTACTATTGCTCGGCACCTATATCTTGCTCAGCACCTATATCTTGCTCAGCACCTGAATCTTGCTCGACACCAACTAGAACTTAGTTAATCCTTACATCATGTGTCTCAGTGTGTCCATCCTTTGTATCTTAGAGTATGTCATCAATGCATTATTTCATCAATGGCTTAACTGATCCTTATACTTCATCACAATATCATAACTTCAACCTTTCTCGAGGTACTCTAGTTACATCTTATTGATTGCCACCTCCTTGTCAATCAACTAATTGATAGTATTTGGATCACTTAAGCAATTGTCATTCCTGCAAGTAGCAAGTTTGACATCAATGACAAAACAATGATTGAAACATTCTTTACCAATTTTGTTTCTCTTCATTCATGATCTTTTTCAATCATTTCCAACAATTTTGGATCAATTCTTCTTTAGGGAAATGTGTCAACATCAAAAGAGATGAGATTGGGATAGTGCTTGATGCAAACTTGGCAAAGGGAATACCCCTCTGTCATTAGCTCTTAGTCAAAGAGGTTCTACTTGTGGCTTGTGCTCCCATATCTAATAGCTACACTTCTATAGTTTATAAAATCCTCCATTCAAGAATAGGGGAGGCATGGAGGCTAGAAATGAATAATAAAAATGACACATGGCTCCATGAACTATCTTCTTTTGTTTTTTATGTTTTTTTTTTTCTCTAATTTTTTAAACAACAATTATTGCTAACAATTTCATTAAAAATACTATTTAAGATGTATGTTGAAAAAATAAACATCAAAGTTTAATTATCTAAAAGGTCAAGAGCATTGGGTGTGGTAGAGAAAGTCCTTACACAAATCTTAACACAACATCCTTGGGTTTTTGAATTCTTCGTCTCCACAGATAGGGTATCTCTTCAAGTGATATTCACAAATTTCTTGAATCATAAAACATTTTATTATGTTGTTTTTGATCTTGTGACTTAATGGCCTTCTATGATTTACGAATTATTTTGGACTTAATTATAAAAGGCTATGATCATGTATCTACCAATATTTGTCTTGTCCAATAGGAGTACTTGTACTTCATATTAATAGAATGTTCACACCAATTCATAGATTAAATTAGTAATTTAGTTTTAAATGATTAGATTTGGGTTCAATGTTTAGTAGAATATAGTTTTTAAATAAAGTAGTTACTCTTGTAATTAAATTATAAATGTAGAATTGTGATTTATTTTTTGTATTTTCAAATTGAAAGATTTTTATACTTATCTATAAAGTATAATTTTCCTTCCAATTTTATTAATTATTATAGTTGAAATCTAAAATTACCAAATATCAATATTAACTATAATATAATTTGTATTAACAAAGGATGGAGTTTTGTCTAACTTGATGGCATATCAGATATGTTGTCACATATCAAAGATAATGATGGGAAATTTCTATGCTCAAATATTCAATCAAATGAGGAGGAGTTAAGGAGCATTTTAAATTTATATCGAGCTTCACTCATTGCATTTCCTAAGGAGAAAATTTTGGGTGATGCCAAGTTCTTTTCTACTATGAATTTAAAACAAGCTCTACCAAACATTAATAATATAAATACTATGAAAGAGGTATAATTGATAAACCTGCATATATTTCTTCATATTAATCGTATCAATCTATTTATCAATGGGAATTATAATTTGTATGGTGTCATAGATAAAATTCAATTTAAAGTATGATTAGCATACCAATGCGCCTAGATTGGAAGTAAGGACTTATATTGACATATATGGAGATGCCAAGACCATGAACAGGTAAATCTTATATCTTGTAGCATACTTGTGATATTTTAATTCAAAACCTTAGGATTTTTTATATTTTTTTAAATACACAATATAATTTTTTATTTTATTAGAAAATAATTTTGTATTTCTTAATTTTTTTAAACATGTCTAAGATATTCGAACATTATAATTTGGAATTGGTGTAGTATTTTTAATTTAAAAAGTTTAGAACTATCAGAGATGAACTTCGATATGATCTATTCACTTCAACAATGTGAACCTCAAATTCACTCAAGGTAAAAAAAATCATGCTATGAAAGATACTATTTTTTATTTTTTATCATTTGATTACTAGAGAACCAAATTTATCTAATAATGTTTGAATATTATAGATGGTGAATAGAGTCTGGTCTAGCTAAACTAGAGTTTTCTTGACAACGCCATGTGGAATTTTAATTTATAGCAACTGTAGTGTGTAATTATCCAAATTATTCTACTTTTAGAATTGGGTTTGCAAAGATGTACTACATTTCTCACTTGCTTGGCTGATATCTATGACACTTATGGAATTTTGGATGAACTTAAACTCTTCACACAAGCCATCAAGAGGTATGTATAACTTACAAGAAGATATTAAACATATGTATGCTAAAGATTTAGTTATTATTTATATAGGAAACATGGTTTCCATGCAATAACTAATAGATTGATAATAACATTAAGTAGACATAATAAGTGATTAATGGCTAGAAAAAGTAGTAACTATACATATGTTGTTTTATCTTTCCATATTTGTTATGTACTTTGCACATATGCATATTGTGATGATAGATTGTCTTATGCTTAATGAAGGTGGGATTTAACATTCATAGAAGGACTTCGAGAATATATGAAAATGGCATTCAACATCTTTGATGAGGGTGTAAGGAGCGTAGCTCGAGCGGCTAAAAAAACTCGAGGAAGAGACACATTTGACTATGGCGTAAAGTTGTATGTTTGTAAAAATAATTAATTTTCCATATATGTATTAAATATTATATTAATATAGAGAGTGTAGAAAAAGTATTTAATTAACTAATATATTCATTTCAGCAAAAAAGTTAGTATTATTTGGATATTCATTACTATGACCATAACAAGTAAAAGTGAAATAAATTTAAATAAACTTTTTTTATTTAAAAAGGAAATGAGTCATAATGTTATCTATATATAAAACACACTTTCTCAAATGTGTTTATATATATGACCTCATATTTCCTTGTATACCATGAATGTATTTTTAATAAATTATTTATTATATTTGTTACTTATTGTTAATAAAACTAATCTATAAAATAGAAAAGTTATTTCAAGTCATGTTAAAACCTCATTCTCAATGTAATTAAAAATATATATTGAGCACAAGGGGGTTTTCCATTACATAGTATTTTATTTTCGTTGTTTACCTTTCTATATTTTTTTAAGTCATAACCTTATATTACTAATATGCATTCCTAATTTGCATCATATTCTAATAAATTTAACCTTTTCCCATTGTCTAATCATATTAATTTTAGCATTGATTCTTTTAATCTTTTCAATTGATTAGTCATCATTTTTAGGGTAAATAACCAATAATGTATCCTCTATACTAAGTCATATGTCATATACTATTATAAATATATATAACTTATCTACCCCCCTTTGAATTTACTTGAAATTTTATTTGACTTGTTATCTTTTTAAAATGTGATTTGTATTGAAAATTTAAAAGTCCAAATATTCTCACCTAGTAATTTAACCTTTGCCTCCTACTTTCTAGCGGACACCTTCCCCTTTCATTTCTTAGTAGTTTAGCTTCCCTTCAGAATTTCATTTCTCTTTATGCTTTATATCTTATCATAAAATGTCATAACTATGACAATTTCCAATTTCAATATGAGACTTTCCAAATTGAAACTCTTCCAATTATCATAAACTTTTCATTTACTGAAACTGAATTCTCTCCTACAATCTTGACTATTGATTGAGTTTGATCTTATCCATTAATTTTGAGTTTCAAAACTTTTAAAATTTATCCCATTTCTCTTATTTATCAAACTATAAACCTTCAAATCTCTTTTTGTTATTGTCAATTTTTTTCTTTTATTTGTATTTTTACTTATCAAAATGTAAGAAATAAGCCATCAATTTGAGAAGAAATAATGTGCATTGAAGTCCAATTGAGGGATTTATTTATTTATTTATTTTCTATTCCATGCACTTTGTCTCAATTCCTTTAATGGTTTGATTAATATTTAGGTTGCAATTGAGAGAGTTATTTTTTCATTTATTTTCTCTTCAATACACTTTGTCTCAATTCCTTTAATGGTTTGATTAATAATTAGAATGTATGATTAATTAGGCGTTGTGGATGTTTATTGTATGCAATGTTTTTTATTTCCCTTTTCCTAGTTGAATTTTTTTAATAGATTTATCTACTAATTTATTTATTTCAACTTGTTAATATTTACTTGGAATATTATTTATGTACAGTGGGAAGCTTGTATAGATTCTTTCATGCAAGAGGAAACTTGGCTTGCAATAGGGCATGTATCATCTTTAGAGGAATATTTATAGAATGGAAAAGTAAGCTTTGGATCTCATGTTGTAACCTTGCAACCTATACTATCATTAGATGTGCCCATCTATGATGATATAGTAAAATAAATTGATTATCCATCAAAGTTCAATGATCTTTTATGATTGGCCCTCAAACTAAGAAATTATATAAATACTTTCAAGGTATGCATATAAATTTAGATAATTCAACTTTCAAAATGTTGTATTTATTCACTCATAGAATTAATTAATTTTATTTAAAAGTGATTAATTTGAAATTTGATGAAAGCATAATGGTTGTTGTTGAAGGTTGAGGTAGATTGTGGAGAAGCATCACTATGTGTAACATGTTATTTGAAAGACAATCCTAGATCTACTGAGGAGGATGCATTAGAGTATTTCAATTCTTTGATTGATGAAAAACTCAAAGAATTAAATTGGGAATATTTAAAGCATGATAACGTCCCAAGAATAAAGAAAGATTATGGATTTGCAATATCAAAGGGCATCCAACTTTTCTACAAAGAAAGACATGGAATTAGTGTCTCAAGCATCAAGACAAAAACTCTTACACCAAAACCATGTTTGGACCAATACCTATGTGAAATTTTAAATATATTATATATACATTGTCAAGAATGGAATAGTTTCCTCTTATGTATTGCATCTAAAACAATGTCGAGTAGTTTACTAAATTATCAATATATGGGGATTATACATTCTTTAACAAAGTAATACTTTTCTTTCAAAAATATAGAGTGTGTGATTTTGATAAGAATATTTTAAATCTTTTTTTTTATCTCATGATTATTTTTATCACTTGAAATTTTCACTCTTATAAAGTTGAAAAAAACTTGACATTTCAAGGTAACATGGTGTTTATTTATGCAGGTGTAAATAGGATAAACAACATACTAAGAGGGGATAAATTATAATCTTTACCACATAAAGCTTTTCACCAATTCATTCACATATATTAGTAACTTGTGCATGTAAAATTTGTAATGTAAATATGTTGTAACATATAAATCTGATCAATCAAATGTATGAAAATGAAAATACATAATGCAATATTTGTTACCTAGAAATATTCCAATGTGAAGGTAAAACAAGGGTGGGGATGACACACACAAATCTTCACTACTATAGTAATAAAATTACTAGTTAAGGTTACAATGTTTGATCATAAGATATGATCTACCCTATGAGGAGTTTTCCTTGTTAAAGGCTTAAGAGATTACTAGGTCTCACCTTGTTAGAGGATTTAACACTTATAATGAAGTAAGGACTCTATTAGGAGATTTACAAAGATCTGTTAAGACCACTCTGTAAAGAGATTTACCCTGATTCATGTTAGTTAAAATTGATTCAGTACCTGACTCTCAGATTGCTCTATACATTGATTTCAAGTCTTTTCCTTGCTAATTGATCCTCTTCTCTTATCTAATATCACTTGTCTTTCCATTGCACTTTACTACCATGACTAGGTCACTTTTTCTATTAGATGATAATAGAACCCTTCACTAACTTTTGATATGTTCTCAATCCTTCTCTTGCATATAACTTCTTGTTGACATGCATACACCTCTCTATCCATGCTCTTACTCCACATGCATTATGATCTAGGTTAAGATCATCACTATTTAATGAGTTTTGTAAAGAGTTTTCTAGATGGCAGGGTAAACTTTAAGAAAGTCGCCTCCAAAAAAAGATATAAAATATTGGCAAATCTTTCATTATTTTGAAAAAACAAAATTATTTTTATTTGGTGAATCTCTAAATTTTTAATTCTAAATATGATTAATATTGGCGATTATTTTCGAAACATAATTTTTTTGTATAAAACATTGACAAATCTCAATAATAATAGGAAGTTCATTAATCACCATGGAATATTACAAATCAAAAATAAACAGGTTTTACCTCATGGAATACTATGAGGATCGTTACATATACTTTAAATCAATAGTGAAAACTAAATATTGGTGATATATCCCTAAAGTAACTAATACTTATGATAATCATTGGTTAGTTCAATTTTGTTTCTCCAATAATATATTATATTTAGGTGACTCAAATCTAATCATGTAACTAATATTGTGTCAAATATTTGAGTTTAAACTTTTCAATAAAATAAATTATTAAACAATTTTAAATATTCTAAAACTGAATTTTATAAAACTATGGCAATTTAGGTTGTATCAAATCTTAAATTATTAGCCAAATTACTAGCCAAAAAATTCTAAAATTAGCCAATTTGCAAATATTAGCCACTAAAAAATACCTTGCTAGATGGTTTCATGTTTGCTTCTTCATCTTGATTCTTGAACATATAGCATAGGGATCTATGATCCATGCCATGTAAATGTTCTATAACAACCTCTGTAAGTATTAAATATTTTGTAACAAACTCTTCAAAACTAAAATATGCCTTCCAAGTTGGCTTGATAATCATTTTGCCTCAAACTTTGTTCTATTCTTGACTTCTATGTAAACTCTGCATTGCTCGGTCTTTACTATTTCCCAATACTCCACATTGTTGTTGCTCAATCTATATTACCCTTATGATACTCAGCATGTATTATTCTTAGCACACACTATATAACTCAACACTTGTATACTTTGAATTTTCTCAATCACTGATGACCTTGGCTCGTATAGAAATTACTTTGTGACCATATAGTTACTTGGCCCTTATAGAGCTTAGTACATACTCACTTATGTACATGACTTGGCCTATATAGAGTAGCTTGGTCATAGTGTTGATAGTCTAACTCTACCTTATAAATGACTAAGTGGTTGCTACTAATAGACAGTAATGGTTAGAGATACCAACAATTGCCCCCTTTGACATTAGTGAAAAAAACACTTTGTCATATTTACATCATTAAAATACAATCCAATAAATGAGCTCCCCCCCTAAGTCTTATGACTTATGAACAATGAATAAAAAATGCAAAAAATAAAAATAAAAAAGCCTGTTTCACCTTTATTCAAACTTGTATTCCCATTTTAGTACTCTTTCCCCCTTCAAAACTCTTTTCCCCCCTTGTTTTTGAACATTGTATGTCATTGTTGTTGGGGTTGAAAGGGTGGAAGTAATCCATATTTTTCAATGAATTCCTTATGAACTCTAGTAATCATGGTCAATGCATAATCTCATGTGGTTCTTGTTGCTTCCAAAAAATTATTCTACAACTGAAGTCTTGCAACCAAATAAATTAAACTATTAGCCACTGATAAATTGTGGTTTCCTATAATAAGATCCTTGGTTGTTTTCAGTTCTCTCTATATGACCTCCAAATGAGGTATCATCATCACCTAAATAGAGATCAATTTGGATCTCATATTGTTGTTAGCTACCTAAAGCTCAACCAATGTTCCTTGAGAATTAAATAGATTATTGTAGTGACCAATGCTTGATACTGCTAACTTTTAAATAATGATGTTACATCTCTTCATCTCAAACTAAATTTAATTTATTTTTACCTGAATGTCATTAGTAAATCTTGGAACATCTAAAAAAATTGTGTGCAAGTGTTGTACCTTTTGAATTAACTCAATCATAACTTATAATTTCTTTTTTAGTTGCACTTCTACTCAGTAATGGTTATGGAGACTTTGTCCACAACCTTGGTTTCAAATCTTCTTATTGACCAATCCATTGATTTGTCATTTGATTCCATACTTCCAGCATACACTTGATCAACTATATTTACAAGCTAGTTTATGTTTGGTGCATCATCTTCAAAATTTTGAATGTCAAAAGTATCAACAAAAATATGCTTTACATCATGTAGTACATGTTTCTACCTATGCTATCTCTTGAGCTCTTCTTGTCTATTTTTCTTTGCCAAAACTTCTTGTAGCAAAATTGTTTTCTCCAAGGTGATATTTTCTAGATCCAATTGTGGCATCTCAATGATTTAATCTATACTAACCTCAATATCTAGTGAAACATCTTATATAGTTCTTTTTCTACTCGGTGAAGGAGTGTTGTTGCTCAGCACTACCTTAGCAGTTAGTGAGGGGGTGTTACCACTTGGTCTTGCTTATGCATCTATACTTGAAATAAAAATAGTCACACTAGGTTCATGTTTATTTGACTCTTTGCTTTCCTCAATATGAAGTGTTGAAACAATCTTATTATTTACACTTGTTTCTTTCTCTTCACCATCTACCTCTAAATTTGTGAGCCTTAACTACTTAGCCTTTGGAGTGTCAAGGGTGACAGCATGTACAGGGGACATGTTTCCTTGTGAACTTGACATACTTGAACTTTCTCCATTGCTATAATCATTTTCAATATTTACAGTGTTTGTCTTTTCTTTTTTTATAGATAACCCAAAAATGCTCTTCCACAACAACTCACTTTGTTGCTGTACAACTTCCTCTTTATTCACTAATATCAAAAATATTCTATACTTTGGAACAATTGTTCTCCTATATTGCTCCAAAAATGTATCCTTTTTCTTCTAGGATAGATTAGACATGACTCTAACTAATGTGTCAGTTCTTATTAGTTTCTCTACTACTTAAACCTACTTCCATCTTCTCTCTAGTCTATCTTATAGATCCTTGGGTATCTTCTTCTCTATTTGACTAGGAGCTAGTTTTTGATTTGCAATCATTTCTACCATAGCCTCCACAACTTTATTTCTATCATCATTATCTAGTGTATCATACTTTAAAATTTGAAAGTAGATAATCCTATAGATCTTCTCAAGTTTTTGCATACCTCTTCAATAGTCCTTGATTATCTAATATGTGGTACTCTAACCAATCTCCTTCTTTTGGTGTTGGGGGCATTGGGCTCAATAGACTCTACTACTTTCTTCTTTATAGGCTACTCGGCACTAGCAACTTGCCTAGTCCTTGGCTTTATTGGTGGCAGAGGTGTCACTATCAGCTTCTTCTTTGTTACTTGAGCCTTCTTGCTTTGTGGCATGGAAAAAACAAGGGCCTTTCTCTTGTCACCTTATTCTTCTTCATCTTCCTCATCACCACTATTTTGTTCTTCATCTTCACCAAGACCTTGTGTCAATTATAATGGTTCCTTACGCTTTCCTATGGTTCCCAATTTAGCTTCTAGGTCTTCAATCATTTTCTTCCTTTTCTTCTCCTCTGGAAGCTATCTTGATGTCCACAATTATTCTTTCTTTGGCTTCCTCATATCTACCAAAAGGTTCAACCTCATCATCTACCTCTTCCTTCAAAAGTGCATCAAAGTTTGCACTTTCAACATCATTATTTATCTCATATTCAAAACTTTGTAACTAAACCTTCATTGACTTCATTGCCTATACAAAAGTGTTGTCTATATCAGCAAGAAAACATATGTCACTATAATATTTTGTGACCAATTTTGTAAGG
The DNA here is from genome assembly GCA_028749045.1 of Cupressus sempervirens. Classification (NCBI taxonomy): domain Eukaryota; kingdom Viridiplantae; phylum Streptophyta; class Pinopsida; order Cupressales; family Cupressaceae; genus Cupressus; species Cupressus sempervirens. The sequence continues at coordinate 195,471,740 of CM053784.1, read as the reverse complement.
ATCCTCATTCTTCTTTTATCTTTTTCTTAAATTCATCAAAATAATTATTTATTACGCTCTCAAAATTGTCTCCCAATTGAGTAATATACTCATTAATCTATTTTATCATTGGTTTGTCTTGCTCCCATACAACATCACCAATACCAAGAAAATACTTTTGGATGTAAAAGAAAATACAAACAATGAGGGATCCAAACTTACACATTGAATTCTTCAATTTTCTTATTGGTGACATATTTTCTGCAAGTTGTAAGTTATGTAGCTTGGCAAGATCATAATCATGATCTTTCATTACAATCTTTCACGCTTGATCCACAGCCATATAAGACACACTATCCAATTTTCTCGATTGATAGAATTTATGAGAAATATCTCTCACTAAAAACTTAATTAGTGGATCAGAAATGTTTGAGATGGACAAGCCATGTCTATTCCACTTAGCTCCTCTATTTGCCTCAATTTCTTCATGGCTCAAACATTGCATGGTTTTCTTCTTCTCTACAGTTGGATAACATGTAACCCTATAAATTACTTTCCTTGTGATCTTCAATGGTCCATTTTGTAGCCAATACTTCACGTCATGAATTATTCTCAAAATAAATTTTAATCAATTGGATTTTGAAATTTCTCATAAATGCTAGGGCATGAGTGAACCCTTTCCTCTCAACAATTTAATTTTTTTCCTTCAAGATTGCTTCACTACACAACTTTTCATAAGCTTCCTTGATTTCATAATTCTCTACTTCTCAAATTTTTCACATATGTTAGCTTCTTATATCATGGAAGCTCATTCCAAAGGTCGATGAAGCTTCCATGTTCAAAGCTAGGGTTTGAAGCTCTTTCTTCTTTGGATACTTGGCACAGTTCATATATTCACTCATTCAAGCTTCTTGATCAAATCACACTTGAAATCTTTGCTAGTTGTTAAAATTTCCAAATCACTCTATGCTCTTGAAAATATGAATGCAAGGTATGAAATAATATCTTCAAAATTTGTTATATACCTTCTTTTCATTGATTTCGGTTCTCCATTAATGTTGTGTACTTAGTGAGTGGAACCCAATAGTCTTAGTTGATATTGATGTCTTTCAATTAGGTCATTAAATTAAAACTCGATCTCTTCCATATTACTCAGTCTCTATCATATCATTTTTGAAATGCTTGGTCTATGTTGTAATGCTCAATCAACATAGAAAATTTTACTAAGACTCAAAAACCTTTCACAAATTTTCTCTTATGCATCTTACATATGTAAATATGACATTTTGGCACATTTTTATGCAAGGAACTGATGTATGATATATCAATTAAGTATATAGTTCCATACATACCTCTCTTGCTTAGTTAGAGATGACATGATCACCTTCTCCATTAGATTGGGTGATGTCAGCTCTATTAACTCCACTATTTCCAACTTTTTTTTTCCTTTTCTATTTATGGTTCATTTTATTTCTAATTTTCTCAATGTCCACTTTTCCTTTGCCTTTGTCCTTTGTCTGGTTTTCTGAATATACTTAACTCCTGCAATTCTTGCTTAGATGTCCAAACTTATGACACTTGGAACATGAATTGTTAGGTGCATAATCCTTCCTCTAATTTATCCGGTAGGGTTTTTTCTATGATCTACATTCATATTATCTATGCCCATACTTTTGAAAGTTATAGCAATATTTTTCAAATCTAGTTGTAGTAGGTCCATTTCTCAGTCTTGAACTACACTCATGTATTTGATATCATTGTTTCTTGCAGTAAAAGTAGTAACCATTAAACTTAGATTTAGAATTTTTCATACCATGTTTGCTTCGATAGATATTTTTAGTATGACCAAGTTTTTCATAGCACGATAACATGTTAGTTTTTCCTTTGACTTTGCATTCCTTAGTTCTCATTCCTATATGATTCTCCTTTCTCAATGCATGAATATCATGACCCATTAGAATAGATTGATGGCTTCATAAGTTCTTCAAAGTAATTCATTACCTCTTTGGGTTTGTTGAATTTCTCCATAGATTGTTTCTCATTTTTCAGTTCATTCTTTAGTATGTCATTCTTAGATTTGAGATTTGCAATTTCCACATCCTTGTGATTCAATTACTAATTCTACAAGCATTAGTTGATTCATCATTTCCAGTTGAGTATTAGTGATCTTCTACACATATGATATCCTTTCTTCAAGTCCGATAGTCATTACCCTTTTGTCTTCTTCAGCTATAGTCATGTCTTCTTCAACTTTCTTTCTTTGTTCAGTCACTTCAAATAGTCTTACTAATTGGATTTATGTTCTCTTTTTAGTCCTCTTATCTCTTCATTCAAGAGTTTGTTCTTTTCAAGTAGATCTATAGATGATTTTTTATTTGGATTAATTTATTCAAAAAATCCTTCAATCCCAACTTCTTCATAGGAAAATTGTTTTATTTGGATGGCAATTTCCTTTCTCCTTTTTAGGGAATCCTTCAAATCTTTTCTTGCCTTCTCAAGTTTTTGCAGTATGAGTTCACCTAATATTAAATAACCTTATCCATATTGAATGCCTCCATCTCCAAGATATTAAGATTCTCTTAGGGAACCAATATGTGATAACACTTTAAACTTTTCACCAATTCATTCACATCTATTAGTAACTTCTGATGTAAATCTTGTAATGTAAATTTGTTGCAAGATATAAATCTAATCAATCACATGCATGAAAATGAAAACACATAACACAATATTTGCTACCTAGAAACCCTCTAAGGTGAAGGTAAAATTGGGGTGGGTATGACACCTAGAAATCTTCACTACAATAGTAATAAAGTTAACCAGTTAAGGTTACAATGTTTGATCATAACGTATGATCTACTCTATGAGGAGTCTTCCTTGTTAAAGGCTTAAACTGCTAGGTCTCACCTTGTTAGAGGATTAAACACTTACAAAAAAGTAAGGACTCTAATAGGAGATTTATAAAGATCTGTTAAGACCACTCTATTAAGAGATTTACCCTGATTCAAGTCAGTTGAAATTGATTCAATACCTAACTCTTGGTTTTCTCTATAAGATGATTTCTACTCTTCTCCTTGCTAAGTGATCCTCTCCTCTAATTTGATATTAATTTTATTTCCCTTTCACTTCACTTCCATGAATAGGTCACTTTCACTATTAGATGATAACATAACCCTTCACTGACTTCTAATATGTTCTCAATCCTTCTCTTGCATATAAATTATTTTCGTACATATAAACCTCTCAATCCTTTCTCTTACTCTGCAGCATTATGATCTAGGTTAATGTCATCTCTATTTAAAGAGTTTTATAATATTTTTCTAGATGGTTCTATGTTTTGCCTCTTCATCTTGATTTTTGTACACACAACATAGGGTTCTGTGATCCACGTCGCATAAATATTTTATAAAAACCTCTTTAAAACCTAAATATACCTTCCAAGTCACCTTGATAATAACTTTCCCTCAAAATTTGTTCCATTCGTGACTTTTATGTAAACTCTGCATTTTTCAGTCTTTACTATTTCCTGATGCTTAGCATTGTTATTGTTCAATTAGTGTTACCCTTATGATGCTTGACATGTATTATTCTCAACACACACTATATAACTTTTCACTTGTTTACTTGGAATTTTCTTGATCACTAATGAGCTTGACTCATATAGAAATTAACCTATTACCATACACTTATTCATCTCTTAGAGAGATTGGTACATACTCACTTATGTACATAACTCAACCTATATAGAGTAGCTCGGTCATAGTGATGACCATGTCACTCTTCCTTGTAAATGACTAAGTGGTTGACACCTATAGATAATTATTTTTAGTGATGCCAACACATGGAATCACTCCTAATTTGTGACAACTTAAGGTTTGGAGTGAATCTCTAGATAAGGTCAACTCCTAGGTTCTTATCACACTAAACTTCTAATTTCTTAATAAAAGAAAGAAAGAAACTAAGAATAAAAGGATTGTAATTAAGACTAAAACTAAAATACTAAAACCTAAAGCTTGAAATTTCACTAACTAAAGTGATTACCAGTTTAAGCAGAAAATAAATGCTTTCGCCGATACTTAGCTCAAGTATAGAGATAATGAATAACACACTCGCTAAAAATTAACCGATGCATAAATATTTCATTAACTAGTTATAAGTTATATTCACCAGGAAGAAAAATATAAATTTTCAAAAAATTGGTACTTGTACACTTAAATAGCATGATTAACAACCAACATATTAACAAGCCACTTGTGAAGAGAGCATAAAATTATGAGACAAAAGTTGCAAGGAAAATGATTCACATACAACTTTCAAACACTTAGCAAAGAAGTAGATAAAACTCACTAAGTGCATCCTTTAAGCACCCTAGATTGAATGCAAACAAATATCCCCTAAAATAGGACCTAGAACTTCAAAACATCAAGTGCAAGCCCACTCAAAACTCCATTAAATTATAAGTAATCTTGTGAATCATCAAGACTAACTTGACGAATACTCCAACTAACCATAATGAGTTTTCAACCACCCTTGATAAGTCTACTAACCCATATTGTATTATCATGTCAAATCACCACCCTAAATAGCTAGTCAAATCATCAATGCAAGCCTATCTCCATTTTATTCAGGACACATGTCTCTAGTTTGACTTTCAATACATCATATCAAGAGTAATAAGGTGTAACAATAAGGCTTTTGGCATTCATATATTTTTTCATTTTTAAAACTACATTACTAAATGTTTTTTACACAAAATTATATAATAATGTTTTTTTAATGAAGATGTACAAAAATAAGTTCAAAACAAATACAAAGGGCATAAGTGTTAAAACATCAACACCTATTGTAACCACCTATGGCATACATAAGAAAATATGAGTAATAAAATCCTATTAAAAAATAAAGGCATTACCTCAAAGTTTTTTTTAAAAAGGAAATTAATAGGATATATCAAAGCTGACAACTATAAAATAAATGCATTTTTCACTTTGAAGATTTTTGAAAAACTTGGTTGAGAGGGTTGAAACCCTAACTGAATTGAAAGATTGAAAAGGTAAAATTTTGATAGATCTTAAGGCTTAAGCAATTGTAAGAGCTTGACTTTCAATATTTTCACACAAAACATGCTTGGTGAGAAAAAAAAGTCATTCTTTCCTTTCTCTCTATTGATATTCTGCGTGATTTATCTATTATCTTTGAAAGAAAATAGTAAAAATTTGAGATATTTTTTTTTTGCTTGTCATGAAATTATTTACTAAGATATTTGTCATCTTCTTGAGATCCATAACATTCATTTCCTAAGTCTCTTTTCCATTTCTTAATGATGTTTATATAGGTCTAATTTCATATATTTCTTGTTGAACTTGTTAAAAAAGGCTTTAAAAAATATTAAGGGAAACCCGACCTGGGTCTTGCTGGATATGAAAGTTTTATTCAATTTTTTTACATTTTTTATAGTTTTTTGCATATATCAAGCTGCAAGATGTAGGTCCAACCTTCAAATTTACAATGAAACACTTTTGGGTTTCTCCTTTGTCTCACCATACATTCTTGATTTTGATGGAAACTTCTCTTGCAAACTTGAAAGCTACTTGGACTTTACCCTTGTTGTAGTTGGTTTGTTCATGTGCTTTTTGTATTCATTGTCTGACCATTTTTATGAGAAGTTTTCCTCTATTTTTTGCTTCCATAAGAGACCATATTTGTCATGAAAACTTCCTCTAGAATTTACAATATCCTCAATTCTTTTGGAATGCTCATACCATTGCTTAAGAATTATACCTCAAAAATCATGTAGCATGTATGTGACAATCATACTAAAAATAAAATACTCTCAACCTTTTTTTGACTTGGAATGACTATAAACCCTTCCAAAGGTTTTTTATTTTAGTATCAAATATTTCCATAGCAGTAATAATAGCCATATCTATTGAATTCTCTAGTGCCTACAACTCTATTGGAAAATGTGCTTTATCAAGTGAAAACAATATTTCCTCATTGTATTCCCAATTCTTCCATAAACTTGCATGGGTTTTATATGATGGATTGCATTCTATTCTAAATACTAAAAAATTTTGCTTTATTCCCTTATATTTTTTGGACTTCTCAAATCAATTTCAACCTTCCTAGACATATAATTGCTTCTCTTGAAGCAACTTCTATGATAACAATTCTATCTTTTTGATAAACATGATGAGTTTTAAAACAAAAAAATTTAGGCCCAATTCATAAAGCACCAAACTCTAGCCAAAATTTATGCTTTCTTTTGTTATTTATAGATTTTGTGATATTGAAAATTATTTTCTCCAGGTTAGATTAAGTATGGTTACCTATTTTATGGTTTTCCTTTCATTTTCCTAAGGTCTAATTTAATTAGTTTATGGTTCTCTTTGCAACTTTTCTATTTTGATACCTTTGACTTTAATATCTTTTGTGATGCTAGAGTATGAAAAATTAATGTCTTTTGATTTATTCTCATTGAAATTTTCAAATTTCTTATATGTATTAGTTGGATCTTCTATTTATTTTGAGTCATCTTTGACTTATTGTTGGCAAGTTGGTATTCCTTAAAGAGATTAACAATATTTTCTTTTCTTTTCTTTTAGGTAGTCTCGGTTCTTAGTGGATGTGGCATCTCACTATCATTTTCTTTCATTTCCAAAATTACTTTGAATATTATATAGTTATATGTGATAATGTAAAGATTCTAAAGATTTTGCATTTCACAAGAACTATAATCTTATTTGATGCCTACAAATTTCTCTATATTGATGGCCCGGCCACTATAGTCCCCTAGAATATTCTAGTTGTCTTTGTTTTTTCCTTGTACCTCTTTATTTTCTTGTACAATACATATAATTATCCACATGCATTCTTATCATGTTCCTCTACTAGGTAGTAACCATACACAAATATTATCCCTTCCTAATCCTTCTTGTATAACTATTATGTTTAATGGAAAAGGTTGTTATTTATGCTTTCACTTTTTGAAGTTGCATATCTCCTACAAAAAGTTAGATGTATTTCCATATTTTTCATAATTTCTTATTAATGAATAAATTATTCATCTCTTAATAATTATTTTAATATACATATATTACTCTTTCACCTTAAATGATTTGATTGTTTGTTTATTGCATCTCTACTTCCTTGAATGTCTTAAATGAACTTGATCTTGTGATTAGCATTTACTTTCATTATTGCTCCCATGAATACCCCTATTAAAATAACATTATATCTCTTCACTTTTAACTAGTACTAGTTTTTTCCCAAAAGATTATATGTTGTATTAATTGACTTGTAAGATTCTAGTATGAAAACCAACCAGTTGTTTCTAACAATCTGTATTAAATACAATAAAAGGTTTCACATGTTATTACTTCATGTCCTTTTGATATATATCTTTATTTCTTAATATCCAAATATTTCTTACCATTGACATTTTGATCTTTAACCCTTGTCAGAGTTACATTTAGATTCATGTGTTAATGATAGACCAAATTGTTGCATGGGAAACAAACTAGCTACAGATAATCGTGGGTTTTGGTTTGTAGCATAAATGCATATGTGGGGTATAATAGTAAGGTAGGGGTAGTCATTTCTTAGATACATTAGATCTTCCCAACTTCTTTATGTTGGCATTTTAAAGATAAGAATTGGAAGGTGGGATAGTGTGAGCAGGAGGATAATGGAAGTGCAAGTAATCAAAGTAGTAACACAATTGCGAGTCATTCAGGTAATGACTAGCCCTAACTATCCCTTATGCCTAATTTACTTTCTTCACATGTGTATTCAGGTTCCAAATTCAAATTCCAAATTTATTTATTAACTAGTTTTTTGGTTTGTGTGAACCAATAATAACTTTGATGAATAAGAATTTTACATTTTAAGTAAAGACTCAAATGATGTATCATCTTGTTCTATGTTTTCTTTTCCTTTCTTCATAAAATGTAATATCTATGTGCATGGATGCATCAAATTAATTATTATAAGGAATATAGTACATGAATATTTTGGATTTGTTAATCACTTCTTGGCAAGTAAGGGCTCTATGTAATTGATATGTGTTTCTTTATATATAATCTCTACTTCTCATAATTTTTATTTTCCATTTAGATATTTTCAATTATTCGTGGGTGTTAATTATTATTGAGTGCAATTTAAAGTAGCTTTAAAGGAACCATAATTATAGCCAAAATCAACTCAAAAACTTGAAGACCCTTCCTTAAAATGATGTTTCAATTTTGTGTGGCTTATGCTATAATATTTAATTAATTACACTTAATTTTCCTAATAAACTATTATTTATAATGGTTAAAATATAATTAATGGATATATTAATAAAAACACACTAAGGTTATTAGTCTTTGTAACTCTTTTTATAAGATTATCTCTAAAGTTCTTACTTTGAGGATTATGACTTTTCTCCCTTCTTTGATCTCAAGACAGCAGAATGACTTTGTGCCAGGAAGAAAAATCCTGGATTCAAATATTTCTATTCATGATATAATACATTCTTTTATGAAATCTAACAAAGAAGGGTTCCTTCTAAAATTAGACTTATCTAAATCTTATGATACGATGGACTAGGACTTTCTGAGATTAGAACTATAAGCTTTTGGTTTCAATGATAGATTCTTGGATCTCATTCATATTTTTGTCTCTTCTACCACTTTCTTGGTGTTGGTTAATGGGTCCCCAACTCCTTTCTTTCGAGCCTCAACTCCTTTCTTTCAAGCCTCATGTGGTTTAAGACAAGGTGATCCTTTATCTCCTATTTTATCTATCTTAATGGTGGAATGCTTTGGTAGATACATTGATAAAATAGTCCAAATAGGTAACTTTGTCAATCTTATACCCTCATCTAAGGATCAAATTTTTTCTCAGAAGAAATTTTTGGATGATTCTATTATGATGGGAGAAGCTATGATGAAAAATGCTATAAATATTAGGAAGGCTCTTGATAATTATGGGGATGCTACTGGTTAGCTTATTAATTGGTTTTAAAGCTCTATCTACTTCATAAATGTTAATGAGAATAAGAAAGCAAAGATCAAGAGAATTATGGGTTGTGAGGTTGGAAATTTCCTAGGGTCTTACCTTGGTCTACCCCTTTTCCTTGATCCCCCTGATTCCTTTTGGAGATCCTTGATAGAAAAAATTTATAAAAGGCTTGTGGTTTGGAAAGGATCTCTCCTTATCCAGGTTAGTAAGATTATTGTGTTAAAAACTACTGTTCAAAAAACCCCTTGTTATGCTATAAGTTTGTTTAAGATTCCTAGGTATTATTAAGATAATCAAAAAAAAAATCCTATGGATAGGCATGGAAAAAAAGAAAATATTGGCTCTCATAGCCTGGGAGAAGGTTTGCAAGCCTATTAGAAAAGGGGTTTTGAAGCAAGAAGAATTAGTAATATGAATGATTATTTGCTAACTAAACTTATATGGAGATTTTTTAATGATGATCAAGAATGGAAGAATATTTGGAATAACAAATATAATTTGGATAATAGGAGTCTTCACCATTTTCTTAACAATGAAAATGTTAAAGGTGCATCCATAATTTAGAGAAATACTTCTAAAAAAATAGATGGTTAATAAGGGGGTGAGATGGAAAGTGGGCAATGGTGAGACTATCCAATCTTGGGATGATATCTAGGTGCTAGATCACCCTCTTAGAACTTATCAACTTTGACATGGCTATATAATGTAGTGTAAGATGGCTTTTGGTACTTATGTTTCTGATTATTGGGAAGATGGTAATTGGGTGGACTTTATAGAGTGGATTTATCTCTCAAGGATCTTAAAATAATGTTGAATGTTATCTTTTTAATTGAAGAGGAGAATTCTCTCATTTGGAAGCTTAACCCCAATGGACCATTCTTAGTTTCCTCTCTATATGTTCAAAATTTTGAAGATTTCCATGAACCTCATTGGGAGAAAGCCTGGTTCAAGGGCATGACCCCTAAATTTAACATCTTTTTTTGGATTTTGTTGTAGGGTAAAATTCTCACCCCAAAAAATTTAAAGAATAAAGTTTTATTCCTTGTCAAAAAATGCTAGCTTTGTAAGGAGGAAGAGGAATCTATTGATCATATGACTTTACACTGTTCGTATGTCAAAAATTTATGAGATAAGTTTCTTATACTCTTGTGTATTATGTGTGTCTTCCCTTACAATATCCAAGATTTTTTTATAGATTGGAATACTCCTTCTCACAATATTCTAATTATCAATTCTTTTGGAACTTTTTCCCACCTTACTTTAGTTGGGGGGTTTGCAAAGAAAGGAAAGATAGGGTCTTTAAAGGTAAGGAGTCAAATTCCAACCAAATATTTTACAAGATCATGAGGTCAGTGACTAAGAATGTTAGGATGAGTGGTAAAGATCAAGAGACTAAAGGTGAGTAGGAGACTATCGTCATTAAGAATTGGAAGGTGGATGGCATTCATCATCTTCACATGGACAAAAACCTTAGAAGTAACACTAGATGGGATTTTCCTCCTAAGGGGTGGTATAAAATTAGTATAAAATTAATTTTGATGGTGCTTCAAAGGGAAACATAGGTATTGTAGGATTTTCTCAGATATGAAAATGGTTATAGTAATGGGGCTATGGTGATCCCTATAAGTAATCAAACTAATCATATAGCAGAGGATAGTGCCACATTACATGGTCTCTTGTTTGCTAAAAGAAAGAATCTTGAGAAAATATGGCTTGAAGGGGACTCTTTAAACATCATCAACTATCTTAATAAGGTCACTAGCCCTCGCGAACTATTCATATTATTATTTACAAAACCATAAATCTAATTAATTCCTTTGATGAATGTGTTATGATCCATAATTATAGAGAAGCTAATATGGTGTCTAATTGGGTTGCTAACAAAAGTCACATGATGATTGTATGGTATAATGGTAGTCACATCCCTATTGAAAGCTCGTCTTTGATGGAGTACGATCTAATAGGCAAAAAACAAACAATAATTAAAATGATTAATTTTACAATGAGGTATAACTATGAGGTGATTTGCAAAAGGTGTTTCTATCTAGCATACAATTGTGATGTGAACATTTACTTTTTGTCACACAAGTTGTGGGTGCTTTTGGATAAAAGAAGAGATAGTTGTGTCTTTGAGGCCAAGACTATGAATTTCCTTTCTTTTTCAAAGGAGATGGGTAATTTTAGTAGGAATAGAATGTGGGTGACAAGAAGAAGAGATTTAAGCTGAGTAATTTCTTGGAGTGGAAACATAAACCTAAAGTCTAGAGCATTGTGGAAAGGGGTAAGATTATGGGCTACCTAGCAAATATGAAGGGTAATAATCCCTCCATCACTAGACAGTTTCTCAAAACTAGAAGAATGGAAGCATTATTATAGGGAATCAATACATGGAGGTCACTGAGGATGTTATTGCTGAAGCTATGGGTTTAGAAATGGAGGACATCAATTTCTTTAGGGACCAAAAATTTTTAGACAAATTTGTTGATGTTTTTACAAACTTAGAACAAGAAAGAAAAAGGTTGATTAAAATTAGTAACTCTTACTTTAGCCCTAAAAGTATTCCTAGACCTTGGAGATTTTTTTTGTTTGTTTTAATCAAGTACATTACCCTGGATGAGCACTAATCCAAAATTAGATTGTTTAATTATTTAAATGATTTAATTATCATTAAATTTTAAAGAAAAATTACGTGTGTTTTTGCCCTCGATATTTTGGGCATGACACTTTGGTATCAGAGCCTATGTTTCAACACTAGGAACCTAAAATCATTATGCTTCTATACTTAAACTAAACTTTAAATTGTGTAGGATGCGTCCTGTTACTCAAAGAAATCAATGAGGTAGAGGTTGTAGGGTGAGAGGTGGTAGAGAAAAATAAGAGGATGGACCACCACCACTAAACTTGAATCAGGATATTTTGGATGCCCTTCAAACATTGATTGGTGTAGTTTAGCAGAGGGTACTACCTGTTGTATAGCCAGGGTAGCAAATTCCTATAGTGGAAGTAGAGGGACCTAGAGGAGGCAGAGAGAGGAGTAGGAGTCCCCCACCAAGGCAGGTAGAGGGATAGGGCAAACATAAGGGTGAGTTGATACATCAAAGAGGACCACCACTCAATAGACCTCCTAGAGATATAGGAGATGATATTAGGGAGTTGATATGACTCGGGCCACCATTCTTTACCAATTCCATAGAGGGAACAGTAGCGAAGGCCTAGTTACAAAGTCTACAATGGTGCTTTGGATTACATCCTTATGGGAGTAATCTAAAGTCACATCTAGCAATCCATCAGTTAAGAGGAGATGCCTCCAATTGGTGGCATCAGGAAGAGACTATAGGAGGAGTGAGGATGGATACCCTCACATGGGAGTCATTCTTGGAGATATTTTGAGAGACGTACCTATTAGAGCACTTTAGGCAGAAGCAGATAGAGGAGTTTCATTCTCTATATCAAAGGGGTCTTACAGTAGCTCAGTATGAGAGAAGGTTTCTTGAGCTCCTTCCTTATGTTGAATACATGAAGGATGAGAAATTGCAAGTACATTGCTTCATCATGGGACTGAATTTCTCACTCCAAGGTCCAATCTATTTGGTCTTCCCTACCACCTTTAGACAAGTAGTTGAGGTAACACTAGTTGCTAAGGATACTCAAGGTAGACAGGAGTCATGGGATCGGTCTCAAAACTAAAACTCTACCTAGCAAAAACTCCCTTGGAAAGGGAATCAAAACTATACAGTAGGGTCCTCTAAGGGCCAATAGTCTTAGCAACAGAAACCATAGTACTAGTAGTAGCAACAGAAACCCTCACAAGGTTATCAGGGCTCCAAGCCCAAGCAGTAGTAGTCACAAGGTAGCAAGTAGGATCAGAAGGTATACACCCCACAGTCATAGTTAGTGAGGACTCAATAGTCTTCCAGGGGTGGATATAGTGGATCTAGCAGGTCAGGAGGCCCACAAAAATTTGGATCATAGGGTGCATGATCTTATACTTGTTGCGGTGTCCATAACACACGCCCCATTCCTCACTAGGAATGGAGACCCCTTACTTTTTTTTGATTCTCGGACTCATAGTTCGGGAGTTGGGAGAAGAAATCTTAATTAAGAATTTTAGAGTCACAAAAAAAAATCAAACACGCTGCTAAGGGCAGCGCCCATGCCATCGAAGGTCGTGCACATGCACCCAAGTGCTTGTGCGCACCACTAAGGGGAGCGCACACACCCGAGTGCTCGCGTGCACTGCCAAGGGAAGTTCGTGCCTGAGTGCTACACATGTCGAAGTGACATGTACACCCAAATTGTATGCATACTAGAGCATCACGTGCACCACCAAAGGCCACATGCGTGCCACAAGCACTGCAAGTGCCATCAAGCGTAGCAAGCACGCCGTATCACACTATGCCTCTCATTCACCTCCCATGCACCATGTAGTTAGTTTTTTTTCCAATGTCATTAGAATTTGTCTTAATTATGCATTGTCAACTCTATAAACTAATGTTTGTTTCTTTTTCTAGGTAAAAAAGGTATCCTCAACTTGTCAAGGTCATAACTTTTGACTCGGAGCTCAGAATTCAGAACCATTTACATCATTGGAAAGAACAACTAAAGATCTAATTTCAGTCCCTAAAATAGGCTACCCAATTTTAAGGATCGATGAAAGTTTTAACTTGAAATTTTGAGCAGAAGACCTCCGAAAAAGCCATTTAAAAATGCCTAGAAAAATCTGCAAAGAAAATATGAAAAAAGTTTCAAACATTTGATCATCTAGATCACTTGGTTTGTCCTTGGGAAGGATAGGGTAGTTGTAGAGAAAATAGAGGTTGAAGATACAAAGGTTGGACACATGAAGCAAAATAGGCTCCTCATCTTATGCAGCTATTAATGACAAGATTCAATGCAAGTGCCTTGGGATTTTAGATTGAAAAAGCAGGAGTGCAAGTTTATGAAAGTGATTGGCTATAAAGAGGGTGTAAATCATCAAAAAAGGGCAAATAATGTATAGAAAAAATGATGTAAAACCCCATTTGAGCAAAACCTAGAAACTATTTTCAAAATTGAGAACTTGGATTTTTTGACAAATTGAGTTTTCGAGGTCCCCAGCTCCATAGGTCCACAGCTCCGCAACTCCACAGCTCCACATTTTCATGTAGGTCCACAGCTCCACATTTTCATATAGCTCTAAAATTCATAGGTGCATCAGCAGTTAATTGCCAGTTCCAAAAATAGCACTTTCCATGCATCGAGAGCACATTTTGATGACAAGTTGAACTTTGACACACACCTAGTGAAGGGGCAGCTTCCATTTTTGGTGTCTCCATGCACTTCTACTTTGATTGATGGCTTCCTCCTACTTTCTCTCTCACGCTTTCATTTTTTTTGACATGTAAAGGGCTCATGCATCCAATTAATGAATAAAATATGGATGGAGTCCCTCTAAGCACAAATAAGATTGTTAGTTTGTATATATTTAGTTTGTTTAAATGTTTTAAAAGCATTTTATTGCATCAAGATATCTCTCACTCTCAACACAAATTGAGGAGAGGATTTCTTATAAATACCCCATTGTAAAATGTAAAAAAGGTCATCATTATTATGCAATAAAGTTATGCTTTTGGTGCTAGCATTCAGACTGTAGTTATTCTTGCCTGAATGTGTCATTGTTTTGTGGATTTTATTCATGAGATTGTAATTAAGCCAAAGGTTTATTGCATTTTTTTTGGCTTTGTGATCTTTTAGTTCTGGTGTTTGCTACAGATATATAAATTTTGTTGACGTAATGAGCTTGAGAAGAGATCACCTTATTTGTGTCTACATAGCTTTTTGTCTCGCATGAGCGCACTTTTCATGGCCTTGTGATTTGATGAAGAGTGAAACATCATTCAATTTGTTAAAGATTCTCACCGACGATTGCATTAGTGGATTCTAGGAAGCACTGCTCCTATTTTCATTGGTTACCTACCAATTTCTTAAAAGGTTTAACTTGTCGCATGTTGTGTTCTGTAGCTTATGTCCGTTTAGAAATTTCAATTTCAAGTTATTTGATTTCATGTTATTGCTTTTAGTTTTTTTATTTTCTTTTCTAACCCCTTGTTAGAATAGGAACTCATAGTAGCTGCATTGTTAGAATAGCATTCATTAAAAAATAGAAAAATACAAAAATATTTATCTTTTGGTGTGATATTTTGAGACAACAAACAAATTTTACTTCAATTCCAAGATAAGAGAGTTTTAGAACCAGAAAAGGCCTCCTTGTGAACACTCACATTTATCTTCTACTGAGAAAATTTTGGTATGTCACAAGACAAACACTGAACCTTGGAGTGGATCCTTAAAAAGATTTTCTTTTCAAGAGAGGAATTACACTATGGATTCCTATCGTTGACCTTGTGCAAAATTAATGCCCAATAATACCCAAGGACCATGCTACACTTGTGGTGGTATGGGTCATATAGCTAGAGAGTGTCTATAAGGATAGGCATCCGATAGTCAGAGAGGGGCCCTTTTAGAGCTGATAGTTGGTGATATGGGTAGACCCCATAGAGTTTTTGCAGCGGTTGACAATCGCCAAGCTAAGCATCAAGCCATAGTTATCGAGGCTACAAGTATTATATAAGGTCATATGGTTGCAGTTTTATTTGATTCCAGAGCTACTGACTCATTTGTATCTCCATATGTAGTGGAGATTTGTGGGCTAGTGGTAGTTAGATAGGATGTCAGTTGGGAGGTAGAGTTAGCCTCAAGAGCTAGAGTGTCAGTTAGTTCCATGGTGCATAATTACATGATTCAGTTTGGAGACATGACCATGATGTCTGATCTACACATTACCCCTCTAGGGTATTATGATGTTATTCTTGACATAGATTTCCTTTATGCCCATAGCACCAAGATGGATTGTCGACAGAAGAGGGTGGAATGTGTGGATGGAGATGGTATCATCTTCAAAGTAAAGAGACTCGTATCTCTTCATATGATTTCTACTATGTAGCTTAGGTGGTGTATGTGAAAGAGATGTCTATTGTTTACTATCATCTTTAGTGACAGAGAGGAAGATTTAGAGGGGGAGTCATCCCTTGATGATTTTTCAATCTTGTAGGAGTTTGTAGATGTGTTTCCTTCAGAGCTCCCTGGTATGCCTCCACTAGAGCAGTAAATTTTCATATTGATCTTGTGCCAGGAGCCAAGCCTATATCAAGAGCACCATATAGGATGACTACTCATGAGCTCAGTGAACTAAAGGCTCAATTGGAGGAACTCTCAGAGAAGGGACATATTTGACCTAGTGTGTCACCTTGGGGTGCACCAATGATCTTCATAAAGAAGAAAGATGGATCACTAAGGTTGTGTATTGATTATTGATAGTTGAACAAAGTAACCAACAAGAACTGATATCCTCTTCCCAGAATTGATGATCTCTTTGATTAGTTGTAGGGTGCCTGAGTATTTTCAAATATTGATCTAAAGTTGGGTTATCATTAGTTGAGGATTGTGGACAGTGATATCCCCAAAACTACTTTCCATATGAGGTATGGTCACTATGAGTTCACTATGGTACCATTTGGCCTCACAAATGCTCTAGCTATATTCATTAGCCTCATGAATGGAGTATTCTATACCTTTTTGGATAAGTTTGTGGTCATTTTCCTTGATGACATTCTGATATATTCTCAAGATGAGAAGGAGCATGAGGAGGACCTAAGACAAGTATTGTAGAAGTTGAGAGATAATTAGTTGTTTGGCAGCTTGTTGAAGTGTGCATTCTACAAACTTGAGATACATTATTTGGGTCATGTCATATCAGGCGATGGTGTTTCAGTAGACCCATCAAAGATTAGGGCCATCATGGAATGGCCAGCACCCACCAGTGTCACTGAAGTGAGGAGCTTTATGGGACTAGTAGGATATTACCGACACTTCATTGTAGGATTTTCTAGATTGGCACAACCAATCACATCTCTTCAAAAGAAAGGGAATAAATATGAGTGGATAGAGAAGTTTGATAGATCTTTTCAAGAGATCAAGAGAGCCCTCACGAGTGCACAAATCCTTGCAGTACCAAATCCTTCTGTAGATTTTTTGGTGTGCATTGATACATCTTTGGATGGTATAGGGGCAATCCTTATGTAGGATGGATGACCTATTTCCTTTGGATCTAGAAAGTTGAAGACTCATGAAATCAATTACCCTACTCATGACCTAGAGCTTGCAGTAGTGGTTCATGCTTTAGTGAGGTGGTGACACTTCCTTCTAGGTCATAGATTCAAACTTCATTTTGACCACCAGAGCTTGCAGTACATTTTTACGTAGCCAAACCTTAATGCTAGGAAAAGAAGGTGGATGGAGTTCCTTTATGAGTAAAATTTTGATGTTCATTACATCAAGGGAAAGGAGAATGTGGTTGTAGATTCCTTAAGTAGAAGCGCCATGAACTTTGATCTATGACTACTTGCACTAACTTGAGGGAGCAGATCCTACATCACTTGCCAACAAATGAGCTTTATGCAAAATTTAGTTAGATAGTTCATTCTCAGAGACCCTTGGAAGGGAATTATTTAGAGTATTCTTTGGAGTCTAATGGATTTTTGCATCATAGCGGGCATATGTATGTACCTTCCATTGGGGGTTTGCACAAGCTCATTGTACTTGAGGCTTACAGGGCACCTTATGTAGCACACCCTAGTGTTAAGAAGTTACATGCAAATTTGAGATAGTTATATCACTGGCCAGGCATGAGAGTGTAGATTGCTAACATAGTTTCAAGATGCCTCAAGTGTCAGAGGGTGAAGGTAGAGCACCACCATCCTAGTGGGCTTCTTTAGCCTCATGAGATTGTAGAGTGGAAGTGGGATGTTATATCTATGGATTTTATTGTTGGTCTCCCCATGCCATCTCACTGCCATGATGCCATTTTGGTGACAGTTGACATGTTGACCAAGGTTGCCCATTTCTCACCCTTGCATACTACATAAACAACACGAGACATAGCTCAGGTGTTCTTGCAAAAAAAATTTAGACTTCATGGCATTTTTCGTAACATCACCTCCAATAGAGACTCTTTGTTCACTTCATCTTTTTGGAGAGAGTTACAGGCAGCATTGGGCACTAGGCTCAATTTTAGTACAGTGTACCATCCTCAGACTGAGCGAGTGAATCAAGTTTTGGAGGACATGTTACGTATATATGTGATGGACCATCAAGTCAAATGGGAGGAATACCTACATCTTGTGGAGTTTGCCAATAACAATGGGCACCATTCCTCCATAGGTATGTCACCTTATGAGGCCTTGTATAGAAGACCTTGCAGAACACCCTTGAGTTGGGATAGGATTAAAGATTGAGTATCTATTGGTCCTCAATTAGTCAAGGATATGGAGCAGCAGGTGACCCTAATTAGACAGTGCCTAACAAAGGCACAGGATAGGCAGAAGAAGTATGCAAATGCAAAGAGGATAGATCAAGAGTATGAGGTTGGTGATAGATTTTTCTTGAGGGTGTGACTGCAAAAGAGTCTAATTCAATTCAGAAAAAGCTCTTAGTTGGCACCTCAGTTTGTTGGACCATTTGAGATCTTCGAGAGTATAGGACCTGTTGCATACCATTTAGCTTTGCCACCTAGCCTATCATGCATCCATGATGTGTTTCAATTTTTAGTACTTAGAGGATACATTTATGATGAGTCTCATATTATAGATTAGGATGCTTTGCAAGTGGAGTTAAATGGGTAGCTGGCACTAGAGCTTATCCATATTATTGCCTGACGGACCCTAGCACTTCGAGGCCAAAATCTAGACTAGGTTAGGGTCTATTGGGATTGTTACGATGAGGTCACAACTGTAGACACCTAAAAACCTTTAGAAAATAAAGTATTTTTATTTTTTGAAAAATTCTTGATGACATCATCATTTATTAATTATTTATTTATTTAATTTATTTATTTATTTTTATGCCATTAAATCCCTTTATCTTAATTAAAAATATTTAATTAAGGAATCCCTCCCAAAAATATTTAAATCTTATTTAAACATTATTTCCTTATTTTTTAATTATTTAATTAATAAATTGACCAAAAAACCCAAAATAAATAAAAAATTTATTTTTTGCCCAAAACTTGGCCAATTTTCTTAAGACCACTAACCTCTTCTAATCCTTCTTTAATTTTGATTAAAGGCTAATCCCATCATTTCCTACCCCTAATCCCAACTCAAAATATTTAATTAAGATTAAATATTAATCCTCATGTTTATTAAAAAAGTTTTAATAAATATCTCCTCAATCCAAACCCTTGAAATAAATAAAACTTTATTTATTTCCTAAAAATCTAATTTATCCTCATCTTAAGAAGTTCTAGACTCTTCTAGAAAGTCTTCATCCTCATCCTAGGAAATTCTAGACTATTCTAGAAAGTCTTTATCCTCATCCAAAGTCTAGACTCTTCTAGAAGATGTCTTTAAACCTAATCCTAATCCCCTCCTAACCTTGTCACATTTCCTAAACATGGGTTAAAACTTACTAACCCAAGCCAAAGTTAACAAATATCTCCTCCTTCACCCACCCTCATTAAATGCCATCCACTTGCCTATCCCTAAGCTAATCCTAAACCATCCTAATCCATCCTCTAATCATTTGCACAATCCTAAGCAAGCTTAAAACCCTCCTAATCAAGCCCAAGTCGAAATTGCTCTCATCTCCCTCAAAATATCTCAACCATAAAACTTTATGAAGCCCACTAGGCCATAAATGACTCTTCCAAGCCTTTTTTATTGCTCTTACAAGCCATTATGAGGGTCTTTATGAAGATTTTATCCTTTGAGCCTCCTTTGTTGACTCATCCTTCCCCTTTCCTCCATCCTCTCACCCTGTGACATGTGTCACTCTCTGATTGGTTGTAAGGAAGCACAATCCATGTGCTCTCCTCTCATGCAATCTGAGCCTTCCATAAGCTTTTTCCCATCCTTGCATCCTAGCCCTTGATCTCTCAAGCCCTTTGCCTATATAAGGAATCCTCTCCCAAGCCATTTTAACACAATCCATGAAGTAAAGTCATAATGTTATTTTAAGAAGCCATTTTACATCAAAACCATACACCCACACCCAAATTCCAACTCCATTTGAAGCTCTTTTTGAAGCATAAGCTTGAGCATACATCCTATCTATTTAGACAAAGCTCTCAACAAGAGAGCTTCTCATTGAGAGAGCCCATTAATGGCTCATATTCACGATTGAGAGCTTATCTTAGTCAATCTTGAAGTTTATGAATTCTATTTATTTTGTAGAAGCTTTATTTAAATTTGGTTTCTATTAGCATACTAACATTGCTCATATACATTTTGGCATGCCTGGTGGGACCCCGCATGGGTCATCTTCATTAGCTTTTTTAGTCAAGTTTTGTTTGTCATTTGCTAATTTTGGCTAATTTTGTTTATTTTTGTGATTGGTAGGATTGTATAAATTGGTTTTGTAGGTCCACATGAGCATGAAAAAGACAAAGGAACTCATAATCTACCTCATAGTGTTTGCAGATTTTTCAAGCTTATAGGTGGACAAAGCACTTGAAATTCTTCTTCCTCTTCTTGTCTATATTCTTCTTATTCCATCTACTTTTTCTTCTTCTTCTTGTGGGAGATCTTGGCCATTTTTTTTGAAGGAAGAAAAATCATACACACTTCTTTTTAGTGCTTAAAATGAACCCCTAAATCATACTTAAATCCATTAAAAAACTAAAAATTTGCAAAAAAAAAAAAAAAAAGCCTTTTAACAAGTGAAACTAAACCAATTCAATCATTTGCATCCTTGCAACATCAAGGTTTTAGATGCATTCATGCAAAGTTAGGAACACTTCATTTTTGAAAATTTAAAAAGAACTTCAAGTTTCCATTTCAAAAGGTTCAAAATCAACACTAAGTGCACACTAAAATCTAAACCAAACTCAAAGCATCAATCAAGGATAAAATGAACCTCATTTGCAAATATTTTAAAGTTCTTTTAAAAATCTCATGAAAACTAAGAGTCCTAAATGGTTGCCAAAAATTGTCCTAAAAGCTTTGTTATTTGTTCCAAACAAATGTCTTGTTGCAAAATCTTGAATGTTTCTTAGGTTTTTCATGCATCAAAACAATCTAGGAATATCATTTTTGGGCTTAAAATATGCAAACTAGAACACAAAATCTTGAATGAAAACCAAAGTTCAAAGAGTCATTTTCACTTTTGAGTCCAAAACAATCTTGAATGATCTAAGGTTAAAACAAAGCACTTCAAAGTTCTTAAAACAACACACAAAATCTCAATCTTGAATGCTCAAAGGAAAAAACTTGAATGTTTAATCACTTGTCTTTGAATGCATGTTGCTAAACACACTCTTGAATGCCATGGATTAAAATCAAATTTTCTTTGAATGCATGATTAAAACAACAAATCCAATCTTGAATGTCAAGGATCAATTAACCATTGCAATATCAAACACTTCATTTGGAGCTTTTAAAATTGAACAAAATAAATCTCTTTTCCACATGCAATTTAGGAAAAGTTTGATTTTTGAAAATTTAAGAAACTTCGTTAAGTTAAATACAAATTTACAAAAATCAATTTGAGTAGTTCTTTGGACTCACCTCTTTTCTAATCACCCATCAATTCAACCATTGGTTGCAATCTCAGCGCCATCTATGGGGATGGGTCTACTTGAAAAAAGTGTTAAATGTTCCACAATCTAACTCAATCACTTGGTCTTTGAACATTTGCTTTAACTTTATCAAAATTCTTAAATGACCAAAACTCTAGACTAAATCGATCACATTTCAAGTTTGAGCACTAAAATTGAACAACTATTGACGTGGAGGACCTCCGACCACGCGCTTGAAATCAAATCTCACACATCTTTGTTTTGGGCTTAAAAACAAAATCACACCAACTCTTGAATGCCTTAAAGAAAATTAATCGATACTTGACGTGGAGGGCCTCCGGGCGCGCGGGTTTACTTTGTTGTTGACCCTAATTCTTCTTCTTGTATTCATTCTTCGCTGGATTTTGCTTTGTTGGCGCATTTCAAAGTTGGAATTGAACATTGTCTCTTAAACATGAGTGCTTGCAAAGTCTAGATCAGCACACATAAGAGTCAGTTGGTAAAAAGAACAAGCGTGTTTTTTAGCCCAAGGTCATCCAAGTCTTCTCTCCCCTTTTCATCTTTCGAGGCCATCTTGGGTTCATAAGATTAGGATCCAAAACCTTGTTTATTTTTAGGAGGCCTACTTGGAGATTTCATCACCCCTTGGACAACCTCAACTCCAGCGTTTTGGTGGAGTATAAGAATCGAGAGGTGAATCGAAAGATACCTCTCTTGGAATCAAGATTTTTGTCACTTGGGCTAAGCCTCAAGGAACTTTATACCCTTGAGAAGTGAAAGAGGAGAATTGGGTTACCGCTCCTCTCGACTGTGTGACATCTTTTTGGTTTCATCTACGGATTTGGGCCTCACGTACCTTGCGTATATCGAGGACTCCCTAGCTATAACAAATTTCATCCTTGCAAAAAGCTTCCTAGGATGTTGGTGTATTTGACGTGCTTGCTCCAAAATTTTGACTTCTTGTTTGTTCATAACTTTTGAATGAATGTTTGTCAACTTTGGTCAAAATCCCAAAAAAGCAGAAATCTCCCAGCTCAAGGCATACTTAGCGTAGTCACTGCCTCATCAGAAAATCATCCAAGCTCCCCCGCTGCAACCAAATCTATCTAGTTCCTTGCTTTAGAACAATCCCAAATCCAAAGTCTCTCCAAATCATCCCCCCCAGCCAGCTAGCAACCCAATCCAAAATCACACCCAAGCCTTTAGAGAGTTGTTGTCATTCTGCTAGAATTTGCTATCTAATCAATCCGACCAATCCACCAGCCTCACCAAGGTTATCCCGTTGACAGAGCTTTGTCTAGGGTAATCGAGCTTTGTCACTTGTTATCCCTCATCACCTTGAGCTAAAGGTTGGGATCCACAAGTGGTCAATCTCATGTCATGCCCATAGGATCATTAGTCTATCCTTAAGTTGACACAATCTCCACAAATCCAGTGCATAGGAAAGCAAAATTCTCACTTTTTGACAACATGCCCTTGAAGTCTTCCATCCACAGGAAAGCCAAAAATCTCTAGCCAATCCTCCTTAGGTCTGTCATACAGCTTTGACTCTCCCTAGGAAATCCTTCATCAGCCAATCCAAAATCTACGCTTAATCCAAATCCAACCATGAGATTTTGTGTTCATCCATATGCAAGACCCCATCCCCATCCGACTCATCATCAAAACATGAAATTTCAAACCTATCATGATGTGTTCGATCGTATTGTCCTTGCTCCCACCACCTCCTATTCCAATGATGATGAAAATTTTGTTTACTATGACAGGTATATTGAAAGCCTTAGAAATATTCCCCCAAGCATCCCACAAAATCCATGCATTCTTCCAAACTATCTAGTCATGCCATTTGATATCCCAGCTTCTCCTCCATCACCCAATCAACCAAGCTCCCAATCTTCCACCCCCATCACACTAGCTATTCCTATCAATCCACCTACACCTCTGACACACAAGTCTCCAAGGAATCTCCTAGAGGAAATACAAGAAAAGTTGCCTCCAGCAGTCAATAAGCCATGTCATCTAATCCAACCATGTGAAGTAGTCAGTAATGAAGCTTCCCCATCTATAATATCACCTCCATCTCCCATAGCTATCATCCCCATACCACCCATCGAATCACTCCAAACCCCATCCACATCTCCTCCTCCAAGCATTATCCAAATCCCATATAATGAACCTCATGCATGCACTCCCATCCATTCTTGTCAAGATCTTGTCCAAAAGCATGTTGACTTATCCTCCGATAGAACAAAAAATCTTGCCATCCCACTTATTCCCCTACATGATCCACTTTTACCATCCCCTCCATATCTAAATCCTACCATCTTACTTACTCCATCTCAAGATCCCTTTCCCTCGGCCCACCCAACTCAAGATCTTATCCTCCCATCTCCTCTACTTCATGATCATACATCTCCCATAATCCATGATGATAGATCCATCGAAAAAGAACTAATTATCATATTTGAAGCTCCAACTCCTTTAGCTAGTAATGGACTCACATCTTGTGTTCCAAATAATGAACATCATATTGAAAAAAGAAATGAAAATGTATTTCTAGATGTTGGTATCGCCGCTATTCCTACATGGTCCCAAGTCCTTCCATCTCCACCCCAAAGTTCCCATCCATCTTATTTCGCATCTATTTTGGGCCCTCATCCTGCTCCTTATCTCCAACCCTCCATTTTGGGTCCATATATCCCTTATCTAAATCCCACACCCTTTCCATCCATTTTGGGTCCTTACATACCTAATATGAATCCTTTATCCCCTCCATCTATTTTGGGACCTACACCTTCCCCATTTCCATCTATTTTGGGCCCATATCCTTCCTTCCCTCCATCCATTTTGGGAAATTATATCCATCCATATCCTATGTTCCAATCTATCCTTCCATCCCCTCAAATCCACCAGCTAGATCATCAAAGGCACTCACCCTTGAATCCCTTCCAACCTTTAAACCCTATCACTCCATCAATTATCCCTCCATCTCCTCCATGCTCTTGTTCCCATCCCATGGCTAATAGAAGCATATTGGATGCCAAAATACAAAAGCATAAATCCAAAAATCCACAAAAATCCAAGTCTCAACATGTCCCTTCTAAAATACATGTTCAAAACAAGAAACATTTAATCCCAATCAAAGAAAAAGTCAAGAGGCCACAAAAGCCCAAGCTAAAAAAGTCAAAAATCATGTGGATACCCAAGATGCTCATAAAAGAAATGCATCTCAAAGAAAAATCTCAATTGGCATCCATTCATGCTACTCAAAAAGCCTCATCCATCCATCCTTCATCCAAATCCCCATATAAGCATCCTTCATCCCCCCAATCCACTTTTAGTCCATATGCTTCTTATCCTAAATTTCCCATCCTCCATCTTCCAACTCTACTTTTAGTCCTTATCTTTCTCTTCCTCCATTTTCTCCTCAACCTTGTTCAAAACCATCTTTCCCACTACCTTATCACCTCTCAAGGTGTGTGCCAATGATGATCTTTCCATTTTCCTCATCCATTTACCCACAAGCCTTATGTCTTCGCATCCATTATCTGTCAAACTCCCACCCACCATTCCACTTGTTCAATCCAATCCTTTTTCATCCATCCTACCAACATCTATGAGCCAAAAATAGGTAAAGAAAGCCAAAATCATTCCAGCTAAGTCCAAAGTCAAAAAGTCAAAAAAAAAGTAAAGAAAAATAAAGCGTCCACTAGTGAAAACTTGGCAATTCAAGTGCCTTGGACAAGTACCATGATGAAAACTTGACAAACAAGCGTCATGTGTAATCCAGCCATCCCTAGCTTAGCCTATCATCCTCATTCTTTTGGTCACATCTTGTCATCTAGCTCCATCTTCCAATTTATCCACCTATCTTTCATCCTCCAACTTTTATCTATCACTATCTACTTATCTTCTACAACCTCACCCCATCATCCCAACTATCATCCATCTCCCTAGCCCCTTCACCTTTTTCCATCCTAGCTTTAATCCTATCACATCCATCGTAAGACGTCCTTTCGCATGTCATCTTCTGACTGGGGGCACTATATTCCTTGGAGATCTTGTCTTGTCCATCCTCCATTGTCATTGGTATCTCGCTCTACGCTATCCTCATGCAAATCCAATGTCATCCTCTCATTAGCCATTCACTCTAGCGCCATCTATCAGCTCAGCTACCACCAACCCTAGCATTGTCCCCATCCTTGGTCGCAGATCTATCATCATCATTGGATGCATCCTTGCACATCCATATCTTACGCTATCAACTCATCCTTAGCTTCTGCATCTTGCACCAACTTGAGCCATCCCGCTATCTTATCATCTGGAGCTCTTGTACAGCTTGTAAATAATCTTGTATCCAATGCTTGTATCATACCTTGTATCATAGCTTGTATATCCAATCTTGTCCAAGACAACTTGTACATTTGTACCATATCTTGGTTCGTCAGCTTGTACATCCTCTTTAGCTTAGTATCATTGTATCTATCCAGCATTCGTGTCAGTTCATCCTCTATCAGCATCTTGCACCCATCGCACATCTTGGTTAGCTATTCCAATGCATCCTTTAGCTAGATTTCCTGTCACCAAAGTGTTATCTTTCTTAGTTGAGCTTGCCAAACGCATCACTCATCCAAATCCACTAGCTTAGGTGCTCTCTGATAGGTCCTTGCAGGACATAGCTTTCCTCATGTCTGATCTTGGTCTGTTAGTACCCTATCCTACCCATCTCGTTGGCAAACGGTTCTCTTTTGGATTTTCGCTTTCTTTTGATTTGGACTCTTCCCTGTTAGGTCTTGAAATATCTTTTCCAAGAAATCTCCTTGTTCCCTCCTCAAGGTTTCCATGATCTTCCATATCATGGTATACTATGAATGGGGCAATCAGAGCATAAGGTCTTGATCATGTCTTTTTCTTGTTTTCTTTTCTGCTTGTGGGTTACCCAGTGTCATTTCCACACTGCTTCCTCTGGGATTCATGTGTGATACTGGGGCAATCCTTGCATGTTTTTTTTGATTCAGTTCGTCAGTCCTCTGGAGAGTTGGTGAAAAGGCCTTGATGTTCTTGGTAACCTTGGAAATTAACCAACAGTCCTATAGCAAATCTAGTGCTCAACTACATGGTGGTACTTCTCTTTGAAGTATCCCCCTGCTCAAAAAGCTTCAATGGTTTTCCTTCATCTCCATTATCCCCCATCCATATCCAGCATTCGTCTCTCCTACCTTAGCTTATGCATCAATATCTCTTTGAATCACTCCTCACCTTTAGCTTTAGGGATCCACAATCCTATTCTTAGGGATCCACCAATCCAAATCAATCCACCAAGCCTCATCTTTCGAGATCCACAATCCTAGTCCTAGGGATCTCCGAAACTCATCTTCTGCCAATCTGACTCTTTGAAATCCTGTTGCATCAGCTTTTTAATCCCCTCATCCATCTCCCCATCCTGGATTCCTTTTATAGCGCTCTGCTCCTTCATCCTCTACAATCCCTGAGATCTTAAGCTTGCTTCCTCTTGTGCCTCTGATTCTCCCTTTATCATTCTCCCATAGTGAGAGTTTGAGCTGACTAAACCTCTTCTCTTAAGCCAATTTGAGTCTTCTTTCTCATCTCAGATTCTTGTACTTTTCAAGAAGTCATCGAGCCTTGCTTTCTCTCCCCACCGCCTTCTTGAGGGGGCATCTTGTAGTCCATTCTCTCCTCTTCTGCTCTAGCCTTGGGCATCTTATTTTCTTATCTTTGATGCCATGCCACTTGCGGCATCACATCAAAGAGGGGAAAAATGTACACACCTAAAAACCTTTAGAAAATAAAGTATTTTTATTTTTTGAAAAATTCTTGATGACATCATCATTTATTAATTAATTATTTTATTTATTTATTTATTTATTTTTATGCCATTAAATCCCTTTATCTTAATTAAAAATATTTAATTAAGGAATCCCTCCCAAAAATGTTTAAATCTTATTTAAACATTATTTCTTTATTTATTAATTATTTAATTAATAAATTGACCAAAAAACCCAAAATAAATAAAAAATTTATTTTTTGCCCAAAACTTGGCCAATTTCCTTAAGACCACTAACCTCTTCCAAAATCTTCTAATCCTTCTTTAATTTTGATTAAAGGCTAATTCCATCATTTCCTACCCCTAATCCCAACTCAAAATATTTAATTAAGATTAAATATTGATCTTCATGTTTATTAAAAAAGTTTTAATAAATATCTCCTCAAGCCAAACCCTTGAAATAAATAAAACTTTATTTATTTCCTAAAAATCTAATTTATCCTCATCTTAAGAAGTTCTAGACTCTTCTAGAAAGTCTTCATCCTCATCCTAGGAAATTCTAGACTATTCTAGAAAGTCTTTATCCTCATCCAAAGTCTAGACTCTTCTAGAAGATGTCTTTAAACCTAATCCTAATCCCCTCCTAACCTTGTCACATTTTCTAAACATGGGTTAAAACTTACTAACCCAAGCCAAAGTTAACAAATATCTCCTCCTTCACCCACCCTCATTAAATGCCATCTACTTTCCTATCCCTAAGCTAATCCTAAACCATCCTAATCCATCCTCTAATAATTTGCACAATCCTAAGCAATCTTAAAACCTTCTCAATCAAGCCCAAGTCAAAATTGCTCTCATCTCCCTCAAAATATCTCAACCATAAAACTTTATGAAGCCCACTAGGCCATAAATGACTCTTCCAAGCCTTTTTATTGCTCTTACAAGCCATTGTGAGGGTCTTTATGAAGATTTTATCCTTTGAGCCTCCTTTATTGACTCATCCTTCCCCTTTCCTCCATCCTCTAACCCTGTGACATGTGTCACTCTCTGATTGGTTGTAAGGAAGCACAATCCATGTGCTCTCCTCTCATGCAATCTGAGCCTTCCATAAGCTTTTTCTCATCCTTGCATCCTAGCCCTTGATCCCTCAAGCCCGTTGCCTATTTAAGGAATCCTCTCCCAAGCCATTTTAACACAATCCATGAAGTAAATTCATAATGCCATTTTAAGAAGCCATTTTACATCAAAACTATACACCCACACCCAAATTCCAACTCCATTTGAAGCTCTTTTTGAAGCATAAGCTTGAGCATACATCCTATCTATTTAGACAAAGCTACTCAACAAGAGAGCTTCTCATTGAGAGAGCCCATTAATGGCTCATATTCTCAATTGAGAGCTCATCTTAGTCTATCTTGAAGTTTATGAATTCTATTTAGTTTGTAGAAGCTTTATTTAAATTTGGTTTCTATTAGCATACTAACATTGCTCATATACAGCGACTTCATGGGAGGATGCAACACAGATGTGATCTCAGTACCCTTATATTTTTTATGAACTCCAGGAGGAATTTCATGCCTAGTGGGGGAGGATTTAAGGCCTCACCCCTACCCTTCGTAGCATAGTGATACATTAATTATTTTGATACTCATGACTTAATGTGTCAAGACACTATTGGATATATTGAACATATTATATTATTTCATGTTGTGTGATGTTTTACTTTGAGATATTTCATTTCATTTAATTCTTTATGAACATATAAACTAATGAAGTAAGTGAATGTAGAATTAGCACTTTGAGTATGCAATTCTAATGATTAAGTATATGAGTAGAATGAGATAAACAATTGATTATTTGAAAGATGAATGTTTTAACTTATGAGATTTTCCTGATATGTTATATACATATGTGCATGTGATTTTCTTGAGCAACTGATGTGTGCAATCAATGTGTAGGATATTTTGGCCAAGAGATCTAAAGGAGAAACAAAACTGAACCCTATTTACCATTTGTGGAAACCTCGTTGTTTGTATTTTATTTGTACCATTAGATGTATAAAAGTATCTTTTTGTATTTAGTAAATATTAATGTTTCGTAATAGTGTTCTTATAGTGTTGCTTGACACTCATGAATTGTATATGCATCCCAACATGATGGTTAGGGATTAACTGAGTAACCTAAAGATCGAAGTCAGACTAGGTTAGTGACCCTATTGTTAATTAGTTTATAATCGAGATTAATTACCCCCTAATCTGAATTAGGGTTTAATCTACATTTTGAAAGTTGTTAGTAAGTCCTAAAAATATTCCTAGCATTTGTTAGGTCCCAAATTAATCCCTAAGGCCTAAAATCATGAAATCTTAATACCCAAGGGGTATGGGTATAGGTTGGGGGCAGTTTTCACCCCCCTAGCCCCTTTTGTTGACTTTTATGGTCACTCAAAAACTCAATTTTTGCTTTGTTGCAAAAATTGATTGATTTCATCATGAGTTGAATGACCTTAATTCCACCTTAAGGTTAGCCTTAGGTCAAGTTGTGTTAGAAGCCTCTAGAACTTTTGGACAAGAGGGGAAGTTATTTCTTTTAGAAGTGGTTGATTTTAGGATCTTACTTAGAGGCAATTTTGAGAGGGTTTTGGTTGTTCACCCAACCTCTAGTTTTAGAGGGATTTTCAAAATTGAAGGGAAGGAGAGGAAAGCAAGCTCATCTTAAATTTTTTCAGTTTCCATAACCTATTTTTTTTAAGGTAGGAATATTTTACATCATTTTGGTTTCATGTTGTACTTCATGTTTCAGTTTCATTATTTATGTATGTATGTGTGTGTGTGTTGAGTATGTTGGGAGGGATTGAGATCAGGTTTTCTTAAATGTCTTTCTTTGTGTTTTGTTTTGAATTTTGGATCTTTTTTTTTGGAGTTTTTTGGCATTACTCACCCTCGGATAGGGTAGAAGTGGCCATTTTCAGGAGAAAGTCTTCAATTGGACTCCAACAGTATAGAGTCTCTTCTTGGGATGAGAAGAGGGAGAGTGGTAGGGTGTTATGGGCCCCTACCTATCAGTACAAACCACGTATGAGTTTTGGCATGCAAGAATGGAAAAATGAAAGTTCTTGAGTTATAGCCTCAATAGGGCATCTATTTCGATGTTGTGTCTAACATCTCTTGTTGGAAAAATCTACCTTCTCCCTAGTTTGGTTCAATGTTGGATCTATTGTGAAAACTTGGTATGAGAATAAATGTCTGATTTTGTCGTTATGTTATGATTGGTTGTCTCTTGGTCAGTTTTTGTTCTCTCCATGATCACCGTGATGTATTGCAATATTCAAAATGGATCCCTTGTTAAGGGCCAAGAAAGAAATTCAACTTGTTATTGTAATTTAGTTATGTTCGAGATTGAAATCTTGTGTAAAAATGTATTTTTAAAGTTATTGTTGGAGTGGCAAGGATGTCGGGTTTTGTTACTAGTTCTTTCTCGATGGAGCCTTAAATCAGGTGGTTTAATAGAAAAAAAATGATTGAGTAATCCTTGCTTATGAGATTTTTTCGTATTTTTAGTTATATGTATGTGTATCGAAAAAGAGATGAATTGATGTTTTACTCTTCCTATGGTAATTTTATGTTTTCAGAATCTTACTCATTCGATTTATGTTAACTAGATTAATTAGAAAGAAAAGAGATATATAGTTTTGCATTCTATAATCTAATATGATAAAAAAAAGAATATATTCATTGTTTAAATAAATAAAATAAGCTCTCCTTTAATATTTACAATTTACCTTTAGTCCTAGAGGAACTTTTTTTTTAAATATAGGACACAAAAGAAAACTATCTCCCTTTGGTGAATTTAAATTAGTTGGAAAAGAAAGAATAAATCCCATTAATATATATATATATATATATATATATATATATATATATATATATATATATATATATATATATATATATATTGCATTGAAAAATCTCACACTTAAAAAAAAATATAGACTTCAAAAAAAAATATTCACCCTCTTGTTAAAAAAAATGATTTGCCAAAAAAGTTTACACTTAAAAAAAAAGGTGCCTTAAAAAAAAAATACAAAACTCTAAAAGTAACAACTCTCTGGAGTTTGTATGGAGAAAATTAAAATTCTCCTTTTAACACAGAGAATCTAAGAGATTCTCCCAAATATCTTTGAGCTTATTAAATATTATATTTTTAAAAATATAAATAAAACAAAATAAAAATAAATAAATAAAACACATATGTTAAAACAAATATCCTCAAAAGAAATCCTAACTGCTCTACTTTTTAACATTACTTCAATCCTATCATACCAATTACCTCTTTGCATTTCTTCTCCAACTTGGAGCTTGTATTGGACTCTTTGGCCAACGTACCCCTTGTCTTAGTCAAATCAGCAATTAATTTGGGCAAGTCACATTAAAGTGTGACAATATTACTCATCACTTTCCTTTTTCACAAAAAACAAACTTTCCATAACGTGGGAGGAAAGAGGGGGTTGAGCATTTATTTCAGTTTGAAATTTTTAAAACTTCTTTTACACCCCTCTTAGCATGGGAGTATGTGGAGTGGGTAGGAATTAGTGTAAGGATGGGGTTAGTTTTTAGTAAAGGTTAGTAATGTTTGATTTTAAAAGTTAGTTTCAAATTAAAAGTAGTTATTTTAAGATAGTGTGTTTAAGTAGAGTTTTTTTTAGATTAGTATGTTTTTAAGTTAGCTAGTTTATATTAATTTAGTTTAGTTTAAATTTTAGTTAGTTTTTATTTTTTTTTAGTAATTTAGTTAATTCATTTTAGTATTAGTATAATTTAAGTTGTAATTCTTGTTTTTTTTTTAGTTAAGTATTTTGTAGATTGTAATTTAAATTAAATGTTTTTTTTTAATATTAAGTAATTAATATATTTTTAATTATTAGCTTACTTTAATATTAAATTTAACTTGGTTTTAGAATACTTTAGTATTCTTTTTAAAATGTTAATAAATTATAATCTTTTTAAAATTGTAGTTAGTGTAACTGTAGATTAATTTAGTGTTAGGTGTAGTGATTATTGCTTTTAATGTCAAATTTGTAGAAAATGTTATTTTGTTTTATTTTATTATCTAGTCATATTTAATTTAATATATATATTGTTATTATCTTTAGAAATATTTTATTTCTAATAGATTTATAGATTTAAATAAAATTGAGATTTGAATAAATTTTAATTAAAGTTTAATGGTGGACGTAATGTTATTTTAATTAGAAGTTCTTATTATTTCAAATGTTTCAAAATAATTTGTTTGGTAATTATTTAAATGACTATTCCAATTATTTAAATATTTTAAAAGTAAATAAAGGTGTTAATGAGTTAAACCTTTTAACTTACTAAAATTAGAATGTTTCATTAATTAATTGATTTAATTATCATTAAAGTTTATAAAAAAAATTATGTGTGTTTTTGCCCTCGATATTTTGGACATGACAGACACTTACTATTTTCTAATACTTGACATTGCTAATGCTTGGCCTATATTATACTTGACACATACTATGTAACTCAGCACTTATATTCTTGAACTACTCAATAGGTATTGAGCTTGACTTGTATAGACAATACTCAATGACTACACACTTACTCAGCTCCTATAGAGCTTGGTACACACATAATTATGTAGATGACTTGGCCTATATAGAGTAGCTTGGTCATAGTGATGACCATCTAACTTTTCCTAGTAAATGACTAAGTGTTTAATATTAATATACAACAATAGGTAGACATACCAACAATTTGTCCCTTTGACATTAGTGGTAAAAAATACTTTGTTACAATTACAATGTTACAAATACATTCAGATATGAGCACTCCTCCTATGTCCTATGACTTATGCCAAAATGAATAATAAATAAACAATGTTCAAATGAATACTTATCCACATATTTTTATTTATGACAATAATTCATTTCCCACTTGTTTTTTAACACTTATGTCATGGTTGTTGGGGTAGAATGGGTGGAAGAAAACCATATTTATGTTGGAATATTCAAATGGGAAGAATGCTTTTGAGAGGGGGGGGTGAATCAGAAGTATTACACTTCATCCATTAAAATTTTTAACTAAAAGTATATTACATGCATGTCAATGTTTGAAATAAACATAAAGTAAACACATGCATCAACAACACATAACACTAGATTTTAGTAACCCAGAAACTCTCTAGGAATAAGAAGGTAAAATTGGGGTGGAGATGATACCCACAAAATTACTCCAACAATAATTGTTTTGACCACTTCTGATGGTCTGCCCTATGAAAGACTTTCCCTGTTAAAGGCTTTACACTGTATCAATAGTGACCTGGTTAAAGGATTTACAAACACTTTTTATTAAGTGTCACCCTATTAAAGGATTTAATCACCTCTTCAAAGGATCTACAACCTAGTTGTTAAGCTAACCTATCAATATAGGATTTCCTTTCTAATACAATTGCTAGAGAATATTAGGTATAATAAACCTAATAGCTTACAATCCTTGATTGCTGAATTCAGGCACTTGATCTGCTTTCTCTAATCTTGATTTTCTAAAATCTGATATTTGTTTATATTCCTTGCTTTGTTCTGATCAATTAAATATCTAATTGTTGTTAGTGTAATTTTTTATTTTTCCTATTTTGCTAAGTTTTTCCTACACTTTTAATAATCTCTCTTAGGTTAATAAAGCATGTCTTATTAGGTGAATGGTTATGAAGTGTCACCTTCCTACATGTGAAAATCAATTAGCTATCTTGGGAAGATACTTTGCTATCTTTAGTCTGATAGATGGTTGCTCCTTATTGGTTAGTGTTGTCACCTCCTACCTCTTCCTAGCCTATATAAGCATGCTACCTGGCTTGTATTTGTATCTCTTATTTTTGCATCCTCTTAATGCTATTTTGTTTCCAGCATTTGCATTACTCTCTTGGAGACTAACTCTATCATGCTATTTTGATTTTGTATCATTTGCATTCATAGTTTAGATATTTACTCTTTGCACTAGTTTTCTGGGTTATTAATCTTTTCAGATTCTAACATGGTATCAGAGCTTTTCTATGTCCAAGAGTATATTTTAGTTTCCTTATTTGAGAGATTCGGGGGGGGGAGCAAATAAACTTTATTGTAGTTTTTTGAAAAATGAAGTATGCTCTTCTCTTGCATCTTTGGATGATCCTGAGAATCAGAAAAGTTTTGACAAAAACAGTTTTTCTCTGGGGTTTCAATCTCAAATCTGACAACCAACTTCCATATTTGGAGTTTTTAATCAGTTTTGCAGGTTCCAGCATGCCATTGATGGACTTAAGAATCTGATCCAGCATTTGCATGTAATATTTTGGTTGCTGGGGTTGTTTTTTGATTTTTGGAGCCATTTTTACTGTTAAAGGCATCTGATTTACACTACAACAACATCTTTTGTACATTAACAAGAAAAATGCTTTCTGGGTTTTGTTCGCAGCCCCGAAAAACCATCTGGGTATCTTTTAGATTTTGCATGCACGTTGTATATTTTTCAGAATTGAGCATGCAAAGCTACAACCATACCCCTCTCCATTGGCAATCGCAGATTTGGACGTAGTTTTCAAATGTCTCATTCTTGCTCATATGGACTCCGATTTTGATGATTCTTATTATGAATTTGGCTTTTTTTTTGTGCTTTATCCACTAGTGGAGTTGGTTTTTGATATTCATGCATGAATTCTTCAAAAATTGCAGATTCTCAGTCGTGACTATGCATAGTTCTCATTTTGAAAACTTCAGAGGATCATAACTTTCTCATACGACCTCGTATCGAGGTGATTCTTTTTTTGAAAGTGCATGATTTTTCGAGTAGATCGCATTGGTGCTATTTGTTTCTTTGATTATTGTGCCCAAGTTCCACTTTTAGCATATGCTCTTCATGAGGGTTTGTAATGCATTGAAATCAAGACCACTAAGTATTTATTTCTATTGGTAGTTGTAAATGCACTAAAATAAAGTGCAAAATCATATTTCTTTGGGGGGGTTCTTTGATTGAGTAAAGGAGGGTGGGGGGCATTATCGTGGTTGGGTTCTCTTCTTTCTAGCATTTCTTCTCTGCATTTCTTCATCATGGATCAAACAAATATGCCCATCCTAACTCCATACAATTACTTTGAGTGGAAATCATGCATGACAATTCACTTAAGGAAAGCTGGATTAAATAGGATAACTATGAGACTTGAAACTGAACCTGCTAAAGATCAAGATAAGCCTAAGTGGTTTAACAAATGTGATGAGGCATTTGGAACATTGTGTTTGTCTGTTTCTCCTGACTTGCTATTTCACATTGAGTCTTTGGATACACCAAATGAAGTATGGACAAAGTTAAAAATACTATTTGGCACAAAAGATTCAATGAGGGGTCATATGTTGGAAAATGAATTAATTAGTTTGAGTCCAAGAAATTTCAACACAATCCAAAATTTCTTCACCAAATTGAAATCAGTAAGGCTGCAGTTAAAACAATGTGGAATTGAAAAGAAAGATGAACAACTGATTCTTAGTGTTCTCTCTAAGCTAAGTTCAGAATATTCTGTGTTTGTCTCTACCTTCTATGCTACTAAGGGTGCACTTGGTACTCAATTCACCATGCCATCTTTAGATGATTTTGTTGTCAATCTCACTCGAGAACAGGACAAGCTAATCCAGATGGGCATTCTTAAGTCCTCTAAGTCACATGCCTTGGCTGCCAACCAAGGCACAAAAGAACAACAAGGACAAAGTAGTAACAACAATAGTAAGGACAAGAAACAAAAGAATAGCAAGGAGAAGAAGGATCAGATGCTAGTTTCTTCAAAAGCAACTATTGATACACCATCTTCCAAGGGTGATAAGCCTAAGAAAGAAAAGGTCAAATGTGCCTATTGTAAAAGACCTGGTCATGATGAACATAAATGTTTGCAGAAACAACTTGATCACTTAACATACATTCTTGAGAAGAATAATATCAGTGTTCTTGAGTCTATCAAACAAAGTTCTAATGAAGGGTCTAACAAAGAAAAAGAAAATAGCAAGGGGAAAGGAAAGGGCAAGGCTTTTTTGTAGTTGCTTCCTCACCATCCACTTGGGTTCTTGATTCGGGTGCTTCACACCACATGGCTTCATCTAAGGAAGAAATTGCATCCTTAGAGCCATGTACTATGCCTTCTATGTTGGTGGGTGATAACACTCCTATTGAGGTGTGTGGGAGAGGGTCTATTGATGTGGGGGATGGGGCATTCCATGATGTTCCTTGTGTACCCACAATGTCAACTAATCTCCTATCGGTATACCAGATCACTAACATAAGTTTAGACAAGCAGGTTGAGTTCACTCCTAGTTCAGTGGAGATATGTGAGGTTCACAATGATTCTACAGTTGCAGTTGGGAGAGCAGGTCATCAGTCACGACTCTATATGTTTTCTCACTTTGTTCCTAATCCTCCTTTGACTGTTTCACTCACTCACTCTAATGATGTGAGCAGATTATGGCATGAGCGGTTTGGCCATCTTAACTTTCACTACTTGCATTAGCTTAACCAGCAGAGCATGGTCACAGGGTTGCCTTCTACTTTGACATTGGAGTCACTTGGAATACATGATAGATCTTCTAATGGGTCAACTTCACTTGAGCAGTCTTCTACCTCCACTTCTGATGCAGAGAGTGATTCAGAGGACTCACCTCCTTCCTCTCCTAGTCATCATTTATAGGTTGATGATTCTCCTCTAGATTCTCCATCTTCTGGTCCACTTTGGGCTAGATAGACCTTGCAGTTTGCAGGTGATTGGGTTGGAGATCCATCAAACACCAAGTAGATTCGTTCACAATTCCAAGATGCTCTACATATCTTCATTGCTACTGCCTCAAATCCACAGTCCTTTCATGAGGCTTCTGGTATTTCTGAGTGGGATACAGCTATGCAGGAAGAGTATAGTTCCTTGATGAGGAACCACACTTGGGATCTTGTCCCTTTTCCTAAGGTAAGAAAACTAGTTCGATGTAAGTGGATCTACCGGACAAAATTTGCAAGCTTTGCTGGAGGTGCGGGATGCTTCATCTTTTGGGGGGCCCTCTTCCTCTCACTTGGAGTCCTAATTTTCTTTGGGGAGTCTCTTTTCTCTCTCTTTTGGGGGAATTTTATGTACATGGGTACCTCATCAGGCTTGACTTGTCGAGACCCATTTCTACATCCACCTAAGCTTCGCTTATGGGGGGGTGTTAGTGTAGTTTTTTATTTTTCCTATTTTGCTAGGTTTTACCTACACTTTTAATAATCTCACTTAGGTTAATAAAACATGTCTTATTAGGTGAATGGTTGTGAGGTGTCACCTTCCTATATGTGAGCATCAATTAGCTATCTTGGGAAGATACTTTGCTATCTTTAGTTCGATAGATGGTTGCTCCTTATTGGTTGGTGTTGCCACCTCCTCCCTCTTCCTAGCCTATATAAGCATGCTACCTGGCTTCTATTTGTATCTCTTGTTTTTGCATCCTCTTAATGCTATTTTGCTTCCAGCATTTGCATTACTCTCTTGGAGACTAACTCTATGATGCTATTTTGATTTTGTATCATTTGCATTATAGTTTAGATATTTACTCTTTGCACTAGTTTTTTGGGTTATTAATCTTTTTAGATTCTACCAATTGCTACTCTTTTCCTATAATTTTTTTCACTCTTCGCTCTGAATTTCACTATATCTTTCCATATGTTTCTTTTTTCATTACTTACAATGAGATTTTGTCTTCCTTATAAAGACTTTTGAAGACTTAGGGTTAGGTATGGATCTATGATCCATATTGAATCTTTATTTCTCGCTCATTCCTTACACTTTTATTATTTGTTGCATGCCTTCTCCATTTTTCTTATTGGTTGCATGTAGATTGCATAGGAAATATAAAATATTCTATCTTATCACTTAGATGCTTCGACATTCATCATACGTCGGCCATAAAAATGGTTTACATCTGAGTTTGTGCCTTTTCAAACTCATATATGCATTCTATGTTACTCATCACTTACTAATTCTTGATGCTCGGCACATATAAGAAACTAGCTCACTCGACTGCTCTAGTGATTTTATCCTGCTCGACATCATCTATGACTCAGCACCTAAATATTACTCGACACTTGTATCATGCTCGGCACTTGTAGTCACTCGGCACTTGATCTTCACTCGGCACTTAAAGATTGCTCGACACCTAAAGATCATTTTGCACCTGTTGGAATTCTAACTCGGCATACATAGTGTACTCGGCTTCAATGTAGAAAGTGGTTAAGTGTGTTGGCACTCAAATGTCAAAACCATTCTAAGACTAACAATCTCCCCCTTTGACATGAGTGGCAAAAACACTTAACTAAGCATTATTTGTCTGACCTTATAGGTACATAATTCATTCTGCACAAAATCTCAAAAACTTGTTCAAAAGTTTTGCAAGGAATAGTGTTCCTTAAAATTCTTATAACTCCTCCTGAGCTGATTGTGTCAAAATTCTTGTAACCAAAATTCTAATAAATCTGATACTCTTTAGCTATTTCTATACTCTGTACCTTTGTTATACAGTATATCTCCCCCTTTGTTATATCTCCCTTATTATATCTCCCTCTTTTTGTTTATCTCCCCCTTTTTGTTTATCTCCCCCTTTTTTGACACAAATGTCAAAGGGTACTAAGGGTTAAGACCATATTTTGCCAAAAATGCGCTATTTACCTCCATAATCATCTTGAAAGCTGCATCCCAATTATGCAAAGCAATTTCCAATTGCTTGTGTTGGATGGTAGTCTCTGCAGCAAGGTGAACAAGTCCATCTAGAGTAGAAAGATTAGGATCTTTCTTGAGAACAGTTTTAGCATAGGCCTATTCTTTATGGAGTACTTCCAAATGTGGGGTAATGGAGGATTGAAGTTGTATCAATTTGGCCTTGATGGTGGCCTCTTCTACTATCAACACAGCTACTTCTCTCTAGGTGTGAAGCATTTGATTAAAGTGCTTCTCACTTTGAGCTAGATCTTTTGGTAGTTACATGCTTGAAATCTTCAGATTCCTCTCCAGGCTCATTATTATTTGGCTTGTCTCCTATGTGAAGTATGAAAAGTCACACAACTTTTTGTACAATGAGAATATATTCTCAAGTACCTTTTTCACTTTGTCAAGCATCTTTGCCAATTCAACCTGGGAAAGTGCAATTTCACTATATATTTTCTCATTTACTTTCCCTTGGAATTTCCTTTCAGACCATTCCATAAGTTTTACATTAGTTTCTTGGTCTTCATTTGTCACCTGGTCAACAATATTTGATAATTGTTCCATTATATGCTTTGTCTCATCTAGTGACTGCAAATTGAAGGCATCCATAAAGATGTCCTTAATCTCATGTAATGTTTACTTTTGTTTATACTCCTTCCTAAGTATCTCCTACCTCTTTCTTCTATTATCTCCTGCCTCTTTCTTCTATTCAATGCTTCCTGCACCTCAGTGATTTGATCAATGCTTTTTTTTTTTGAGTCATAACTAGGCATCACTATCTCCTTATCTAATTCAGGGTCTCCATAGTGAAGCACCCTTGCAAATTTTGTAGTACTTGATCCTGGTGCTGACATTTGCAGTGGCATTGCATCATTGCTTGGTTGTTTTGAAGGAGTTCCTGAGGTAGGAAAATTTATCAATGTTTGTATTGCCTCCTACTCTTTAGGGGTTTTCTCTACTTCCTTCTCATTTTGTCTACTAACTTGATCAATTATAGAAATGTGAGGAAGTGCACCTTGTGTTTGTATTGTAGGATCAGATGTAATAGTTTGTCCTGTTTGTTCTATTTCTTTGTCTCCTGTTGTACTTGGCTTCTGTATTATGGTGTCAACTATTCTTGATGAAACAATTGTTTGCATTTGAAGTTGACCACTAGTAGCTGTAGAGATGATGGAAGGTGGTTCTTGTGGATTCACCTTATCTCTAACTATATCTTCTACTAACTTTTGTAATTCATCCACACTGACCAATACTAGATCTATACATAATTTTGTTTGTTCTGTGGATTTTTCAAGGATTCTTTTGAGATCCTTTGCAGTTAAAGGATTGATGTTCTGAGCAGAATTGTTAGGAACATCCTTTATAGTTATAGTATCTGCAAGTGTGATGGGAACATGAGGAGGGCTAGAAGGTGGCAATTGTGTGTCTTGCACACTCTAGTCTTGTTGCTGCTCCTGCTTAGTTGTTGTCATTTCATCTTGTTCTTGTGTCTCCTCCTCCTCAACTTTTTCTTTCTCCTCTCCATCTTTCTTTTCTTCTTCCTTCTTCTCTTCTTCTCCTTTTTCTATATTATTTACTTCTTCCTCCTCTTTCTCACTAGGCTCTTCATGTTCTGTGTTCTGTCCCTCAAGGGGATCTTCTTCTCCATCCTTGACAATAGTCAAACCATATATCAACTTCCATATTTTTGTTAACTTACTAACAACATCTTCAATCTTTTTTTGTAAGATATCAAAGGCTGTATACTTTGGTGTGAAATTTCCACTATTTTTCTTATTAGCCTTTGTTATTTGACCTCTTGTTAGGTTAGGCATCACCTGTGCTAAGGTAGATTCTCTTATCTCCTTGTCAATTTTTAGACAATAATGCCATTTGTTTTCAATTATCTCGTATAATTCTCTAGGCATGGTATTGTCTAGCTCTAGAGGTGTATACTTGAACTTAGCCATCATGGCATATATTGATTCTTCTATTTTTCTTTGCTCTTCTTTACTGAGCTTGTTGAAATCAATGCTTTTCAAATAAGTAAAATCTATATTCTTAATATTTTCACAAATTTTATCTATGGCTGATTTGGGAGGATGACTTACCACTATGAATTGGTTGATATCTTCTGACTTTGTTCTCTCCTCCTCATCAGAATCTTGTTGTGCTACATATTTTCTTCTTTTTCTCAGCACTTCACTAGTTTGGTCAATAGCTGTCTTCTTCTCTTTGATTTTTTCCTTGGCCTTTTGTGAAGATGCCCTTGTGGTAGCCCTTGTGACTGGTATCTGTGGCTTGGCTTGAGTTGGCTTAGCACCCTTCTTTGTTTTGGGTTGGGCTGGAGGTTGTACTATTTCCTTTCTTTTCTTTGGCTTGGCTTGGATTGGTGCTTCCTTGGCTTCTTCTTCCTCAGTACCTTCCTCCTTATCTTCACCTAGGCCTTGAGTCAATTCCATTTGGCCCTTGTTCATCCTCATCATCATCATCATCTTCTTCTTCTTCTTCTGCTTCAGCCTAAATTCCTTCACCAAATTTCTTCTTTATTTTCTTCACCAATTTATCTTTCTTCTTCATTATGGATGTAGTCTTTAACTCTGTTACAACTTTGGATTTAATAACATCATATGTGCCAAAAGGCTTGGCAGACTTGTCTATTTCTTCTGCAAGCAATGCAGTGATTGTTGTTGATGCTTCATCCACATCTAGTTCATAACCAAATGGCCTTAGCCATCTCACCCTTGGAACTACTGCTTAGATATAGGTGAAATCAATATCAACTAAGAAGCATATATCATTAATATATCTTTCCACTAAGGAAACTGGTATTCTTACCCTTTGCTTCATGGATTTCTTGAAATTCTCAAAATAGCTTGTCATATGGGCTTCATAGTTGTCACCCATCTGATCAATAAACTCATTAATTTGTGTAATTATAGTTTTGTTAGGATTCCAATTTACCTTTCCTATAGAAGGAAACTCTTCCATTATATAGAAGAATATACACATAAGAACTTAATCGAATTTGCATTGAGCACCTTTTGTTCTCCTTATTGCTCCTAGGTTTTCATTTATCTGTTGCAGCAAAAGTTCTAACAAATCATATGTGTGATCTCTCTTTACTAGTTTGTAGGCCACATCAATAGCTATGCATGGCACACTGTTCAATTTTCTAGATTGATAGAATTTGTGGGATATTATTCTCATAGAAAAATCTAGAAGAGGGTCAGTGATAGTATCAATAGTCGTACCCCACTTATTCCATTTTGCTCCTGTATTCTTTTCAATGATCTCTTTGGAATCACTGCTCAAGGTCTTAGTCTGATCTAGGGTTGGAAAACCTGTAACCCTATATACTATCCTTTTTGTAATCTTTACTGGACCTTTTTCTAGCCAAAAGCATCCATCATGAATTCTACTTAAAACAATTTGTATCCATTCAGTTTTGAATCCTATAGGGTAAACTAGGGCATTGGTCAAACCCTTTCTCTCGACTATCTAGAATTCATCCTTCACAATCTTGTTCTCGCATAGTCTGTGATAGGCTTTGAATATTTCAAGATCACTTATGGCACCAATTTTGCATTTATAACACTTCCATACATCCTACACCATGACTACTTTGGATGGAACAATGGATAATGCGCCAACAGGGTCATTTCTGTAGGCGACTTTTGGAATTGGCCTAAATTTGGGTTGTTTAACCTCATTACTGACTAGCTGAACCTCATGTCCTTCTTTTCCCTTGGGGTTCTTTGAACTAGAAGCCATTATTTTGATCTAGGGTTTTAAAGATTAAAAAACTTTTAACACTGCGTAGCTCGGCACTCGATAAATACCTTTGATCAACAAATTTTATGTTGAATCGCTATTGAAATCTGTACAAATGGCTTCAATGCAGTTCTTTGATCTCTCCTATGCTCTTCTCATCTTTGCTCTGCATTTGAATGGCAAGAAATGATCAAAAATTGACTTTATACCCTTCAAAACATAGCATTAAATGCTTAGTGCTTATACAGCTATAAACTTAGCACTTGAAGGTTTCAACATGACTCGCCATCAATTGACATTTCTCAACTTGGCATCAACCATCAACTCGATCGCTATTAGCAACTTGGCATGCGTTGGGGCTTTACTCGGCATCTGAAGATGACTTAACAGTATTTGCAAGAATTTCAAATTTTGACTTGGCATCTTTGCTTATGCTGATTTCTTCTTTGTAATACTTCTTTGTCTTGGGACTGATGTATGATATAACTTTGTATATCAATCCCATACACCTTTCTCATGCTTAGTTTGATGAAGTGTGATCACTTGACCCATTGGGTGAAGTGATTCCTTCACTTGATGTGTTGCAGTCATTTTTCTTCTTCCATGTCTTATTCATCTCTTCTCTTATGTGTTCAACGCCTACCTTTGCCTTCCCTTTGTTGAACTCAAAACTTGGTGCCTTAGACCTTGTTGGGAAATTCCTACTGATATGACCAATCTTCAAGCAACTGAAACATGTGGTTTGACTCAACCATCTGCTATAGTTTCCTCTAAAATGTGTCCTTATGCAATTTTCAGGAACATGTCCATATTATTGACAGTAATGATAGCTATACCTGGTGTTGTAATCCCAACAGTAGTGATTTCAATTGTCTTTTGTATTTGTTGGCTGATTTAATGTCCACATGGGCTTTGATCTGCATTCAAAGGCTCTATGTCCATACTTCTTGCAATTGTAGCAATGACCTTCAAATCCTTGTGTCTTGATAATCCTAGTTCTACATTTATGTGCTTGATATCCTTGCTTCTTGCACTTATGACAATAGCTTGCACTCTTAGGGTTATCAAGCTGATGGGCATTATTGCTCCTACACACATTAGAAGTGTGTCCTTTCTTACCACAGAAATAACAAGTAGGTTTGGTGTTCTTACCTTTCTTGTTCCTTTCTTCTGCAGTCTTGGATGACTCTCCTTCTTCAGTGTTGGTATATCCTGATCCTTGAGTGTCATTGCTGGACCTTGGGGATTTTAGTAACTGCTCAAAGTACTTGATGGCTTCATTAGGTTTGTTGAAGCTCTCTGAAATTTCCTTTTCTTTTCTCAAATTATTCTGCAATTGTTCATATTGCATCTTCAGTGTAGAGATCTGAATGTCCTTCATATTCGGCTCATGATGTGCATTCATCATCTGGCCTAAGGTTTCTAGCTACATGTTTGAGATTCTTTCAAAATCAATTGTCTTCTCCTCCAATCTATTTGTAAGATTTCTCTTGTCATCTTCTATCATGGCTTTTTGTTCAGTAGCCCTTTTCTTTTGTTCAATCACTTCACAAAGCATTATGGCTTGTGATTCTTGTTCAATCTTCAAGATTCTAATTTCTTCTACTTGAGATTTATTCATTTCCATTAGTTCTACTATTGTCACATCGAACTCTTTAGTATCACCATTGGAAAATACTTTTTTGGTATCAATATCCTTGTAGTTTATATCATTTTCAGCTATGGCTGTATCCTTCCTTCTTTTAAAGATTTTTGTAATTCTTCTCTGGCTTCCTCCAATTTGTGTAGAGTGAGTTGAACATCAATCACTTGATTTTCTATTATCTTCCCAAGTTTTAAGACCTCCATCTTTTGACCTTTTTCTCATGGCTGTTAGGCTTTTCCTTGTGAGAACTTTAGCTTTGATACCAATTGTTAGAATATTCAAATGGGAAGAATGCTTCTGAGAGTGGGGGGTGAATCAGAAGTATTACACTTCATCCATTAAAACTTTTAACTAAAAATATATTACATGCATGTAAATATATGAAATAAATATGAAGTAAACACATCCATCAACAACACATAACACTAGATTTTGGTAACCC
Organism: Cupressus sempervirens; assembly: GCA_028749045.1. Classification (NCBI taxonomy): domain Eukaryota; kingdom Viridiplantae; phylum Streptophyta; class Pinopsida; order Cupressales; family Cupressaceae; genus Cupressus; species Cupressus sempervirens. Next base: position 195,426,769 of record CM053784.1, on the reverse strand, counting down.
AGAAACCCTCCAAGAATAAGAAGGTAAAATTGGGGTGGGGATGATACCCACAAAATTACTACAGCAATAATTATTTTGACCACTTCTGATGGTCTGCCCTGTGAAAGACCTGCCCTATTAAAGGCTTTACACTGTATCAATAGTGACCTGGTTAAAGGATTTACAAACACTTTTCATTAAGTGTCACCCTGTTAAAGGATTTAATCACCTCTTCAAAGGATCTACAACCTAGCTGTTAAGCTAACCTATCAATATAGGATTTCCTTTCTAATACAATTGCTAGAGAATATTAGGTATAATAAACCTAATAGCTTACAATCCTTGATTTCTAAATTTGGGCACTTGATCTGCTTTCTCTAATCTTGATTCTCTGAAATCTGATATCTATTTGTATTCCTTGCTTTGTTCTGATCAACTGAATATCTAATTGATGCTCTTTTCCTCTAAGTCTTTTCACTCTTCACTTTGAATTTCACTATATCTTTCCATATGTTTTTGTTTTCATTACTTACAATGAGATTTTGTCTTCCTTATAAAGACTTTCGAAGACTTAGGGTTAGGTATGGATCTATGATCCATATTGAATCTTTATTTCTTGCTCATTACTTGCATTTTTATTATTGGTTGCATGCCTTCTCCATTTTTCTTATTGGCTACATGTAGATTGCATAGGAAATACAAAAGATTCTATCTTATCACTTAGATCCTTCGAGATTCATCATACGTCAGCCATAAAAATGGTTTACATTTGATTTTGTGCCTTTTCAAACTCATATACACATTTTTTGTTACTTGGCACTTACTAATTCCTGATGCTCGGCACATATAAGAAACTAGCTCACTCGACTGTTGTAGTGATTCTATCCTACTTGGCATCATCTATGATTCAGCACCTAAATATTACTTGGCACTTTTATCATGCTCGGCACTTGTAGTCACTCAGAACTTGATCTTCACTCGGCACTTAAAGATTGCTCAGCACCTAAAGATCATTTGGCACCTGTTGGAATTCTGACTCGGCATACATAGTGTACTCGACTTTAATGTAGAAAGTGGTTAAGTGTGTTGGCACTCAAATATTGAAACCATTCTGATACTAACAATTTATTAATGAATGTTTGATAAACTTGGGTGATCATGGAAAGTGAATGATCTCATGTGGTTCTTCCTACCTCCAAAATGTGATTTTGCAACTATAATTGTGTAGCTAAGTCAATTAAGCTATCAACTACTGAAAGATTGGGACCTTCTTTAATAAGATCATGGAATGATTGCATCTCCCTTTGCATGACCTCTAAATTATGTATCAACATTACTTGTATAGAGATCAATTTTGATCTCATGTTACTGTCAATTATCTGAAGCTCAACCAATGTGCCTTGAGCATTCAATAACTTATTATAGTGATCTATACTAGATGTTCTTGGCTGCAAAATAATATTGTTAGATCTCTACATCTTAGCTTGACTCAGGTGCATTTTTTCCTGGATATCATTTATAAATCTTGGTACATATGAAAAATGGTATACAAACATTGTGCTTTCTATATAATTTTTGTCATAATCTATACACATTCTTGTAATTGAACTTTCTACTCAATAATTGTGATGGAAACTTTATCCAAAACCTTATTCTCAAATCTTCTTGCTAACCAATCCATTAATTTCTCATTGGATTTTATATTACCAACATTTACTTATTCAACAATATTTATAAGCTAGGTAATAATTGGGACAAATCATGCATAATTCTAACTAAAGTTTCAGTTCTTATCTTTTTCTCTTCTTCTTTTGCCTGGTGCCATCTTCTTTCTAGTATATCATATAAATCATTAGATATTTTCTTTTCAATTTTACTTCAAGCTAGCTTATGATTGAAATCATATCAACCATAGCCTCCTCAATTTTGGTTCTATCAGTATTATCCAATGCATCATATTTTAAAGAAATAAAACTTGATAATCCTAAAGATCTTCTAAGATCTGCACATACCTCATCAATAGAATTTTTTTTCCCTTTGGGGGGTCCTTTGACCAATCTTCTTCTCTTTTTTTTAGATGCACTAGGCTTGGTAGTCTTTACTACTCTTTGTTTTGCAATCTTCTTAGCACTAGTAGTTTCCATGGTTCTTGGCTTAGTTGGTGGTGGAGGAGAGAGGGGTGTCGCCACTGGTTTCTTTTTAGTTCTTTTAGCCTTCTTAATAGATGGAGTGACAACTAGGGATTTACCCTGTCTCCTTCTACTTCTTCCTCTTCCTCATCACCACTATATTTTTCTTCATCCTATCTAAGACCTTGTGTAATATACAATGGTTCCTTTCCCTTTCCTAGGGTGCCTATTTTGCTTCTAGGTCTTCAATCATTCTTTTCCTTTTCTTCTCCTTAGAAGATATCTTAATATTCATAATTATTCTAGACTTGGCTTCCTCATATTTTCCAAAATATTCAACCTTAATTTCATTTTTAGGTCATGATGAATAACTGGGAAAATTTTTCAAGTAGTTAAAGTTGGCTACTCAAAACCACATGACTAGATATACTAGTAAAATAGAGATTTGTGCAAACATGAATGGATATGGGAAAGTGTGTAGATGGATTCATTGGGATTTAAAAATTGGTACACTTGAAGCATTTTTAGTATTTAATCTCATATATCATAGATCCAAGGATATGACCTCACAAATAGGCCTCTTAATCATTTTATTAAACTGATATGCACCAACATGTTGAAAATTGCAATTGGAATCATTTTTGAAAAGTACTCAAATAGATTTGTGTATCATCTTAAATGGAAGCATTTCCATGTTAAGAATGTTTAGCCCTCTAATTAAGTGGTTTGGGGTCATTGTAAGTGCCTTGATTAGGTCTTTGCATATATCTAGTTGTTTCCTCCTATTTACTTCTCTCCTCTTGTTTCTAGCCTCTTTCTAACAACTTTCTCTAAGAAATTGAAGACTTTGACTTTCTAGGTCTATGACAACCTAATGGGCCAAGGTCAACCTTGACCTTGACCTAGTTTAAGGTTGACCTTGACTCTAACCTAGGGTAGAGTCAACCTTGACCTTGACTTCAGGTCCAAATTTCAAGTTCTGGAGGTTTCAGTATATCAGGATTTTGAAATTTTTAGTTTCTCACTTCTAGGTAAGTTGTTTATGATTTCAAAATGGTCAACTTTTAAATTGCATTTAATCTAGGTCCATTTCTAGGGGTTAAGATTAATTTGGATTTATTTATCCAATGTCATCCTCTCTAGAATTTTGTGCCCTAGATTACTACATAAGGAAGCCTCCTCCTCTAATTTTCTCTAATGCACATTATGATATTAGATAATTCATTATCTCCAAGATCAATCAAGAATTCCATCAAGAATTTTCAAGGAAGTATCCAAGATATTGTCTCCATTCAAGTTCTCTATTGAAGATCAAGGTTTCAAACATTCAAACCTTTGAAGGGATTTGGTTCAAGCATTCAAGATTCATCATTAAAAACCCTAGATCTAACCATTAGGGTGGTGTAATCTTCCTTCAAGATCCTTTGTTCATCTTCAAGATATATTCATTCTTCTCTCAATGTGGATTACAAGCATACAATCATGGAGGTTTTGATTTACATTTGGTAATGTTATGTTCAATCTTTCATACCAACATACTTGTTTACATTTGGAATATAATTGTATATCTATTGAATATCATAGCTTCATTGTTAGATCTACTTCTACTACATGCTAGCATTCTCTATTTCAATTATATTATTAAGGTTGATTCCAAACTAGGTTTTGACCAAGGAAAACCCCTCATCCAAACAACAAAACCATGTTTCTTGTAGGTATAGGTATTGGACAATGAATTGAAGTTCAGATCTGGATACCCTTTTCAGAAAACTTCTGAGATCCATGAATAGAATTTATGTTGGAGCAATGTAGGTCAAGATTAGAAATAAAGGGGTAAGATTGTGCCCCACTATCTAGATCAAAGTAAACCTGACCTTAGAAAGACAAACGTTTTCTAGGTTTTCTCTATCTTGACATTTCCAATCTAGAATAGGTTGCAGAATCCCCCAAAACTGAACATATGCATCAGAAAATAGGTATTTCTAGATCAATTCTATCATGAGGTATGTAAATTATCTTATCTAATTTCACATATTTCTAGATTGACATTACTTATTCAATTTCAACTATAAATAAAAATGAATGATGGGAATTTTAGATGCATTGTTAAATTTACATTTTTCACCTATTAAATTTGTCAAGAGCTCAAATTTAGAACATAACATGTATTTGACCCCTAGAATGAAATGGAGAAGGAATCGTCACATTTTGGTCAAGTAGGTCATAGTCACAATCAGTCAAAGTGGACTACTGTGTAATTGTCATAAAAGACAACTATGCAATTTTAACTTTTTGCAAATAGAATTGGCTTGGAAAACCTATTAGATGGATTCATCAAGGCTTAAAATTTCACATGGTTTATTTCATTTATGATTAAAATATGGTGAAATGACCATCTCTTCAAAATACTCAACCGATCATAATATTTTTGGTCTCAAACATGGCTTCTCAAACTAATTCAAAAGGTGGAAATATATGACAACAATAATCAACCAACTTTGGGAAACTCAAAACCCTATAAAAATTTATCAAAATGGATTGAAATCAAAAACATAGGCTCTTTGACATGTATACTAAACATCCCCAAAATGGTGAGTCCTAAAACTAAACTAGGTGCAAGATATTCAAATACAAAGTAGGCTTTGTCACATAGTTTGAGATATTGCCTCACCCATGCCTTGAGTACATCTATAGGCTAAAGATGGGAATGGGACAATACCTAGTGAGAGGTATGACTAGTTTTCCTCATTCTAGTTTTGCATGTGTCACATTGAGGGCCTAGGGTGTAAAGTGCCCAATCTAGGGTACCTCAATTCTTGAGGGTCTAGGGTCTAGTAAGAGACCAGTCCAAGGTAACTCAAGTAGTTTTACCATCTGATGAATAAACTCATAATAGAAACATAGAAACAAAGGGAAAATGCAAGAACAAGATATGGACTTCTTATTTGCACCACAAATGAAGAATTAAAGAATTCATAAGTACAATATGCTAACCCACATGGGCACCTTCAATACAATAATTTGTAAGACAAGCTGCAAACTATCACCCAGAGCTATCCTAGACAATGTTCAAGCCTTTCTTAAATAGGTAGTTTTATGCCACTTAGGAAGGTTCTAGATGCTAAAACTTAATACCTAGGGCCGAAAAAACCTAACAATACACAAAGAGTCAGCCAAATACATCTTTGAAAAATAATTTTAAAAAATTTCATAGCCCAACTTCCAAAGGCCATAACTCACGAACTGTTGCTCTAATTGGCCATTATAATCACTTTTTGCAGATGCTAGCTCCTAATCTATAGGCTCAAAACTACACTAGTGCCTCTCCATCAACTTTTTGAACCTCATCTAGGCAATCTAAGGCCTCCGACAGTGAGCCTAAAGATTTTTCTACAAAGCTTTCCACCAAAAATCTCCAATAACTTCTCTAATACTAATGCTTGAGCAATGAGATTTGTATGGTAGGCTTACAACTCTAAAATGAACCTTCTTATAGAAAATGAGAATATTTTAAACTCGTATGAAAAACTTACTTAAAATAGTAAGTTCCCATAAATAGTAAACATCCTATCTACTAGTCCTTATTAAAATGGAAAAGACTAAAAATAAAATATTTTTGGGTGATGCAAGATTGCCCTTGCACCTAGGATGCTCTTGCATCAGACATCTGGGGTAATTTAAGAACTGACCCTATCACATCTTAGATGTTCAAAAGAAAACCAAGACAATTAACCTCCTCTTTTGCTAGCCATGATGAATCCTCAACTGGTCTCCCTTTCCATTTGACTAGATATTCCTCATAAGTTTTGTTTCTGGTACTTTTTCCAACACAACTATCTAATATCTCCTCAATCTCTTTTGTAGCTAAACTAGCTGTTAGAATGCTCCACTTTGCTTTTGCAATTTCATCTCCATCACCTTCTTCATAATACTCTATCAAATCTAAAATATTAAATACTAGTGAAATATTCAATTCAGCAAGCAACTCCACTTCATACACATTGCTAGAATCATGCATCTTCACTATCTTGCACAGTCTAAATTTCTTCATCTTCTACTTATTATATGTACCCATTGGAAAATGCTCCTTTCTCAAATAAACCATAACTTCATCTCCAATCTGAAATTTCTTATATCTCCTTTTCACATCTGGCTTAGCCTTATACTGTGTATTCATCTTTATAATGTGCTTCCTCAACTCCTCATGGATGTTCTTCAAATGTTCAGCAAAATCTTATGCTTCAACATGTAGTGCCTACCCCTAGTTTTCTTTTTGGTATCATTGTCAAACTATTTTAGGCTAGTTTTATGTTTGATGATTAGTAGCATTATTTTGAGATTATCAGATATCATTTCAAATACAATTGATTATATGATGAAATCACTTGGTACTCTATACTTCATGTATGCATGATGATTATTATAGTATTTTTCAATTATTGATGATGTTTAGTTAGATGGATTATCATATGTGTTTTCTTATGGATACTTACCCCATACTGCATGTGTATGGTGTGCGTGTTTGTTTTCTTTATGTATGGCATTTCTGATGTGGTTAAGGAAGGGAGTTGTAGTCACCTGCTAGTCGGGATCTACACAATGCACCACTTCTTATCATTGCATGTTTAGCTTAGAATATTGTGTTTGTACATGTGTGGATTTTATGCAGGTTGCAGGTACTAGGTATTGACTTTCCTGAATTGCCAAGATGAGCGTACCCTATCACATTATCTCAATGGTAAGAGAGGGGAGATAAGTTCTTTAGTCCAATCCTAAACCCTTAAGCCATTTGTCCTAGTTAAAATTAGGCAAGTATCTGAGTTGAGTACCTTTCAAATGTGTCGAATGACATTAATTTGTGATTATAACCCTTTAGTTTAATTTTTTAAGTGTTTTTCTATGATGGATTTTCGTATTTTACTTTATGAGTCTTTGGTGTATTTTCTATGAATTAAGTCTAATTAAAAGATTAAATTAATGATTTAATTTAATCAAAAATTATTATGACATTTTAATATTTAATTAATTGAGAAATTAAATAAATAAAAAGAATTGATTTCAAAAAAAAAAGTTATAAGAATAAATTTAGAACATGATAATATTTATTTAATTTAATAATAATATATTTAGAGTTCATTTGTAAATAAATGCTAAATATTATTGTTATTTAAGTTAATAAATAGTTTATCAAATTAAACATTCAAAAATAAATTAAGTAAAAAGATATTAATTTATTAAAAGTGTTTAGATTGCATGATGTATGTATGAGGTTAAAATATAAGAAATTAATTAAAAGATAAAACAAGGGAATTTAATAAAGATATTTTAATGGCATAAAGTGCGCATGAGATTAAAATTTAATTAATAAATTTAAAATAGAAGTCAAGTGGAATTTAAATAAACTTATTTTATAATGCAATTAACATGCATTGAAAAGATAAAAGAAAGATAAAGAAAATTTAATTTGGAATTGAAGTCTGGTGAGCCAGGAGCTCTCTTGGGTGAACGTACAATTAGTGCCCCAATTTGAGGAGAGAACTCCTTATCACCAATTGAAGATTCATTTTTGAGAGATGCAAATTTTGGAAGCAAATTGGACACAAAATTTGGAAGGAAATTTTTGAGGAAATTGTTAGAGAGAAGTTGTTGGATAGAAATGAATTCTCTCGCAAATCTTCTTGGGCATAGTGATTAGCATTAGTGTCCAGGTAGATGCTTGTGATTATTTATACAATTTAATAATGCAAACTCCTTTCATGTCTTCTCCATGTTTGTAAAATGATTATTTAAATGATTATCTATGTTGAATGTTTCAATATAGTCAATTTCTATTATGGATGTTAAATCTTCTAAATGCATAGGGATTGAAACATCTTAGAATTCTCATCTAATAATTTTACAAATTAGATTGAGAAATTAAATCTGGGTAAGGTTTGAAAGAGAAGAAAAATCTAAAATAGGAAATTCGAATGGTTGATAGTAATTCTTCTATCAAGCTATATTTGCAAATGATATTTTATATATAGAATTTATATAGAATATATTTTCAAAAAAAAAGATATTGTCAAAATGTTGTTTTAAAAAAAATTAAATTAAAAATAATAATAAAATATTATTGGGGGGAGGTGGGGTCACCATCCCCCACCTCCCAACCCAACTTACCTTATTCGTCGACAAACTTGCGTCAACAGGGGGACGCATAGCCTTTTCTTAAAAGCCTATGGCACCTTGTAATGAGGTCGCACGGCTTATTAAAAGGATGATCGTTTATATTAAAATTTGTTTTGTTTAATAAATTTGTTTTAATTTTATTTTAAATTAATAATTTTATTATTAGTTTTCTTTTAATATTAGTTTTTAATTAATATTTTTATTAATGATATTTATTAATAAAGTTTTATTATTGTTTATTAATTTAAATAATAATGCATTTAAATATAGTTAATTTTTAATTGATAAAATTATTGATAGTTTATTAATTATTAATAACTAATAATTGTTGAAATATTAATATAAGTACTTAGTTTGATAATCATTAACTAATTTAATTAAAATAAATTAGTTTAATTAAATTAAATTAATGATGAATATAGTTAAATAAAAATTGTTTAGATTGGAATTACTTATTTATTTTAATAAGTTAAGTAAATAACTTGCGTTTAGATCATTTTAGAAAATTGATTTAAATCAAGTTGAGTAATTGGACTTTTATTCAAATATGGGAAATGGGTTAAACTATATGGATTAAGATGTACCCCTTTAAGTTCAAAAACTCACACTGAAATGAAAATTGGAACTTTACTATAAACTGACACTATGTGTATTCAAGACTAAACCAAAATACATACAACACAGTTGTTTGTATATTGTTTGTGTGTTTGGGGTTTGGGTTGACTAGAGTGTTGACCAATTTAGGACATTTACCAAAGGCTTGGGAGTTATGTGAATGTGATGTCATGTTGATGTTTTGATCTCGAATCTTTTTAAACCCAACCATGGTGATGTGAAGGTATGCTCTATGCTATGTTTGTATTTACTATTCATTATTGCTTTCTAGTGATCTTGTGTGACACTGAGGTGAATATATGACCTTCTTGATTTAATCATTTTGAGTCCTCAATCAGTTATTTTTGGGTTTCTTTCCAGTTGCTTTGATAGGACTGAAGTGTTTGCTATGTTCTTGATGATGTCATGTTGTGACATGTTTGACTTAACCATTTTGAGTCATTGATCAGTATTATTGGGATACTTCTCAGTTGCTCATTGAGAACCAATGGGTGTTGTGATTTATCATTTGATGCTTTCCACTTTCTCATGGAGAACTGATGTGATTATTATGGATTATCTTTGATGCTTTCCAGTCACTTGTATAGGACTGAGGTGATTTTATATGATTATTGATTTGTGCTTTTATTGAGCCTAGGGTAGGTTATTTATATGTAGTGTCGAGAAGTGGCTTGCAATGGGGGTTGAGGGCCCTAAGTGGTTTCAAGGGTAACCCATTGTAAGTTGTTTAATAAGTGAAAACATTACACTAAATGGGGATTAAAATGGACCTAATAAGGGTCTTTGTATATTCTCACTCATGTCTCAAGTGCTAGTATAAACTATGATGGGAGTAGAGAGAACACTTGGTTGTAACCTTGCATTCCATATTATGCCTTGTCAGTACGAGAAGATACTAGTGGCTGCATAGGAATCACTAGGGACCTAAACATCCTAAGAGACTACTCGGGTAACTCCAGCGTGATTCGTGCGATGACACTGGCCCGCTTACATAGTAGATTTTCTATGTGTCTTATGTACCTTTGGGAATTAGATGTCAATCTATCTTAGAACCTTTGAGTTAGATTACTTTTAGGATTTCTTAGACTTAAAGAGTACTTTTGATATGTGATTTGATATCTTGTTTGGGACTTGAGACTATCTCTTGAGCATGGTGGGAGTGGGCCATTTAGGTTCCACATAGTTGGGTGGTAGTGCTTTTTACTCTTACCATTGAGATCCTTCCATAGTCACCATGGCTAGAGCTTCCTTGTCTATATTTACTCTCATTCTATCTATGTATCATTTTGATGGATGGTTATATCTTTTATGATGCATGGATATATCATGTATGGTGGATGGTTTCATTTATTTTCTTGTACTTTTTATTATGGATCTGAGGAGGAGGATGTATTTATATTTCTACATATGTATATTCTTTTAAGCCTTTCATACCCTGTGACATGTACAGTGGATGATTGAGCATTCTGGATTTCATTTCCTAAGAGGCATTTGGAATAGATGTATATTATTTAGATGGACATTGGATTTTTTAATTATTCTTTCATGTGGATGTGGTAATTTTTAGACTTAGTATTATTTAAATTTAAATGTGACTCAACATCTTGGGATTCATAAGGAATGTAACCTGTTATGTATGCTTTTAGTTGATGTATGTTATTGCTTCCACTACTATGTGTTTAATGTATATGATTATCTTTCTTGCTTCAAAAAAAAAATTGGCAAACTTAGTAAAACTTTAGGTTAATTCTTTTGGATCCCTTGGTGGGGAGTTACACAACACTACTTATCTCTCCTTTATCCAACTACCTCAGTTTAGAAGCATTTCTAGGACTACTCCCATATACAATCTGGAATGTTGATTTACAAGTACTCCTATTGACAGAATTATTATATGAAAAATTTTCCTATGGTAAAATCATATCCCATCCATTTCGTTTATCTCCAACCAAGCATCTCATCAAATTTCCCAAACTGCAATTCATAGCTTCTATCTGTCCATCAGTCTATGGATGATGTGATGAACTGAACTTTAAATCTCTCTTTAACTTTTTCCACAATATATGCTAGAAATACCTAACAAATTTGGTATCTCAATCTAAAACTATACTCTTTGGAAAACCATGTGATCTCACCACTTCTCTAAAAAATAACTCTTCTACATGAACAACATCACTAGTATTTTTGCAATGAATAAAATGTGCTATCTTTTAAAACCTGTCAACCACCACAAAAATAGAATCATGTCTGCATTGTGTCCTCGGTAATCCAAGAATAATTTCCATGCTGATATCCTCCCATGGCTTCTCTGGTATAAGTAATGGCTAATACAACCTTGTAGTCTACTTCACTCCTTTTGTCATCTGACATACTTGGCAACCTTGTACAAACTTCATGACATCTTGCTACAACTATGGCTAGTAGTAATTTTTAGCAACCAAAGCTATTGTTTTATCTCTATCATAATGTCTAGCCAATCCTCCATTATGCTTCTCCTTGATGAGATTCTCTCTCATTTAACTTCTAGGAATGCACAATTAGCTTCCTTTGAACAACATATTATCTTGGATCAAGAAATCTAACCACTTTGTCTTGTCAAGTGTAACAGATTCTGTATAAGCCTTCCACGCTTCACCAACATCAGGATCATCTGGATACAATGTACTAAGTTCCTTGAACCCAACCACCTCTATCTACATTTTTGTTAGCAAAATTTTTCTTCTACTAAGAGCATCTACAAATTTCTTAGACTTCCCACTCCTCTGTTTCAAAACAAATTTATAACTCTACAAAAACTCAACCCACTTTGAATTCCTTTGGTTCAATTTTCCTTGACTATTCAAATATTGCAAAGCTTGATGATCAGTATACAAAACAAACTCCTTAGGAAAAAGATAGTGTCTCCACTTCTTCAATTCTTGAACTATAGCATAAAATTCTTGATCATAAATAGAATATTTAATTTTTGCATCATTCAACTTCTCACTAAAATAAGCAACAAGTCTATCTTCCTGGCTCAAAATAGCTCTTATCGCAGTACCACTAGCATCATAGTCTACTTGGAGCACCTTATTAAAATTAGGAAGTACTAAAATAGGTTGATCAATAACTTTCTATTTCAACAAATTAAAACTCTTGTCTACTCCTATAGTCCACTTAAACTCTTGCCTATCCCTTCTCATTGTTTCAGTCAAGGGTCCACAAATACTACTAAAACTTCTTATGAACTTTCTATAAAATGTAGCCAGTCCATGAAAAGATCTTACCATTTTCACACTCCTTGGAGTAGGCCATTCAAGGATAGCCTTCACTTTCTCTAGGTCCATTTTTAGACCTTCTTCTAAGACTACAAATCCTAGGTACACCAACTCTTTCTTTACAAAACTGCATTTTTTTAGGTTTATCAACAACTTTTCTTCCCTCGACTTATCAAACACCTTGCAAATATGAATCAAATGTGAGCCTCTAATGTCTTACTAAAGATCAATATATCATCTAGGTAAACAATGACAAACTTACCCAGAAACTCCTTTAGTACCTCATTCATGAGCCTCATGAACGTGCTTGGTGCATTGGTTATCCCAAAAGGCATGACTAACCACTCATATAGTCCTTCCCTTATCTTGAAAATAGTATTCCACATCACCTTCTCTTATTGTACCAACTCCTCAAATCTATCTTTGTAAAATACTTAGCTCCACTCAAATAGTCCATAATATCATCCATCCTTGGCAATGGAAATCTTTACTTTATTGTGATCTTGTTGATAACATGAGAATCTATGCACATCCTCCATTCTCCATTCTTCTTTGGTGCTAATAATGGTGGTATAGTACATGGGCTTAGACTCTCTCGAATCAACCCCTTTTGCAACAACTTATGAACTTGCATGTTCAACTCTTCACTTTTTGCAAGTGTCATTCTATGCACTACCTTGTTTGGAAAACTGGCTCTTGGAACCAAATCCATCTAGAAACTAATCTTCCTCATTGGGGGAAATCCATCAGGTACATTATCTGATAAAATATCAAAAAAATCTTTCAACATATTTGCAAGTTCTATAGGTGCATCCTCTACTTCTTCTTTACTATCTTTAGGAATTATAGAAAAACACATATGCTAATGTTTCATACCTTTAAGAAACTCTTTTCCATCAACAAAACATATTCTGGCAGCACTACATACCTTTTCTTCTTTATCCTTCAATGGTTTCAACTTATGTTTCACTCCATCCTTAGTTAGAGTGTAGGTATTTGCTCACCCATCATGTACAGCATGGCTGTCAAACTACCATGGCTTACCCAACAACATGTGACATATGTCCAACTTTACTAAGCACTACTCATTGGCCATGACCTTGTGGTCATCTTGCACCCAAGCAATACAGTATGGACGCAATTGTTTCTATCTCTTCAGCTTCAACTTGGTGAACATAATTTCTAACACTAGATTTTTAGTACTTCCACCATCAACAATCACATCACAACACTTATATTCACATCTACACCTTGCACAAAACAAGCTCCTTCTTTGCTCAAGTTCATTCTCAACACTCAGTAGGACTCTTTGGTTAACTAGGAATTCTCCTCTTTTAGCATCTTTAGAATGCGAGGATCTGGCATCTTCATTGACATGTGCAACTCTCGCCTAACCTTCTATTCTCTGATCTATCCTTCCTTGGTGTTGGGTACATTCAAATGCTCTATGCCTTTCTTCTTTGTAGTGAAAAAATTTTCCACAAAAGCCTCCTCTTCCAAATCCTTGTCCCTACCTCTTCCTCTCTAATCTCTATTGTTCTAATCATGGAAAGGATTGAAAATTTTTCCCCTCTAGTTTTGACTAGTACTTCTTGCCTCATCCTTTTTCTTTTGATCATCATTATGACCACCATAAGATCATCCACTAGATCTTCCACCATGACCTCTTCCACTATTCTTATTGTCAAACTTCTTGCTTAGTTTCTCCTCAACTCTTAGGGAAAACTAGTATGCCTCCTTAATACTACTCATTCGCTCATCCTAAATGTTGGGCCTTAACCCATTAAGATATTGGGCGACTTTCTCCTTATCAGCTTATGCATGGCTAGTTCTAATGAGAACTCAGTAGAACCCTTTAGTATACTCTTGAATAGATTTTTTCGGTTGCTTCAACCCTTGAATTTTCTTCAATAGATCAATCTCATAATCCATGAGAATGAATTATTGCTTCAATTTATCTTTCATCTAATCCCATCTGGTGATTTTTTCCTTTCCCTTTCTATTTCTCTCCAACTGAACCTCCTACCACTAGATCTTTGTTTTCCCTTTAGTTTTGCCTTTGCAAACTTGACCCTATCAGGATCATCAATATCTTCATACTCAAAGTACTCCTCTAGCTCATTGATCCAATCGATCAGCTCCTCTAGGTTAAGATTTTCCAAAAATGTGGGAACCTCAAACTTAGGTCTTTTTCTAATCTTGGAAATGGCCCTAAAAAGCATCTCTTATGGGAAGATTTATTCCTCTATGCATTTATTCTTCCAATGCTTGCATTTGTCTTTGGAGGGCTCAAAAACCCTTAAGTGTAATACCTACAGCTCTTCTTCCATGCTCTCTTTATGGACGCATTTTCACACTTCCATTGAAACCCTAGTGCAAACTACCTCAAAATTGGTGATCTATCTACATGATCAACCCAAACCACAGTCCTAGTATGAACTACCTCATAGTTAGTGATTTTTTCACACACTCAAGAACTCTAGCTCTAATACTATTGGATGTAGGGAGCTTCCCTTAATACCATAAACTCATAACAAAAACATTAAAAAAATAGAAAAATGCGAGAAAAAGATATGGACTTCTTATTTACACCACAAATGTAGAATTATAGAATTCATAAGTACAATATGCTAACCCACATGGGTGCCTTCAGTACAATAATTTGTAAGACAAGCTACAAACAATCATGGAGAGCTATCCTAGACAATGTTCAAGCCTTTCTTAAATAGGCAGTCTTATGTCACTAGGGAAGGTTTTAGATGCTCAAACTTAATAGCTAGGGCCGACAGACCCTAACAATACACATAGAGTCAGCCAAATACATCTTTGACAAATTATTTTAGAAATTTTGGTAGCCCAACTTCCGAAGGCCATAGCTCACAAACTGTTGCTCCAATTAGCTATTATAACCACTTTTCAAAAATGCTAGATCCTGATCTACAAGCTCAGAACTATGCTATTGCCCTACCATCGAGTTTTCAGACCTCATCCATGCATTCTAAGACCTCTAATGGTGAGCCTGAAGATTTTTCTAAAAATCTTTCCACCAAAAATCTGCAATAACTTCTCTAATACTAATGCTTGAGTAGTGAGATTTTTATGGTAGGCTTACAACTCTAAAATGAACCTTCCTATAGAAAGTGAGAACATTCTAAGATTGTATGAAAAACTTACTAAAAATAGTAAGTTCCCATAAATAATAACCACCCTAACTACTAGTCCTTATTAAAATGGAAAAGATTGAAAATAAAATATTTTTGGGTGATGCAAGATTTCCCTTGCACCTAGGATGCTCTTGCATCATATATGATGTTAGTATTGGATGAATGTTCTTTCAACTTTGATTATCTTTCTACATCAATAGTTTGTGTACCCTTCAACTATATTTGGCTATTAGGATTCATTTCCTAGGATTGATTTTATGATTTGATATTTTTATGTGGATCATACATTATCTCTCTTGTATGGTGGGAGTGGGAGTCTGATTAGGTGACCACTCAATTGGGAGGTAGTGACTTCTTACCATTTAGGTTCCACATGGGTTGGCACCAATGTTAGATGTTTGTTGATGCAATTGTGCCTTTATCATTCTTGTTCTTATCTTGGAGACTTCTATTCAATTGATGTATATATGTATCTAGATTTTCTTTATCATATCAGTTGTATTTATGTATTTCCTTATGATATTTTTTATTTGTTATTCATTTATGATTGTGAAAATTGTTCTTAAAATTAAAACTTATTAATAAAACTTTCTTAAGCATGACTCAATGTAAAGGAACCCTTGAGGATGAAAAGTGTATTTATAATTGCCTATGTGTACTTGATGTCTATGTGTATATTTATTTTGCATTGTTACTTAGGTTGTACAAACTTTATTTTTTTTTAAATGCTTGGTAAAACATTGTAACATAGTAGGTTATTTTCTTTGGATACCCAACCAAAGCATTACAACATCACTAGTCTTTTTGCAGGGAATGAAATGAACCATCTTTGAAAATCTATCAACCACCACAAATATCAAATCATGCTCTTTTTGTGTCCTTGGCAAGCCTATAAAAAAATATATACTAACATTCCCTAACAACTTCTCTAGTACAAGTAATGGTTGATACAACCCTTTATTCCACTTCCCTCCTTTTTTTCATTTGGCATACTCTATAACTCTGTACAAAATTCTTGATGTCTTGCTACAACTATAGATAGTAATAATTCTCAACAACCAAAGCAATGCTTTTATCTCTACCAAAATTTCTAGCACATCCTCCACTATGCTTCTTCTTGATAAGATTCTCACTCATAGAACTTCTTGGAGTGCAAAACACACTTCCTTTGAACAATATTCTATCTTGGATTATGAAATCCAACCACTTTTTCCTATCAAGTGTAACATGTTCTATACAAGCCTTCTAAATTTCACCAAAATTAGGATCCTCTTGATACAAATTCTTGAGTTCCTTGAACCCAACCACCTCAATCTACATCTCTGGAAGCAAAAGTTATTTTCTACTCAAAGCATCTACAACTATATTAGATTCCCCACTCCTGTGTTTCAAAAAAATTATAACTCTGAAAAAAATTAACCCACTTCAAATTTTCTTGGTTTAATTTTCCTTGACTATTCAAATATTGTAAAGCTTAATAATTAGTTGACAAAACAAACTCCTTAGGAAGAACATAATGTCTCCACTTCTTCAATATTTGAACCATAGCATAAAATTCCTAATCATAAATAGAATACTTCCTTTTGGCATTAACTAACTCCTCACTTAAATAAGCAACAAGTCCACCTTCTTGTCTCAAAACAACTATTACAGTACCACTAGCATCATAGTCTACTTGAAACACCTTATTAAAATATACAAGTGCTAAAATAGTTTGGTCTATAACTTTTCGTTTCAACAGATTTAAGCTCTTATTTGCTCCTATAGTCCACTTAAATTCTTTCATATCCCCTCTCATTGTTTCAACCAATGGTCCACAATTTCTACTAAAACCTCTAATGAACTTTCTATAAAAACTAGCCAGCTCATGAAAAAATCATACCTTAGTCACACTCCTTGAAGTAGGTCATTCAAGAATAACCTTCACTTTATCAAGGTCCTTTTTTAGACCTTCTGTTGAAACTAGAATTCCTAGGTACACCAACTCCTTCACAAATTTATATTTCTTCAAATTTATCAACTTTTTTTTACTCAACTTATTAAACATCTTATGAATGTACATAAAATGATACTCTAATGTCTTTCTAAATATCAAAATATATCTAGGTAAGCAATGACACACTTACCTAGAAACTCTTTAAGTACTTCATTCACGAGTCACATGAAAGTTCTCAGTGCATTGATTAACCCAAAATGCATGAATAATCACTCATAAAATCCTTCCCTTGTCCCAAAGGTAGTCTTCCACTCATATCCTTCTCTGATGTGAATATAATGGTACCCACTCTTTAGATCTATCTTTGTAAAATAAATAGCTCCACTCAAATAATCCATAATGTCATCCATCTATGGCAATGGAAATATGTACTTGATTGTGATCTTATTGATAGCTTAAGAATCTATATGCATCCTCTATTCTCCATTCTTCTTTGGTTCTAATATTTTTGGTATAGTACATGCACTCAAACTTTTTTGAATCAACCCCTTCTGCAACAACTCATGAGCTTGTATGTCAAACTCTTCACTTTCTACTAGTGTCATTCTATGATCAACCTTGTGTGGAAAACTAGCTCTTGGAATCAAGTCCATCTGATCACTAATCTTGCTTTTGGATTTTTTCGATTTGGAGAATATTGTAATGAATTGCAAGTATTAATGGATGCTTTATGAAGAATTTTTTTCATCTCTTTGTCTCCATCTTGTTGTGATTTTGGTTGTGCATTTGTAAGGATGGTGTTGCCCTACATCAGTGGTATCAGAGCCAGGTTCCTAAGTATGCGGACAGATCATCGAACGTGAGGCAATTTGCACCAGGACCTTGAGTTGGGTGAAGTTTGTCAATAAGTTCTTGATTGTGTAGACAGATCGCCGACTGTGAGGCAGTTTGCACAAGGTTCTTGTGTTGCACTACATTTGTCTTCTAAAGACTTGATTATGGAGAAGAGAAAGAAGAAGATGACTTTTGTGATTGGATGGATTATAAGGATTCCTCGACTTGAGAAATTTAGAGCAAGAAATCAATAGTCATTGCTAGTTGATTTGCAAAAGCAAGCGAATGAATTAGAAGTTGAGTTGCAGAAGAGAAGAGCACATTACTAGAAAAGAGACATTGATAATTATTTGGATGAAAAAAAGAAAGATGATCCAGTGGAAGAGCAAGTGGATGAAGAGGAAATCATTTGCTAACCTAAAGTTGAAGAAGATGAATGAGAAGAGGAAGAGCATAAAGATGACAAGATTTATGAACTTGAAGTAGATCAAGATGCTTTGAAGATTGTAGCAATGGAGGAAACATATAGTGCCTTAGTTGGAGATCAAGCGAGTGAAGTAGTTACATGCATTGTTGATGACATGAAAGAGGCAAGAAAAGATGAATATGTCAAAGAGGTAAATTCTTATGAATTATATGATGCTGAATTTGAGGTGAGTTTGAAAGATACTAATGATGGTTAGCATTAGGATCTTGTTCGTGATGTATGGTATGCAAAGGAAGATTGGTATGGTGTTGCTAGGTTTATTATAGGTGTGATTAATTCAACAAGATTGGATGAGGATAAGATTTATACTTGGACAGAGTTCATTGCAAAGGAGAAATTTCAGCAACAAACACTTGTTTTGACTAGGTGTTGGAAAAGAATAAAGAAGGAAATATATCGGCACCGGATACTTGTTCCAGATATGTGTTGGAGGAAGAGAAAAAAAATATTTCAATAGTGGCTACTTCATTTTGTGAATCCATATTCACAAAATTTTTCCTACCATGCGAGTCGAATGCAAGAGCATCATGCATCAGAAAAAAAATTGTGGAAGATTTGCATGTTGGTTTTCTTGTCCCTATTGAGGTGGAAGCTTGTGGTGAAGATGAAGATGGTTGTATATCTTTCTTTTGGCGTCAAAGTGTGGGACACACTTTTCTATCTACCAAGGGAGTCTGATGTAGGAGCATCTTGCATGGGAAAATTAAATTTTTAAAAAAATTAATTAAAAAAATAAAAATAAAAAATTGGAGAAGAGAGAAAGTGACAAAAATGGAAAGAAAATTATAAAAAATTGAAAAATAAGAAAAAGGGAGAAAAAAGGAATTTCTATTTTCAAGGTGAATAGGTGGCGTAAATAGAAAAATAATAATAAAAGTTGTTATTCCGTTAATTGAGGTGTGTAGGTGGCATCTTAAGAAGTTTGTGGAAAGTTCCTTAAATCATGTATTTAATATTCGTTGTGATCTACAAAAGAAATGTAATTTTCTAAATGGGCCACATCGTGGTGCTTAGTTGTATTTAGTTGGAAATTCTAGACAGTTGTAGATATTGTAGAAGGTTGTGGATATTGTGTGGGTGGCATTCTAGAAGGTTGTGGATGAGTCATGCATTGGGTGTCAAGTGCCTATTTAAGAAAGCCTTATGTTCATTTGTAATCAACCTCTTCGAATGTAATCTCTTGTAGAAGCTCTCAAGGTGTAGCGAACAAGATCTTTTGTTGTAAGCTCTTCTAATTGGAAGCCCTTAGTGAGGAATCTCTCTTATATTATAAGAGTTTGGAGTTTTTCCATTTGGAGAATATTGTAATGAATTGCAAGTATTAATGGATTCTTTATGAAGCATTTTTGTCATCTCTTTGTCTCCATCTTGTTTTGATTTTGGTTGTGCATTTGTAAGGGTGGTGTGGCCCTACATCACTGGCTTATTAATGGGAATCCATCTAGTACATTATTATATGCAATATATAGAAACTCTTCCAAAAAATCTACAACTTTTGCAGATAACTCGTCTATTTCTTCTTTTCCATCTTTTGTAATTACAACAAAATATATATGTTTATTCCTCATCCCCTCTAGGAATTACTTTCCATCAACAAAATATATTCTATAAGAACTATATACATTTTCTTCTTTTTCCTTCAATGGCTTCAACTCATGTTTCACTCCATCCTTTGTCAGAGTGTAGGTATTTGTACACCAATCATGTACATCATTCATGTCAAACTCCCATGGCCTACCTAGAAATATATGACATATGTCCATAGGTATTATATCACAACACACCTCATCCTAGTAACTTCCAATCTTGAACTTCACTAGGCACTGCTCATTGACCATGACCTTGTGGTCATCCTATACCCAGGAAATATAATATGGACACAAATGTTTATGTCTCTTGAGATTTAACTTTTTGACCATATTTTTTGACACTAGATTGTTAGTACTACTACCATCAATGATCATATCAACACTTATCTTCACATTTTCACCTTTTAAAATCAAGCTCCTCCTTTGATTGGGTTCCTTGTCATCACTTAGCATGACTCTTATGTTAATTGGAAATTCTCCTCTTTCAATATCTTTAGAATGTGATGATTTGGCATCTTCATCAACATGCGTGACTTTGACATCACCTTTAGTTCTCTTATCAGTCCTTTCTTGGCACTGGGGACATTCAAATTCCCTATGCCCTTCTTCTCCATAGTGAAAATAGGCTCCATGAAAACCTCCTCTACCAAATCATTTCCCTCTTCCTCTTTCTCTCTAATCTCAATTATTATGATCATGGAAACATTTGTAATTCTTTCCTCCCGGGTTCTAACTATTATTGCTTGCCTCGTCCTTCTTCTTTTGATCATCATTTCAGCCTCCATAAGACCATCTACCATTTCTTCCACCACAACCTCTACCACTATTCTTGTTATCAAACTTTATGTTTAGCTTTTCCTCAACTCTTAGGTAAAATTGGTACACCTCTAGAATTTTTGGCCTCAACCCATCAAGGTAATGAGAAACTCTCTCCTTGTCATCTTTTACATGGCCTATTTGGATGAGAACTCAATAAACTCTTTTGTACACTCTTGAATATATCTTCTCACTTGCTTCAACCCTTGCATTTTATTCAATAGATCAATCTCATAATCCATGAGAATGAATTTTAGTTTCAATTTATCTATCATAGGATCCCATATGCTTATTTTATCTTTCCCTCTTCTATTTCACTCTAATTGAATCTCCCGCCACTGGATCTTCATGTGACCCTTAATTTTGGCCTTCAAAAACTTGACCCCATCATGATCCTCAATATTTTTATACTTAAAATATTCTTTTAATTATTTGACACAATCTAGCAATTGCTCCAAATTAAGATTTCTCAAAAATATAAGAATCTCAAACTTAGGTCTTTTTCCAAGCTTGGAATTGGCCCTTAAAAGATTTTCTTCTTCTGATTTCAAAACTTCCTCTTCTTCCTATTCAATGTGTCCTTCTCTTTCTCTTTTATCCTCCCTTTCATCTCTTATGGAAAGATTCATCTCTCTACACATTTTTTTCCTTCAATTCTTGCATTTTCCTCTAGAGGGCTCTAACCTCAAATGTAACACCTCTGGCACCACACTCTCTTTATGGAGGCATTTTTGTGCTTCTATTGAAACCCTAATGCAAACTACCTCACAATTTTTGATATACCTAAATTCTTAACCCAAACCATGGTTGTGGTACAAACTACCTCATAGTCGATGACCCATTTACACACTCAGGAACTCCTGCTCTGATATCACTTGATGAAGGGTACTCCCCTTAATAGCACAACACGCAACAAAATTAAAGAAACAACACAATTTGTGAGAAAAAATATGGGATTCTTATTAACGTTGTAAATGAAAAATTAGAAATTGTAATATGTAAACCCACATGGGTGCCTATGTTACAACAATTTATGATAAAGAACTGTGACTATCACCTAGAATTTCCCTAGGCAACTTATGAGCTTTCCTTATATAGGCATTATTTACTACCCAAGAAGTGTCTAGGCACTAAGTCCTGAACCTTAAGGTTGACCAACCTCATATTATATTATTTTATTACACTTTATTACATAGAATTAATTTAAGACAAATTACAAATTACATTTTTGGATGGGTTCACTTCTAGAGACCATAACTCGCAAACCATTGACTAGATGGGCTATTATAACCCCATTATAGGATCCTTGAATAAAGTTGTACATTGGACAATTGCACAAGAATTCAATTGTTAAGGTTTGACCTCATTTTAGAGCTAGTTAGGCCTTCATCTTTGGACCTGAAGTTGGATAGCCAAAATTCATATCAAAAATTTGTAACAATTGCACTAGTACATATGATATTACAATGAAACTCATATGGTAGGCTAATATGTCTATAATGAACCTCCACATATGATATTAGAACAATCTAAGCACATAATACCAACTCACTAAAATTAGAAAGCTCCCACAAATAGAAACTATATATAGGAGTAGCCCTCAATACTACATTTTAACATAATTTGCAATGGCAGGTCATTACCCAAGAGGCAGTACCACAAATTGGCTCCTGTCAGATGAGAAATAGACTTTTTCTGTCACAAATTTCAATAGAAAGGGCATCTATTGCAATTACAAAGGATTAAACTATCATAACTTGGAAGAAGGCAAGGGCAAGAGTTCATCTTCATGTTGTCCCTATTGTGGCAGTAGACCATTACACTTACGACGGCTTAAACTTTCAATCTTGTGTCACAAGTGTAATGGGTATGTGATAGTTGTGCTATGGGAGTGATGTCTATCCGTTGGAATAGGTCATCACAAGTGAAATGAGTATGTGACAACTATACTATGAGAGAGATGGCTATGTGTTAGAACAAGCTATCACAATTATGATGGATAGCTGAATTATTTTTTAAAAAAATTGTTGCTTGTCCAATGAGGTCCTTTTTCTACTGATAAGATTATCAGTTCCTTTTTGCAATAGTGAAGATCAGTTATACATAACCACCCTATAAATTTAGTGGGAAGATGTTCTATGTACAAAATACCATGGGATATTGGAGTCTAATTTGTTTTATATAACCATATTATAGATGATATTTCTGAAAGTATAATAATGAGTGGCTTACTCTTATTTTTCTAGTTGGTTCTATTAATATGATTTAAGTGTTCATTTTCTTTTGAAGACCATGGGAAAAAGGAGCCAAATATATGTTTAGGTCTATATAATCTTGAGAGCAGAGTCATCTGAAGCAATCTCAGAGGCTACATGACCAAGTTAGGCATGCAAAGCTCAATAATATAAGAAATTTTATACAAGGGATAAAAATTTGACGTGTCTTACAAATGTTTGTAAATGGCTATTTTTAATCATTTATCATCCATTTCATGGACTATCTCTAGTTTCTCTACATCTTTGTATTTGGAGTATGATAGGGTGCTTACTAGAGCATCCATTGTGGTTTTTTTTATCTCCTTCTCTTTTAGTTGATCAACACTAAGTGGGGTAGTTAGTTCAACATATTTGACCTCAACATGGGTCTAGTAGGCATCTCCACTGGGCATATTAACTTGTGTGTTCCCATGAGAACAAAGAGTGTATCTAGAGGCAAATAGCTTACATTTTTTACAAACAATTTTTCTAGAGTGATGTGGAATGTTTATTTGAATGAACAGTCAAAAGCCTTTCACATGTTTGAAGTGTATAAGGAAAAAGTAGAAAGAGAAACTAGTAGGGCATTAAAGACCTTGAGATCAAAAAAGGGAGGTGAGTTCACCTCACAAGAATTTGAAGGCTACTATGATAGTTAGGATCACACATTAGTGTGCGTTACTAGTTGTGTCAATATACCAATTTAGATTCCTTTTCTTATGTTGCCAGCAATGACAATACCTTTGTTGACTAATTCTACCAATCTTTCCACAAGTAATTATTCAACAATTAGGCCAACAACTCTTAGTAAAATTAAATAAAAAATGAGAACCTCAAGCTAGCACCAATGTACAGTGCTTGGAGAAATATCAACTTTCAAAAAGGATCACCTCAAGCTTAGGTTTCATGTGAAACTTCCATAGTTTTAAGTAGAAACTCATTTCTTTTGGAAAACCTAGATCAGTTGAGCATAAAATGATTGTGTCCCCATGAAAAGCACAAAATTATGTCCTAAATAAAAAATAAGAAATGATCTTTTTCTCTTTTTTGACTGAATTTCACCAAATTTTATGAATTGATAGTTGATTTTAACATTTTTGAGCCTTCTAGACATGATTGTGAAGCCCATTTGGCTTAAAACCGCAGCAAGAGATTAGCTACACTATGAATTTTAATATGAAACCTCTCCTTCAAACCTTCACAAAAAATTTATATGGCTCATCTAGACAAAACAAAGAGTGATTTTGATGTCATCAAGTCATGCTTTGAACTCAATGGTGAGCACAAATTTCCTCATAGAAGTTCCAAATTACTTGCACTAATAAGAAAGAAATGTGAACCCCCTAGAACTAAAATTCCTTCAACCATTTATGATATTCAATTCCACCATCAAATGCAAGAAGTACTTACTTTCAAGAATGAAATCACTCTAGATTTCTATTAATTTGTTAACCCACAACTCACAATTGGCTACCATACCATGTTAGATTTTTCTAGGAAGCCATCCAAAATCGAAATGACTAAAGGAAAGCAAGAAGACAAGAATTTAGGTATGAAAAAATTCAACACTCACTTAGCACTGAACCATCACTCATGAATAGATGAGCTAGTAACCTTAGCATAGGAAGGCATGAGAGTTATTTTATATTAAAAAAAAATAGAGGCATGTAAATCCAAGAGTAATAATAACTCCCAACAACCAAAATTAGTAGGGAGCTTTACCTACTTCATAAATGCTAAATACATGGTTAAGCCAACTTGATTAATGAGAAACAAATGGTTTACATAATTTGCAAAATCAATCACCATGTACCAACAACCTCCCACTTGGAGACTAATTGGGTTCCACACCAAAACAATCTCCAACTTGGAGATTGATATTGTAGCACCATCGATGCCCCTGCAACTCCCACTAGATTGACATATGTGGAATTCAGTAGATATCATTTTCACTATGATTAAGCTTCAAGGACAATAGAAACTAAGAAGGTGTTGGGACTCAAAATTGAAGCCCCGATTTTGAGTACCATTGAAAAATCAAGCCCTATAAGCACTTTTTGATGCATATGTACCGGACAGTCCATTTGAGGCCTAAAAGGTGTTTAATGCTTCTAGCACCTTTCATTTAGTGTTTCTATGTGTTCCATGATGATAAATTGACATTCCAAGCTATTCCATAAAGTCCCATTTTGAGCATTTGTAAAGTCTGCATTTTTGCTTAAAGTGTTAAATAGCAACAGGAGGCCATGTTTATAATTGAATATCTTGCACCCAATAATGTTTCATGATTTTCTGCTTTGGGAATGTCTAGTGTCCATACTAGAGAGCCTATGTTTCATATTTTGAGTCATTTTGAATCTGTTTGACTAGGTTTTGAATCCCTCAAAGTTGGTCCCTTATTATTGTCATGCTGATATGAATTGTTCTAAATTTAGGGGAGCCCTATTTGGCTTGTTATAACTTTGACCCAATTGACCAAAATGCTAAAATTTCTTTTCCATTGCATTTTAGAGGTTAGAGACTTACTATGTTTCAAATTTGAGCTTATGAAAAAAAAATTTGTTCAGTTTCAAATGCGATTCGAAATGCAATTTCTAACTTTTTACTAGTGTCAAAAGGAGAAAATTGATCAGTACCCCTGTTCATGATGTCATAACTCCAAATCTCTGATAGATGAGATCAAATGGTATCATTGTGTTGTACTCTAAAAATACTTCAAGTATACCAATTTTCAAGTTTTGAAGAATCTATCTGTGCACTTTCTTAGGTCAATTCCATTCCCAAAAATTGCTTTTCTGTCAACTGTTTCCAGTCTACAAATTTGAGTAGCCCCCTTTGACCATTCACCAAATGTGCCTTGTTATTCTTCATGAGTCCAAATATCATATTCATAGTGTCCTCATGACAATGAATAAATGCCCCAGTTTTTGTTTCCCCAAGTGTCAATTTGCCCAGCTTTCAAAGCTAATTCTAAATGCGATTTATTGTTTTCTGACATGTTTTCTTGTAGGCAGTTCTGAGAGGGCAACTTTAATAGTCAATATCTTTTGACTAAGAATTCATCATGAGATGAGATTTGATAGGGTAAGAGTGTGTAGAAAAGAGAATCAATATGTTTGATTTCAAAGCTCAGCCAGGTGTTAGTATTAGTTTTTAAAGTCAATCAAAGGACCCTTCTAGCACTAAATTGACAATTTGCAGACTAATAGTAAAGTGATTTTTGATTGACTTTTCAGTGGTTGAATTTGATGCTAGTCAGTATGACAGGGACTACTAGATCAGTTTGATGGTTCAGGTGTTTGAAAATGAAAATTTTTTTAACCTGACCCACTTTGGGGCCCGACTGTTTTTATCAAATTAATGAGGCATTGGGATTTTAAAATGTTCAAATGGTGTTTGTTAGAGTTTGGAAAGTTTTGGAACTATGCTTCCAGCTTTTGGTTGTAGGAAAACAAGCAACTCAACGGAAGCATATTTGGGCCACCCAATCCATGAAGTGAAAATGCATATGGCCCATCAAAGATCGTTGTGTTATCCAATCCTTCTAGCTCCCCATAAATGCCATTCCCAAGAAAGCATGTTTGATTACCCACAAAAAGAAAGAAACAAGGAAAAAATCTAGGTGCTAGGGCAAACATTTTCTAGACATGGTCACTCATTCCACCTGCATAACAAGTGGAAATGCATTACATTTATATCAACTATGCCCTTCTATTTCTTCCTAGT
The DNA here is from genome assembly GCA_028749045.1 of Cupressus sempervirens. Classification (NCBI taxonomy): domain Eukaryota; kingdom Viridiplantae; phylum Streptophyta; class Pinopsida; order Cupressales; family Cupressaceae; genus Cupressus; species Cupressus sempervirens. Next base: position 195,399,811 of record CM053784.1, on the reverse strand, counting down.
ATCGTTTATTAGGTTCCAAAACCTATATAGCATTTAAATGATCAAAACATGCTTCTAGTTCATTTCAGACTTCCTAGATATGTTTGGTTGCCCTAAAGCGAAGTGACTACTTGTTAATTGTTATCTCTACATCAACTAAATCAATAAAATCCCCAGTGGAAGAAGAGTGGAAGATCAAACGAGAATTTTCACTGAAGAAGAAGATGTGACTAGTGGAGGTGAACGAAGCATTCAGACTTTAGAAAGAAAATGGCTATGTTATTTTAGATGTGCATCAAGAGGAAGAATTTAGAGAATATCATCTAGAAGGAAATTTAAATGTGCAAATTTATAGATTAATAAAAGAGGAACACATGCATTAACAAAGGACATTCATATGCAATCTTCCTCTAATAGCAATCACAATTCATATGAGTTTTAAACAATACCAAAACACAAGCAAGATGAAAATGAAAAGGATTTAGAGGTTCTTAAAAAGGGGGCAACAAAGGGAAATTGACGAATCGCACATGCAAAAAATTGTTAGTGGGGAAGCACAAGATAATGCAAATTTTCAGTCACTTACATGTGATTGGAGGGAATGGGTCCAAGGCTTTCATTGCTGAAGCTTTTTCTTTTAAGCCATATTCCACTGTTGATCATACATACAATGATATCTTGGCCATGTGCTTAGTATTGTGACCATAGTCCTCTAGTGGAGAAGGGACCAACAATGATAAAGATTCCCAAAGGAAAATGCTAGGGACCAAGCTTGTAAAGAACCATGGTGAACCAGATCTCAAAATGCAAAGCAAAGAAAACATTCAAAGGCAATTATCCCACATGCACCGGGTGGGAAGATTTTGAAAGGTTTAAATACAAATCTACTCTATAGTCAAGTGTCTTTAAGACACAAGGCTTTTGAAGCTTAAACCATGCATGTGGATCCCTATCAGCCAGAGGAAAGAGGTAATAAATTTTGACCAAGTCACTGGAAAAGTTGAAACTTGTCAGAAAAGTTGACAATCTGGGAAGGCACCATGTCACTACTAGAAAATGACAAGGTTTTCTGGTAGAGACATAGTGACCTGCTAGAAAACCATTGAGATCTAGCAAGGAAGTTGTGGGATCAGGCAGTAGTGACATGGGCAAATTACTATCTAACAAGTGGCAACTAAGAACAATGTGTGCAGTGACTCAGCGATGATGTAGAATTCTAACCAACCACATGATGACAAGTGGCACTATGGTGACTAGATTTCAACAATGTATAGCATGGCAACACATGGCACATCTAATGACTATTACTATATTTCCAAGACAAAGATGCACGAAGGATAACATAGTGACATGGCAACTCAATCAAAATTTGACATGTGGTAGTGAGCTGGCGGTGAGGTGGACAAGTCAAGAACTAAAAAATGGCAGAGGTTTCAGATGTGGCACGCTTCCTAAGGTGTTGATGTGGTGAGAAGATGACATGTGTCGCAAGGTCACTATGTTGCTGATGATGTGGCAGAATGCTAACCAGGATAGCAACATAGTGATTGATGACATGGCACAGTGACATGGTGTAGTGATGTAGTGAAATAGAGGACCAATGAGATGATGTCACATGGCATCCAATTGGAGGGGTCGGATGACAAATCAAAAAGTGAGCCAATCACAAGATGAGACATCTCAGAAGGGTAGTCAACCAAGTTTGACCCAGATAGAAAAATGAGAGAAATTCCAAAAAGGCATAAATTTCAATATTTTATTATATCTTCCCTGAATCATGTAGAAGTTCCTTTTAAATAAAATTTGATTTACCCTATAGTTTAAACTCTATAAAGAGGTCAAATTTTTGCAATATTGCTTGGCAAGACTATAGAAGGAGCCTAGATTTTCAAAGGGGCATAATTGAGGGATTTTTTCACCAAAATAGGCACTCCAATATACCATTGGAACTAGGAGGAAATGAACTTTCTAAATATGGAGTTAGTTTTGCACATGTGCTCACTAGTTTGAGTTATAAGTGAATTTTTAATTTTTGGTTCATTCTCAGTAGAATGGGTAGTTTTCATCATTGTGCATCAAAGTTGGTTAGGAGGAAAATACAAAGGCTTGTTGAAGTTTGAATGTGAAGAAAATCAATTTTAAAAGGTTTTCTTAGCTCCTAGAGGTCATATTTTAACTAATTTTTACCTTTTCCTTGGTTTCAAGTTTTGCATCAAAATCAATTATGTTCTTTCAATCAAATATCTTAGATATTTCTTGCTTTTGGAGGCCAAAATGATTGAAGATTTGATATGATGTTGTAGAGAGAGATTAGAGAGATTCTTTTCACTGCTAGCAAATGGAATTTCAAGTGGACACATGTCATCTGTACATCAGATCTAGGAATTCACTTCCTCCTATATTATTCTCTTTCTTTTTCATTATAAGGGTTCCATTTTTTCATGGTGAGACCATTGGTTCTAGTTTTGGGATGAAAATTGCTCACTACTAAGATACCATTCTTCACCAATTTCTCTTGTATTGAGCCACATTAAGTCTAATATAGATAGCTCTTGTTTGTTAGGTGATTTATGAGTTATTTCTATATATCTTTCATGTATTTTTTTTCAAGGAAAATGAATAAAGCACAACTAAGGGTTTACATTCATTCTGAATCTTGTCTCATGTTCATGGATATGTAATTTCTTCTAATTTGTGAACCAATTTCATAAATTAGGTTGCATTTTGTTTAAGAACATATGTGATTAAAGTATCTTGTTGATGGCACAAAGAGCCATGTAATTGCTTGATATTTATCATAGAGTTTGAAAATTTCATATGGGATAGTTTGAGTATGAGATTCATTTTGATGCAGATGTCCATTCACAAGGTGAAAGATAGATCAGGGATCTTGATGTAGGAGTTATGTCAAAGATTTTGAAAAGATGTATGGTTGTAATTCATGTAATTTCCCAATAGATAAGGCACTAATCAAAGGTAGGATCATTTAGTTTGGTTGCTCATACCTAGGTCTTGCTATTATCAACATCATTAATCAATTGTATTTCCCTTTTATGTTGAAGAGCTAAAAAGTGTTTCCCTCACTTAGCTTGTGGATTTCATAGAATTACAATTTGTTATTGCAGATCTATGTTCTTGCATGAGTTATTAGGAGAAATAAGGGTTTCATCTATTAATCTAGATCCTAATTATGCTCATTACATTGGTCACGTAATTAGATCTTAAGAGGTTCACCCACCTAAGTTTTGCAAAGCTTGAAGTGAAGGAGTGTAGCCTTATAGTTGGCCAAGGTTCTTGGAGAATTTTGTCCATTATTGGAGATAGCTACCCATAGATGTATTCTTGCCTTGCATACTTGGTTTTTCAAACTCTGTTAAATTAGGAGCCAACAGAAGGAATTTAGTTTCTCTTGATTATTTCTTTGGCCAACACATTTGCAGGATTCTTGCTAATGCATATCTTCTCTAGCTTCAATTGTCCATCCTTTAAAATTGTGGAATGGTACCGAAGCTATATGTGTTTGGTCGTAGAAGGAAGGGATGAATTTTTTTTAAGATGAATCACACTCTAACTATTACAATACATCTTTTTATCTTATTTTGTCTTTCCTAATTCCTCCATAAATCATTCTAACCAAATCACCTCCTCACTAGCCTTTGTAGCAACAACATATTTTTCTTTTGTTGTTGAAAGTGCTACAACATTTTTATAGTCTATTGATTGTTGTACCACCCAAACTAATAACATAGCTTGTAGTGCTCCTCATCCTATTACTATCTCCTTCTAAATTTGAATCAATGTAGCCCTGTAAATTGGAATGAGAGCTTTCAAAGCATAGGTAGATTCAAAGGGGATCAATGCTTCAGTTTGTGCATCCTTATGAAATCAACCTTGATACTATGGTAATATGGAATAGTTGTCACCAAGAATATGATGATTTGATTTCTAGGAAATGTTATGAATTGGTTATTTTTGTGTCCTTTTTATTTTACCTAGAAATTTTGGGAAGCTTTCCTACAAGTTCTTAAAATATTTTTATATCAAGGATTTACTACACTTATAATTTCCATCTACTAGCTTAAAAATTATGAATTTATTGACCATTAAACTATAGTAATATTTGAGGGTATTACCTTGGAATTCATTGAACCATTCAACTTGAAGAAGTGCTCAAACTTCCCCAAGAACTAGCCAAGCTCTTATTTCTTGAAAAATTGATGCAAAAGAACTTTGTCCCTATAGATTTAACATATATATGAACCGTCTGATCTTGTAGCTCATATTTTTAGATTGGAAACTTGAGCCACACTATAGAATAGAATATTACTCATAGAAATATTTTCTTGGAATAAAACCATTACATATAGTATCACAGCCATCGGATGCCTTGAAACAAATTAGGTCAAAATGTAGAGAAATATATCCAATAAATAATGTAGCTTGGAATGTAAAGGCTTAAAAAGTAGCAATCAATTTAAAAGATTGTGTTTCTCTTTGTGGAAACAAATCTATTGGTGTAAATACATACTTTACTATTTACACTTACTTAAGTTTACTTCAGTTAATGCATTATTTAATTATATTGCATTATTTTATTATTTTTATTTTTGAGACACTTAGGAGTTCGCACACCTTTTGAGTTGTCATGTAGACAACATAGGAGTATGCAACTCTATTTGAGCACATGGTGTCTACAACTCTGTTTTGCATGTCCCACCCTTGTAGACTTATCCTCACATCACCGCACTTACTTCTGTGCTTAATGGAGGATAATCTATATCTGGTGGACATGTGCTTGGTTGTATGAAACATCATGATGCTAACGTCTATGCATTCTAAAAGCTCACTTGAGGCCTTTATATTCAGGCACTCCTAGTGTATTCTGAGAACAAGTTATTGAATACATTGTTATTTTGATCATACTCTCTCTCTTTGGTCTACTGTGTGCTTGTGTTTGAGTTCTTGGTTCTTGGGTGAATTTTTCTCTTAGGAAAATTCTTACATGGTATCAGAGAAACTTAGAGACTTTCTCATCACAAGCCATTCGAGACCTCTTGCTTGCTTCATCACCTTAGCCTGAATCCGGAGTGCTGCAGAAATTGGGAGCGTCCAGCATCATATCCGACCTATCCATTACATCTAAAATGTTGAACCAGTGAAAATTGACTATAAGCACACCTACCTTGGCTCAAAGTCGACTGTGACGCAAAAAATTTTGGCAAATCAAAACCCGGAGGCCCAATTTGCGGTATGGGTATGATCTTATTTTCACATCTATAATTTCATTTTTTTTCGGATTTTCAATTTCTCTATAATTTTTGTCAATTTTCAAGAATTTTTTTCAAAGAAATTTTTTTAGCAAACCTAGGCAGTGACACCCCAGATCTACCAATTTGGAAGATTTTTATTATTTGTCGCAGGGTTTTATTTTAATTAATTCAAATCCTACCATCAAATTTGGGAATCTGACAAACCAGACACAGTTTGATCAAATTTCTACCAACTTGGCCTTTGTTCTCTACCACTCGACAACCAAATCTCCCCCAGTCGGCTCTGCCTTAAACCCGACGGCCCCTCTTGTTTGGTTTAAACTCTACAGCATATCTTTTTTAAATAGCGCATTGTGCTAAAACCTGTTGCATGTGGGACTAACCAACCCGCACACCAACGACAGGAGTTTATCTGGCCATGCATCAAATTTTAGTGAGGGTTTGAAGAAAATCCAGTGTTGTTTGTACACATTCCAGTGTCTGCTGTTAAAAACTCCAATGTTGCTACATCTTTCCTGCCTATTTCATACTCCCACCCACGATTTGTACCTTCTCGGCAATCAACTACAATTCTGACAACCTGTTTGGATATTCCACCCATGAGTTCTAGATTTTGGCATCTGTGTGAAGTTTTTTGACGTCGTACATGAACTTTTCTGGGACTGACAGTTTGAACTTTCTGGCAGTTTTCTCGCCCAGTGCTAATCTCTCGACCACATCAACGTTGGACACGTGGAAGGCTTCATCCATCCACATCTACTATTTGCATCATTTAGAATTGCCATGTTTGCCACATGGACAGTCAGATCATTTTTGCTACCACGTCACTGTTTCGTACAGTATGAAAACCCTGATCAACAGACATGTCATTCGCCACATCATTAGACAGCTCAGATTTTTGCTGACATCATCATTTTAGTGGGTTAAAATTGATGCTCTTCTGGACATCATTCTTGGTCATTTTTAAACTATAGTGACAGTCGTTTGATCATAAAATTGAGACTCACAGTTTCTCCTCCAAACCCCTCTCTTGATTGCTTTTCAGTTTGGCAACTTGACTTTGCGAGCCGATAACTTGGACATCCAAACTTTCATTTAGGTGCAATTTTTTTGAAATCAGGTAGAATTTCTTGAATTTTCTAGTGGTGGTGTTGTTTTCTAGTTTTGGTGCATAGATTTTGCAGAATTTGCATTTTTTGGCCACTGTACCTGCATAATCCTGCCTTTTGCAACTTCAGAAGCTCCGTACAGGCACATCTGTTCACCTTTTCAGGTTTCATTTTTTTGAAAGTGCATATTTTTTCGTCTACTTTCCAGATCTAAAGTTAGATTCTAGGGTTGTGTGCAAAAATTTCTCACTTTCAAAATTAGGCCTTCTTTGGCATTGCAAAGCTTTGATTCTTTTTCAGAATTGTTGTAAAAGGAAGCTACAGTGCTTAAGTGATAGATTTCAGCCTCATAAGGTAGTTGTAAAAGAAAAATTAGAAAGTCCACTTTGTTCATTTTGACAAGTGGCCCATTGTAAATGCACTACTTATAAAGTGCCAACAACATCTTTTTTGGAGGGGTCTTTTGATTCAGTGAAAAGGGGGGGGTGTACTACGTTTTTGTGTCTCTCTATTTTGTGCTCTTTCATTTTTGCATTATGGGTTGTAAATTTCCTCCTCTAACTTCACACAACTATTCTACATGGAAAGATATTGCATGGAGTAGATTAATGGAAAAAGGATATAGTCTTTATGTTGATGGTACTATTACCAAACCTACTAATGCTAAAGAACTCATTGAATGGAAAAGACAAGACCAACAAGCTTTAGGTGTTATCAGGAGTTGTGTACATAGTGATCTTCTCTTCCACATTAAAAATTGTTCAGACTCTAAGGAAGCTTGGGATAAACTTGAATAGTTGTATGGTAAAGTGGATGAAGAAAAGGGGTTTCAGATTGAGGATGATCTACTTCTCTTGGATCCTAAAAATTATGACACAATTCAGGATTATATCATCAAAGTCAATGAGTATAGGGCACTTCTAAAAGATTGTGGAAATCCCATTAAGGATGACAGGTTGATACATGACATCCTGAAGAAGCTACCTTCTGAGTACGCCAACTTTGTTTCGAGTTTTAATACTCATAGGTTAACCATGGGATATGCTTACTAGAAGCCTTTCTTTGATGGATTTGCAGACATGTTGATTTTTGAACAATCTCACTTGGTGGATTTTGGCCTTCTCAATTCATCTAAGCCCAAAGCCTTAGTGGCTAGTGATGATCATAAATCTAGTCCAGGGAAAAAAAGCAACAACAACAAGAAGCAGTGGAAGCAGAAAACACAATCTAAGACACAACATGACTCCTCTCAACAAGGTGGTTCTTCTTCAAACAAGAAAGGAAGTAATGAAAAGAAGGACAAACTCTTTTGTGCATACTGCAAAAAGCTAAATCATGACGAGCATCATTGCAAAAACAAAAAGAATCGATGAGTTAGAAAACCTACTCAAGAAGAACAAGATTCAAGTGCCAGGTACTTCCAAGGATTCTACTCCAACCTCTTCGAAGGTAAATGTCAAGAACTTATCGAAAACTCAAATTCTTCTTTGGAATGGATACTTGACTTAGGTGCCTCTTACTACATGGGTTCTTCAAGGGAAGACTTTTCTTCATTGAAGCAGTCAAAGGTACCACACATCTTTGTGGGAGATGATGCTAAGACGGAAGTTGAAGGAAAAGGACATGTTGAAATGGAAGATGGGGAATTCAAAGATGTTCTCTATGTTCCAAATCTAAGCTCCAATCTCCTATTAGTTTACCAAATCACTCACCTTGGAGATGGTAATAAGGTTGAGTTCCTTCTCGATTTAGTGATGGTGCGAAGTCTCAAAGATGATTCATTGGTAGTAGTGGGGAAATTCAATGATGACAAGAGGTTATATTCCCTCCCACTTTGTGCCTAAGATCCTTCTCAATCCTTTTTAACTCACTCTACTTCAAAAAACATATGGCATGAGAAATTTTGTCACCTTGACTTCCGCTCTCTTCAGTAACTTTTCTCAAAACACATGGTCAAAGGTCTACCCAACATTAGCTTTTCTAAAGGGGTGTTCATCTTGTTTAGTGGATATGCATCTCAAGGAGAAGTATGATAAACAGAAGTCTTCTCGAGCTCCAATTCTTCTTCAACTAGTTCACATGGTATTAGCAAGTCTATTTTCAGTGACTTCAGTCAGCCAAGGCTGCTACATACTCACATTTGTTGATGACTTTTCCAGATTCACTTGGGTCTTCTTCCTTCATCACAAGAATGAAGTAGTTCATAAACTTCAAGATTTCAAGACTCATGTTGAACACAAGTCAAGGAAAGCCATCAAAGTATTAAGAGTGCATAATGAGAATAGATATGTTGACAGAAGACTTAAGAACTTTTGCAAAATTGAGGGGATTGATCTTCATAACTCACCAGCATTCAGTCTGCACAAGATAGATGTTGCAGGCTCTATGAGGATTAGGACTCTCAAGACCATGGCAAGTTGCATGATAAAGGCCAAGTCTCTCGATCCTACATTAGAAGTTGAAGCCATTAGTAGTGCTACTCACATACTTAATAGATCTCCTCATCCAGCCTTAGATGGTAAGACTCCTTTTGAGGCATGGTGCAGCAGAAAACTAGTTGTGAGTCACCTTAGAGTCTTCAGTTGTCCAGCATGGGCTAACCTTTCCTCCAAGACTTGCAAGGCACTGACACCTAGGCCTTGTACCTTTATCGATTATGAAGACAATGTGAAGGCTTATAGACTTATGGATCTAGAGACTCATAAGATTTTTGTGGAGAAGGATGTTCACTTTGAGGAACATTCTCCCAGCTTGTCCTCTACTCCTCTCTGCACTTCATACACAGTGGAAACTGATAGTGACACCAGCGATAGTGCTTCAATAGGTTTAGACACGTGGGGTTCTATCGATAGTTGTAGTGAGAGGTCACATCAGTCTAGTCCACATGCTTACATTGCCACAGTGAAAGGTCCATCACAGCGTGGTACATCTTGTCTTCCAACTCCAGCTTCAGTTAACTTGGGAGACAGACTTGAGGACTTACATCTTCTCATTGATGATGATACTTATATAGTTGTTGTGAGGGCTCACTCTGACCCTCATGTCCATTCTCTACATGATCAATCTGAACAAGTTGGTGTGATTGTGGATCCTTATGAACAGCAATTAGTGGAGGTCTCTTTTTCAGTAGAGGAGATAGATGGTTTAGTGGAACAGGTTCAATAGACATCCTTGACAGATTTGCATTCATTCTTTTTAGCACAGTTGGAAGGGGTGAACTTCAGCATCACTACAGGGATACTTGACTAGGTTTCAGGGCTAGCACACATCTTCAGCAATGTACCTTTGGCTTTGTTTCTTCCCAAGGGGAGGAACACCTTTCTGCATTCTTGGACTAGCTTCTTCATCGAAGCAGCTTTCACCTGTTGGCATTCTTCTTTTGGGGGGGGGGAGCCTATTTTGTCTCTCTTCCTTCTTTTATTCTCTTATGTATATATTGGATGTATGTTGTAATGGGGGGGGGGGGTCTTGATTACTCCATCCATCGATGTATCCTTCTCTATCTCTCTTTTTGGGGGAGGGTTTTTCCCATGAGGTTTTCTCTCTTTCCTCGCTTTATGGAAGATTACATTTCATTATGTACATGGGTACCTTACATGGCCTAGTAGTCGGGACCCATTATGCATCTTCATCCTAATTCGTAAGCTTAAGGGCATTCCCCTAACTTGCACTTAAGGAGGGGGTGTTGGTGTAAATATGTACTTTACTATTTACACTTACTTAAGTTTACTTAGGTTAATGCATTATTTAATTATATTGCATTATTTTATTATTTTTATTTGTGAGACACTTAGGAGTTTGCACACCTTTTGAGCTATCATGTAGACAACATAGGAGTACGCAACTCTATTTAAGCACATGGTGTCTACAACACTATTTTGCGTGTCCCACCCTTGTAGACTTATCCTCACATCACCGCACTTACTTTCGTGCTTAATGGAGGATAATCCATATCTAGTGGACATGTGCTTGGTTGTATGACACATCATGATGCTAACTTCTATGCATACTAAAAGCTCTCTTGAGGCCTTTATATTCAAGCACTCCTAGTGTACTCTGAGAACAAGTTATTGAATACATTGTTATTCTGATCATACTCTCTCTCTTTGGTCTACTGTGTGCTTGTGTTTGAGTTCTTAGTTCTTGGGTGAATTTTTCCCTTAGGAAAATTCTTACAAAATCAACCAAACTTCAAAAAAAAAAATCCCTAAAATCCTACACATGTGAGCTTAAAGAAGAACTAAAAGAAAGAAAAATGGCCTAATGACCACTATAATAGCCACCAATGGCAGTTCAACAAAAATTACAAAAATACCTAAGGCAGAAAAAATTTAAAGTAGACTATCATGTGACTCATATCATTTTATTGTCAGATCAACCTACCCATCTTTTAAAAATTATGAACATCTATGTCCAAAGCAATCTAATTTTTTAATTGCAAGAGTTTTTTGGTAACCCAAGTGTTCTCAGAGTCTTAAATAAATATATCTTATAATTGGTGGAGCTCATAACAGCAAACAATGCTATTTTTTTCTTTAGTCTACTCCATTTGTTCCCATGTTAATTAACTATTCAAAGTCTCCCACATACCCTCCTCTTGACTTTCATCACTAGTTGAATGATAGGGTTTATGATATGTGAAAATAAATATAGTATTGATATCAAATTCTTAATGCGAGTCTATCAATTAGGCATTCTCAATAATCTTCTTTGGTATTATGTAAGGGACAATTTGTATTAGCTTTAATTTGTTGTATCTGCCTTGAGGTAATTTTTATCTATGCAAATAAACTATAATTTTCTCACCCTCTTGATAAACCCCTTCTCTAGGATGTAAATTGCATTACTTTTATATGGTTAGTTACAACTAACATCTCACCCATTGTTGCACATCCTAGATATAACTCATGAATTCCAATAGTTAGTTAAGTCTACATTCTTTTGTATGGCTAATGAGTTAAGTGAAACCCTTATGATTGTTGCCAAAAAAATTTAGAAGGAAGAGTTAACAATAGACATGATGATGCTCAAAACTTAAAGAAAACTCAACTAATAAAAAACTAAATTCCATTACCTTCATCAAAGAAAATTATCCAAATTTATGTATTCGAGCCAATTTGCCTATCAGATTGAAGCCTAAACTATAGTGTTGATGCAACAATAATCTGATGGTACCCCTATTGAAAATAACATGGACCCATGCAAATAACCACACAAAAACAACACAATAACAATGCAAGATCTGATACCAAAAATGGAAAAAACCATTTTTCCCAAAAATCTTTCAAATATGGTAATTTTTGGAATTGTAATAAGTAGGTGTTTTGTTTTCAAGGCAGAGTAGAGTTGTGAAAGTTTTAATGAAGATTTATCGTATTCTGAAACATTTGTCTTGTATCAATTTCTAAATTATTCTTTAATGAGATTAGGTTACATCAGGATGTACTGTTGGCCCTCTAACAAATTGTACATGTTTCCACAATCTTGCCCATTTTGAATCAAGTAGTGAACATATTCAATGTGATAAGCCTTAAAGAAGTTAGAGCACACCTTATAGATGTCTTTAAATTCATTATCATATTCATACATGCATTTCAAGGCATTGATCCCTACACTTTGGAGTTGGATTTCTTGCACAACCAGATTCCTCCTACTTAGTACATTTGCTACCTTTTTGGCAACTCTATTCTTGTGTTTTATTGAAAAGGTGTAGGCTTGAATGGATTCTGCCCATTTCATGCATTTGTGGCTTAATTTTTCTTGGCTATTCAAGAAACTTAAGACTTGGTTGTCTATGAAAACAAATATTCTTTTTGAAGGAAGTAGTGCCTCCATTTCTTCAATGATTGGACTGAGGCATATCATTCCAAGTCATAAGAGGAGTATTTCCTATTGGCTCCATTTAGTTTTTCACTAAAAAAGGCTATTGGCCTCCCTTATTGACACAAGATAGCCCCTATAGCCAAGTTAGAAGCATCACATTCAATATTAAAGATTTTTTGAAAATCAGGGAGCACTAGGATACATTTTTCTATCACCTTCTTCTTTAGCATTTGGAAGGCCTCCTTTACATCCTTGTTCCACACAAACTTTCACTTCTATCCACCCTTGATTATCTCAAGCATAGGAGCACACAACTGACCAAAACCACTAATGAACCTTTTATAGAAAGAAGCAAACCCATGAAATCTTATGCTTGTAGTCATGGTCCTAAGGGAAGGCCAACTCAAGATGGCTTCCACATTCTTAGGATCTTTTTTTTATGTTACCTTCAAAAATCACAAATCATAAATAAAAAAGTTATCCCTACATAAAAACACACTTGCCTAAGTTTATAAAAAGCTTTTCTTCATGCAATCTCTTCAACACCAAGTTAAGATGTTTTATATGTTCCTCCTTACTCCTACTGAAAATAAGGATGTCATCAAGGTATACTATGAAAAAATTTCCAAGGAATGGCTTTATCACCTCATTCATTAATCTCATGAATGTTCTTAGAGAATTAAATAGTCTAAAAGGCATCACTCTCCATTCATACAAGCCTTCATTGGTTTTAAAGGAAGTCTTCCATTCATTACCATCCCTAATCCTTATTTGGTGATAACCAATTTTTAGATTTTTTTTGGAATAGTACCTTTCTCCCCCTAGTTTGTCTAATAGGTCCTCTAACCTAGGCATAGGGAATCTATACTTAATAGTGGTTCTATTTATTTCTCTAGAATCAATGCACAATCTCCATGTGCCTTCTTTCTTGGGTGCCAATAGGGCGGGTACTGCATAAGGACTGAGGCTCATTGAGATCAATCCTTTATCTAAGAGTTCTTGTATTTGTCTTTCCATATCTTGATTTTTCTCTAGGGTTGACTTATATAGTACTTTTTTAGGCAAGGTTGCTCTTGGGATCAGATCTATGTTATGACTTATATCTCTAATTGGGGGCAACTCAATTGGCAATTCTTTGGTGACAAAGCCCTTATACTAGTTCAATAGGTTTGCAACCTACTTAGGACCTACATGTCTCAAGGGCATCACTTCTTTCACAACATTCTTAGGTCTATCATCCTTAGAAAAAATTACTAGAGCTTATCATGGAGACTTTTCCTATTTCACAACTTTTAGAAATTCGTTTCCATCTAAAACATAAAAACTTGAATATTTCTGCTCTATTGCAGAATATGGTAAGGATAAGAGAGTTACTTTTTCACCTCTATTGTTGATGGCATAAGTGTTCAACTTACCATCATGGTGTACCTCCACACCATATTGCCATGGTCTCCCTAATATCAAATGACATGCATCTATAGGTACAATATCACAAAGAAATGTGTCATTATACTTTCCAATATGGAATTCCACTTGGCCTTGCTCCTCTATGATGATATTTTTCTTCTTTGTGAGCCAAAACACCTTATAAGGGTTTGGATTTTCTACCCTCCTCAATTTTAACTTCTTTACTACCTCCTCAAATACTAAGTTATCAGTAGATCCACTATCAATCAGCATCCTTCAAACTTTTTCCCCACACTTGCATGTGGTTCTCAATGAATTCTTCCTCTAAGGTGGTTCATAGGTGCTTGTTGCATTCAAAAGTGTCCTTCTTTTCATAAAGGCTTCTTCCTTCTTAGTTTTTCCATAAGATCCTTTGGCTTCCTCTTCTTGACTATCCTCTTCCCATACTAGGTTTTCTCTCCTATCAGTCTCATTCTTTACCTTTTTAGGACACTTAAATGTCAAGTGCCCTGGTTGGTTGCATCTATAACATCTTGGAGGTCCTAATGATCTTCCTCCAAATCTCCCCCTTGAGCCTCCTCTTCTACTCCTATGGGATCCTCTAGCATTGTTCTCACTAAAGGAACTATCATGATTGGTCTCCCCATAGTCTTTAGGAGTTATTCATCTATCACCAATTTTTCCTCTTCCTCTATTGCCAAAATCTCTTAGATTTCTTCCTTTCCCTCCTTGGTCTTATTTCCTCTTAATATTTTCCTCCACCTTCAATGCAATTTGAAAGCATTTTTGGACTATGTTAGGAGAACATAGACTCATTTCATCTTGGATATTCATCCTCGACACTTGCATATATGTAGCAAGTTTGATACACTCTGGTTCCACCAATTTGGACTTCATTGTGAGTTTTTGGAACTCTTCAATGTAACTAGAGACATCCATCTCCTTTTTTCTTAGACTTTACCTCTTTTTGTGAAGTTGAATCTCATAGTCCTCATGTACATAGGATTCCCTTATCAAGATCACCATCTTCTTCCATGTGTTGATCTAGTTTTTGTCCATCTTCACCCATTCTACTTGAGTGAAGTTCCACCAAGTTAAGGTAGACCCCTTCAACATGGATTTTTCTATTTTCACCTTTTCATGCTCCAGTATCTCCTCACAGTCAAAGAAACTAGTGAGTGCATAAATACAATCCATCACTTCTTCTGGATCCATCTTCCCATTATAGACATGAAGATCAAGTTTAGTGTCCATGGTCCTTCTATCCATGGATTTTAAAGTCTTAAGGAACAAGCTTTGTTCTACAGGGATCTCTTCTTCTTCCTCCTATCAAGGGGTTTCTTCATCACTCCCCTCCTTCTCATTCTCAGAGTTACCACTGAACCCTTTCTTGACTTGTTCTTTTAATTTTTCCATCTCTCTCTTCATTTTCTTCCTCTCAGCATCATGCTCTTTCACCACCCTCAGTAGTTTAGCATTTTCCATTTTTTTAGGAAGTTCATTTTCATTTTCTTCTCCACCATCTCACATGGTTGCAACTTGTCTTTATCCAAAGATCTACTAAGTTTCTATGATACCACTTGGAGTGTGCATGAGCACTTCCAATACCTACCATTTCAAGTACATTAAGAGGATAAAAAAAAAAGGGTTAGAATAGGATTTGGATCTAGAATCCAATGCTAGAAATAATGTCCAAGTTGTAAGGCAAGGAGACATTAGGTGTGTTATAAACATGATTGTCTACCTTAGTCATTTTAGGGGCAATTTCTAGGTAGAATGAGGATAAGATAGTCTAAAAGGTTAAATAATAATTTTTTATTGATTAAACCCTTCTTAGAATCCTAGATAGGGTCTAGGATTAAAGTTAGTAAAGCTCAAAGACATTTGACAAACTTTTACAAAAAGTTGTCAAAGTTGTTAATGTTGCATAATGCAACTTTTGTGTAAAAATGAAACTTTTGAATCCCAACACTCACAACCACCTTTATCAGTTGGAACTATTTGAGAGTTACATAAATAAAGTTGAGAAACCTATCTCAACATAGGAGAGAAAAATCTATTGTAATCATTGTTTCAAATCAATAAAATTCTATTGTTTTCCTATTAAAACTACCTGAGAAACTACTTGTATAGAATTGTATAGATTCACATGCAATTCTAAAAGATTGTAAAATTTGAAGAATATTCTTATGAAGGATTTTAAAGTGGTTTGATACTTTGAAGACACACTAATAAGAGAAATCAAATTTTTATTGCTTGTTGGCCAAAAGGGGCTTCGAACTAAGGTTTTGAGAGAGAAATTATCTTTCCTCGGGATTCCACCATGGAAAAATGATAAGCCTTAGTTGGAAAGAAAGGGGAGGGGATGTACACTAATATTATTTGGGTCTCAAAATAGGAAGTAGAATATGTTGGGATAAAATACTAAAACCTCTAGACAGGCATCTAAATGTGACTGTCTAGATTTGGGTTTTTAAGGCACAACTTGGCCCAGAGGTGGAATAGAACCATATGAATTTGGACTTAGATGTTTTTACATGTCCCTAAAGTATTCCAATAGGATTGGTTGGAAGATGATTTTAATTTCTTGTAATTGTTTTGTAAAAGAGACCTTATTAGCCCTATTAGACCTAAGAGAGTTTTGCAA
The DNA here is from genome assembly GCA_028749045.1 of Cupressus sempervirens. Classification (NCBI taxonomy): domain Eukaryota; kingdom Viridiplantae; phylum Streptophyta; class Pinopsida; order Cupressales; family Cupressaceae; genus Cupressus; species Cupressus sempervirens. Next base: position 195,383,576 of record CM053784.1, on the reverse strand, counting down.
ACAACTTGAGTTGGGAGATTGGTCAAGAGTCCTAACCTGGCAAGGGTTGTTGATTCAAGGATTGGAGTGTTTGGAGGTGTTTAATATTAATTGTGGTGGAATTCCAAGAATTTTTCCTTCACAAATCTTTCATTTCTCCTTATGGCTATGTTTGAAGTTTTAGGTGAGTAAGTTGATTTCTGAAGTACATGGTTGATTTCCAAAGTACATAGTTTATTTTCTGAAGTATATATTGGGGGGACTTGTGTGTGAAAACATTTGGAAACTAAATCTAAGGTTGGAAGAAGCCCTATTTCATCCCTAAAAAACCTTGGCTTAAAGTTTGTGTCTTGTTAGGCCTCAAAGAGGTGTCTTAACCTTTGCATTTGATCTAGTCTAAGGAAAGTGGGTATTGGGAATCACATAGTGGAGTCTTGTCTTGTATGGTTGTGAAACATTTGTGCAACTATAGGGGACACACCTTGGGTGTATTGAAGAGGACTCTGCTCCATGCTCATAGGTAGAGAAAAATAGTAAGACTGCTAATAGAAGTATTAAATGGTTGAATATAAGTAGTCACAATAGGAGCAACATAAGAAGGAATTCTATAGATAGGTTTGGAAAGAGACAAGGTAGTTTCAACACTAGTGATATGTGAAGCCATTCCTATTTTAGATGTGGCTTGAGTTAAAGGCTTAATGTGAGTGTGGACAAGGTGAGTAAGACCATGTAAAAGATCCATGTTCATCATTACATATCACTTTCTTAAGAGCATCAAAAGTAGCCATAGTATCAATATTGTGATTCTCTTGAAGAAGTCAATCATGCATTTTATTTATCTCAGTAGCAATCTTATGAACTTATTCAGGAGGAACCCTTAAAGCATTATCCTCATCATGAGATGAATGAGAAGATTCATGCTCCATAGAAGGATTAGGGTCATGAGAAACCATAAGATACTATAAGTAGGGCTTAAGGTATATAGAGAAGCTTCTAAACATGTATCTCTTTATATTTCCCTCAGTAGGTGAATACAGAAGCTTCTCTTTATCTATATGTATGTGTATATATAAATACATTCACATATATGTATGTGTGTCTATGTATGTATGTATGTATGTGTATATATAGAAGCTTATCTTTATATATATGTATGTGTATATATACATATATTTACACATATGTGTGTGTCTATGTATGTATGTATGGATATATATAGAGAGATCTTTTTTAGGATGCTTATTACATCTTAGCACAATAGAAAAATTGATCTAGCTACAAACATATTCTAGAGTCCAAATAATAAAACAATCAAACTCACTCAACCTATGCTAAGTGACTTACCTCAAAATCTTGCACACAAATAATGCAGACTAGGAAAAATGGGCAAAGTTTTCAAGAAATTTTACAAAAATATATTATAGTAGATATTTTTAGAAAGAAACAAGCCATAAACTAGTTAAATGGGTCTATTTGTTGATTATCTAGGTTAACTACAAATTCTTGTAGAACTGTCATCAAATTAGGTACAACAAAATGAGCAATCAGTTGTTCTCAACTAGCGAGATCAAATACAATTTTCAAAGGTGATAAAATTGCATATACAGATGTATCACTTGCATGCCAAGTGTGAAGTGCATTCCCCAACTTATAATGAATGGTTGGATATAAAGGCTCCATACTGATGCAGAGATAAGGGTGGTAGGATTCTAAACCAAGTTAATCCCACTTAAACCTATAAGGGAAGTACAAGGTCCCCCAAACCCTCTACAAAGAAAAAAGTACACAAACAACTCCAACACCTCCCCAATGATTAGGATGGGTGTCTTAGGCCAAATAAAGGTGGATTCAAAAGGTTTCAAAAAAAATTTGGTCCTCAAGTAACATCCAACACCCAAATCCCTTAAATTGTCCATTTCCTAGTAGCCCTATAGCAACACAAAAGTGAACTTTCCCCTCAAACTTTCTAAAACACTCCACAAAAAAATGGTGGATTCAAATACCCATTAATCCATACTACAAAATATCAGAAGGGTTCCATGTGTTTCTTTGGACCATATCCTATTGTTACCATATTGTGGCTCAAAAATGCATGAAAAGAGGGTAATTTAATAAAGCAACTACAAGTTTCTTGTATTCCCAAGATCCTTAACTTTGGACAGTCTCTCCTTATATTGTAAATGTTCCAAATCCAAAAGAAATTAGTCCCAAGACTTCTGTAACCTCAAAAGCCCTAAATCAATCTCTTACAAACCCTCAAAGGTAGGGTTTTCTAAATCTCTAACTTCCAAGCACCTTTAGACTCAATTAAAGGTTGTTTCACCTTGTCTCCAACATACCAAAGCACTTCCAATCATTAAACATTAACCTCTAATGGCTTGAACTCCTGCTACTACTCCATAGCCATGAATTTAGTGCCCTTTACTTCACAAACTCTAATGGTGATCACAAATCCATAGAAATTCCTCTCAAAACATTGTTAGATATGATTTTTACATTCTATTACAAGATCTTTCCATGAGAATCAAACTCCTGCATTCATGGAATGATCAACATTTCAAGTAGAAACTCAAACTTATTAATGAAAATAATGAAACCCTTAAAGCAACGACAACAAACTTGAAAGGAATGAACTTCACAAATCTCAGTGCATAAAAAATTGATCAAAAAATATGAAAAAAGGCTTATGAGATCATAAGACTACAAGAAATCAATGATAGTCAAGCCATAATGCACCAAATGCTTGAAAAATGAAGTTTTTATTGGCTCTCTTTACATTGTATGTACAATTGATCAATCTCAATACTGATCTCTCCATACAATGCCTCAAACTTGACTTAATAGCATCCCTTAAAACTATCCTAGCCAATTTGGATTGGTTGGAATGCCTAGTTATGCCTAAAACTCATTAAATCTAATTTCCCCCCAAAATGGAACTAATCATTGGAATTCAAATATTTCAATTTCTCAACTTACAATTTATTGAATAAAACAACTAATTAACTAACTAAACTTTCCTATTAGGTCCTCAAGACCAATTTAACCAATCCTAAACCTTTTTAAGTCTCCTAAGGACCCAATTAACTCCAATATGTCATCATTCCCATATTTCACTATCAAAGATCCTAAGGCCCTTAATAGGACCTTTAAGATTCATTACATTTTTATCTTCAAAGCCTTCTAAGGACATGATTGGCTTCAACACATTCCAATTGATTGGTTTAAACTCCTCCTTGCCTCTGATCCATCTTTTGTCTTCTTTAGGGATCCTTGCATATCTTGATACTCCTGCATCACATATGTTGGCCCAACAATATGTATGTATGTATGTATGTATACAAAGAGATCTTGGCACAATAGAAAAATGATCCAGTTGCATACATATTCCAAAATCCAAATAATAAAACAATAAAAATCACTCTACCTGTGCTAAGTGAGTTACCTCAAGATCCTGCACAAAAATAATGCAGACTAGGAAAAATGGGTAGAGTTCGCAAGAATTTTTACAAAAACATATCATAGCAGATATTTTTGGAAAGAAACAAGCCATAACCCAGTTAAATTCATCTATTTGTTGATTAGTTGGGTTGATTACAAATTCCTATAGAACTGTCATCAAATTAGGTACAATAAAATGAACAATCAGTTGTTCCTAGCTAGTAGGATCAAATACAGTTTTCCAAGGTGATTAAATTATATATGCAGATATATGTATGTATATATGTATGTGTATATGTATATATAGACATACATATACATAAAGAGAAGCTTCTTTATATATGCATGCATACATACATATACACACACATGTGTGTGTGTGTATGTATACACATACATATACATAAAGAGAAGCTTCTCTATTCACTTGCTAAGGGAAATATAAAGAGATACATGTTTAGAAGGGAAAAAAAAGAACATTTGTTCATAGGTACCTCTTCTCCCCTTGAAGAAAATAATAGAGAAAGGGAACGAAGATCACAAGGGCATGACACAACAACAAAATGCAATGATCACAAGGGAACAATAACAAAATCCTAGATCTCCATTGATCTCCACCAACATTCAGAGCTCTCCACCCTCTTTCACATGCAACTCTCCACAATTGATCAAAATAAATGGAGAATGATTAATTTTGGATTTTCTTCTTTTTTGTTTATAATCCATAATCCACAAGATCTCTCTCTCTCTCTCTCTCTCTCTCTCTCTCTCTCTCTCTCTCTCTCTCTCTCTCTTTCTATATATATATATATATATATATATATCTGTGTGTGTGTGTGTGCATACATACATAGACACACAAATATGTGTATGTATGTATATATACACATATATACATATACATATGTATATAAATGTATATATATGTATATATTTGTATACACATGCATACATACATACATATATACATAAATACATATATGTATGTATGCATGTATATACAAATATATACATATATATACATTTGTATACATATGTATATGTATATATGTGTATAAATACATACGTATATTCAACTCTTCACTAAATCTATTCTTCCATTAGTGAGAATAGCTGCTACAAATTCTTGAGAGTCATGGTACCCTAAACCTATAGTATATTTTCTGGAGACATGGGATAAGTTACTACTAGCTTCAGTACTTCATAACATTCTAGATCATATAGTGATGCCCAAATTAACAACAACATTAATTACTTGGCATCCCTACAGGGTGAGTGTGTCATTACATGCATGGTTACATCCATGGCTACTATTTTTGGGCTAGTGTATGGAGCCTTGATATCCTTGGCTACCATTGTTGGGCTATGGTATAGAGTTTTATTATTTTATTATTTGGATTATGGAATATGTATGCAGCTGGATCAATCTTTTTGTTGTCCTAATATGTAATAAGAACCTTTCAAAATATATCTCTCTATATATAAAGATATACATTTTTAGAAGGAAATATAAAGAGATAAATGTTTAGAAGGGCAAAAAAAAGAACATTTACATAGCCCCTTGAAGAAAATTGCAAAGCAAGGACATAGAGATTACAAGGGTATGACATGTCAATGAAACCATAGAGCAATGACACGGCAATGAAATGCATAGATCACAAGGGCATTGTAATGAAATGCACCAATCACAAAGGCATGACAATGTTTAGAGCTTTCCACCCTCTTTTGCATGCAGCTCTAACAATCAAAACAAATGGGGAATGGTTTATGTCATGTTTTCTTTTTTTGTGTTTATACTCACATGGGCATTGCAATAATGACGCCAACATTGGTATTGCGATGGCATCGAATACAATTGCAAAAAAAAGTATGAAAATCACCATAAATTACATTGTCTTCACAATTTGACCCCAAATGTTGTAGTGCCTTATTGAAAACACAAAACTAGAAATGTAGAAATAGAAATGTTTTTGGATGATGCCTTACACCATGATACTCCTACATCAACATAATGTGGCACAATTAGATTTAGGTTTTTAGTTCAACCATTTTTGTTATTTATGGACAATTTTCTTTGATATCAATTAGGGCACTCGTTATTTCAAAAAAAAAAATTTTCATTGAATCAACTTCTACAAAGGTATTTTTGAGATATTTTGGAAAATTTTACCTATAGTAAGCTAAAATTTATCTTGAATCTTAACATAATCATATTTACTTTGATGTAATAGACACCAATCCCCTTGAACAAGATTCTTAATCACACCACCTTTGAATAAAGACTTTGTATTATTTTTGAACAATCATACATTTTATTTTTAATGTAAAAAAGAAGAAAGATATTTTATGAATAAGATTACCTCATATAGTTAACAATTATTGGAAATGATGATGGGAAAGTAATTTTTGAGTTGGGAGGGAGGTGAATCAAAACTTAAACTCTTTTTTTTTGTGAGGTGGGGGGAGGTGAATTAGAACTTAAAACTTTTACCATTAAAACATTTCACCATTCATCCATCTCATAACTTAACATGTAAACTAAAATATGTAACCATGCATCACATCCAAAGTATAAAGTAAATCAACACATGACACATAAGATTTTGGTTACCTAGAAACCCTCCAAGGAGAAGGTAAAATAGGGGTGGAGATGACACCCACAAATATTCACTACTATAGTTGTAAAGTATGGCCTATTATGGCTACAATTTTTTTATCATAGTCTATGATCTACCTTGTTAAAGGTTTACCTTGCTAAAGGCTTACAAGATTGTTAGGTCTCACCTTGATTAAAGGATTTAAACTCACAAAAAAGTAAGCATTTTTTTAGGAGATTTGCAAAAGTTTGTTAGGATTAAACTATTAAGAGATTTACTCTATATCACCTGTTAAAATGATTCAGCACCTAATCCTTTGGTTAGCACCTTGTTATTTGATGTCAGAGCTCCTCTTTAATGGTTATCTCTTGATCCTCCTAATTAGATCTATCTTTCCTATCCTTTCACTACTTGTATATGTTCTTCTCAAACTAATTTTTCATTGTAGTTCCATTACTTAGCCATCATTTCCACCATGAAATGCTCTCTATGCTCTTAGCTTTCCTCTCCTTGCACATGTAATGATTCTCTTCACATCTTCCTTTGCATGCATACTCTACCTTAGGGTTTACCTCTTTTTGTAGGTATTATGGAGATGGGTTAGGTTAAAATCAATGGTTGTGGTTAATCCTTATTATCATCTAACTCTTCACTTTATTTGATTGGCTGCATATACTAGCATAGGGATTCATGATATTATAGGATCCTTATTTCTTAATATCAAAAATTCATGTTCATGTCAACCAAAAATGGTTTACATAGAAGTTTTTTCCATTACAAACATATATGTCAAAGACTAGTAACTCACCATCAATAGGCTCTGATGCTTGGTCTTCACTATGCCCTTTATATTGATACTCTAGTTCTGAATGGCTTAGCACTTACTCTTGCTCACTATGCTCTTTATACTGATACTTGGCTTCTGAATGGCTCAACACTTACTCTTGCTCGACACTTAAATCACTCAAAACACATTTTTTTTCTTAGCTCCTTCTATTGGTTGGTACATGAGTGACTCAACACACACTGACTACTCAGCACATACTAGTGCTTGGCACTAACTGTTATATTACTTAGCATGTATTGTCTGGAGGCTTATGCTCGGCATACACTATGCACTTAGCTTGCACTATTCTTTGTTAGATAATGACTAAGTATTTTGTCACTACTTTGTCAAAACCACAATGAGATTAACAAAAATTGCATAAATACTTTGAATAAATACTTTTTACAAGTTATTGTGTGAATGCTTATTCCTAAAAAAATTGTAGATTTTAAGTAAAAGGGAGAGAATCAAATAATGACCTTGAATTAATTTTATTTCATGATTTATGGTGGATGTTAAGATCATTATATTATCCACTATACCAAATTAAATTTAGGTTACACTTATAGTAGAGTTGGGACAAAGTGGAGTGGGATCCAATACCAAGAATAACAAGAGCTTTGTAGAGCTTGAGTCCCTACCTTGTGCAAGTAAGGAGAAGTATTGAAAGAGGATATTCAATCATGTTATTTTTTAAGGGAGAAAAAGTTGAGCAATGATTACAAATTAGAAAAATGTATCATAATATCTTAATTTTTTTATCCAACATTATCCGAGTACATTATCACAAATAAGACTTTGAACATTTCATGCAACATGGTGTAGATTTAAGTACTTTCATTAAAAAAACTCATATCAAAATAATATTGTTGACCTCATTAGGGGAAATATGGAAGTAGTCAATGGTCATGGTCAAATTCAAAACCTACATATAAAAATAATTTGATTGCTCACTTTCAAGAAAATAAAAAAGAGAGTTATTTATCCTAATATTGGCTTTAATAATCCTCCCACTAACTCTACCATGACTGGTGTAAAAGATTAATGTTATTTAGTTATTTGAATATTTTTCTATTTTCAATTAATTTCTTTTCTTTTTTTCTATTATCAATTCCCTTAACCAATACCCAACACAAGATCTTAGAGTTTGCAATTATGATTGTAAGAAACTTTTATCAACTTAAGGCGAAAACCATTCTTCATATAAGTTTCATTAAATGAACCTAATGAACTATAGTTTCAATTTATAGATACCTCAAGTTAACTTTGATAATTCTACCAATTTTTTTGGAATAAAATACAATAATGAAAATTTAATTTAAGAAATTAATGTCATCTTCATCTCATTTATCTAATTTCTCATCTAACTACCAAATTCAACACCTTAACACATTATAGTAGAAATATATGTACATATTGATGGATCACTAGCATGCAATGTCCATCATGTATAGTCCACATACACTTAAAATAAGCCCTTATAGATAATCAATTTTCCACATATAATATACCAAAATTTCTTAGGTCCCTAGCATGTTTCCAGTTCAAATGATGGCACAAAACAAATGAAAAACGTCATGAAACTTACACTTCAATAAAATTGTTTGGTTATTAAATAAACATAATATTGACAATTTATATTATAAAATTAAATTTAAAATCATTAGATAAATTAATAAGCACCAATAACAAGATATAAATATTACCTTTTTAACAAATTCAGTGATCTTGAGCCCAATAGCATAAACAAGAAAGAAAGTGCCATCATCAAGTAAATAGAAATAGTGCACTATACTACATTTTCACAAAACCATTAATGCAATTTAACTTATTTCTATCATTTCTTAATATTGTCCTAAGTAGGGATTGAGCCATGTGCATTGCAGCGAAGACTTGAACATTTAATCATCTAAAGTTGAGTTAGACTAATCTAGATGAATCTCTAAAATTTTATTTAAAACTACATTTTGAATCATTACTTGGGAAAGTATAAGCTTTCCTCACTAAAATCACATATTTTGTGAGAATTCCCCACTTAGAAGCAATTAGTGTAGATTATAATCATACATCAAGAACAAGTCATACTGAAAGAGCATTCAAGAAAGTATTGGGTTAGATGAATTTATTTATACACTAAAACACATCATAGTCCAACCAAGGAATGAAATGTATCCTTACCTGCCATTGTGCCACTCAGATGTTTTATTGCGACAAGCCTCTCATTGCACTAGGAAATATGAAACCCTAAAATTGAGAAAATCAATCCCCAACTTATGAAAAAATAAAATAAGAATTGTAGGAACCCAAGAAAGAAAAACTTGGAAATGAATCGAACACAACAAAGAGTCTTGTCGGTGTCTACCTTATGGACCAACTCTTCCATTATATTCATTTCTAGCTCTGAAATAGATATTTCTTGAGCTTTGAGACAAAACTTGGTATTGTTTGCATCCATGATGCTACATTGAAAATGAAGCTTTAGTAATATTATCACTTCCTTGTCACAAAAGTGGTATATTAGGTGACATATGTCATCTCAACTTAATGGTCATATTTTTAGATGCAGCTATCCTCCCTACAAATTATACTTTTCTTTTCTTTTTAAAATTATAACCAAAATTCAGTATGAGTTCTTTGTAATTTCAATGGTACATTGTAGAAAATAATAGAAATCTGCTAAAAATTAGTTGTATTTTTTAAAAGAAAAAATTCAATATTTTAACTTTTGGGTACAAGAGGATAGTCCAGGCCCTCATTTTCTAAGAATATTTTTATAATAAAAATTGAAAAGACTGTTAGAAGGAAAAAAATAGAGTTTACAATTTAATGGAGAATATTGTGCCTATCATAATATAAATAAAGTGTTATATAAGTTGCGCAATTTTCCAAATAGAAGCTAATAGAAAAAAAAATACTTTACACCAATATTAATTTGTGTTCCTTTTATTTTTTAGATATTGTATCAAATAAACTTCGATTTCTTTTATTTTCAGATCCTGCACCCAAAAAAAACTTTGTATCCTTTTATTCTTTGATCTTGCACCCAAATTTTGTCACTTATATAATATAGTTCCCGAAAATAGGTTTTTCTATATAGATTTATATATGTTCATATGCCCTTTGAATATAAACCCCCATTATAGAATATCACTCATCAACGAAGGGATGAATCATACTTTGGTGACTTGTAAATTAATCAAATTTATGTCGATGGAAAATTATAATTTCAGAAGTCAAACAAAGCCTCATATATATATATATATATATATATATATATATATATATATATATATATATATATATATATATATACACTATGTAATAATTAATTTATTAGTAGCATATTTTGTATAAAATTAATAATAATATAATGATATTATTGTAAATATTTTTAAAAAACTAGTATACTTATCTTAATTGATAAAAAAATTATTATGTAACCTAATAATTAATGTTTCTTATTTAATTAAATAAATAACATCAAAATCCTCATAAAATTAGGGCAAGAATTGTCATCCTCAAATATTGGAGAGTAAACAAAGACAATTATCTCATCAAAAAACTTACAATTTTAGAGAGGTTGTTATCTTCTCCAATTAGATGGTGTGTATCCTTCAATTTACATTCATGTTGAGAAGCATCGAGGCCTAAAATGAGAAGGTTACAAAGCTATTATGTATACATCTAGACAAATCATTCATTGGGTTCCCAAAATAGGTTTTATGATCAATGAGGAATAATAGATCTTAACACTAGCATAGTGGCATAGGGATCACACTCAAACCTCTGGCTTAAACATGACTATACTTATGTTCTAAGTCAAGCATATAATTTGTATCATTTTCTTCCATCGCCTCAAATCCATGAATCAAGCACAGATATGTGTCCTGCTAGCAAACAAGAAAACACAAGAGAAAACTTTATCAGAACAAAATGCAATTAATGCTAATGAGATGTATTCAAATTGGCATTGGATAGTTTTAAATGATCATGTAATCTTCAATGATATTGCACTAGGGCCACCCTATGGTACTGGACTTCCTTTGGATATTTTTTGGTCCCAAAAAATATATAGTGGTTGAGGAGATCTATGGGTGGAAATAGGAGGAGTGTTGTAAGTGGTAAGCACCCAGACTCAACACAGGTGTCATTTGAACCACCTTAAGAAATGGACAACTCAACAATTAGCTAAAAATCCTTTACCATGCTGCAAAATGCTAATTTAGATCATCAAATTTTCAATGGAACCTATCACACAAGATACTTCATATTATAAGTTTCCAAATCCTCCTTCAAAATGGACAAAAAAGGTCATTTAAAACTAAGCTAAAAAAAACACAATGATTAATATGAAAAAAAATATTAGATTTAAGGCATTTAAGACACTTATTTTTGCAGTAAGTGTACCTATGTTGATTATTTTCCAATGTAGAAATATTTTCCTAGAGAAACCAAGCCAATAACAAATCAATTCATCCACTAGATAACAAGGCATGTATACTAAAAACTTAAAAATAATTTAAGCTTCACCTAATCACAACTTTGTTGAAGTTTCTTCTTCATATGTGGGTTACAGATTTAGGGTTTGAATATCAACACTGTAGAGAGACTAAAATCTTTATCTCTCAACTAAAATTTATGAGCCAACTTTTAATATAATCCTAATATGAAAAGTGTGAAGAACTCACATTGTTTCTCCCACGATGAATAAAAACATCTCTACAGCCATGTGTTCAATCTAAACATATGTATAAATATTACAAACATGGAAACTCATGGGATGACATCTGGCTCAAGGAGTTGTTGCCTAGTATCAGACACATGTAGCTACATTTCTATAATGCCACATATTTAGAGTATACAAAATGAAAAAACATAGATGGGGTACATGGGATGTGAAATTAGCTGCCACATTTTCAATTTCTCAATCTTACATAGAGCAGTCATATTTTAATACAAATTTTCCAAGGAGAAACAAAAAAAACCACCAGGAAAAAAGAACACAGGGAATAGGAAAATAGAAATAAAAAAATAAAAAATAAAGTTTAATAGAAATATTTTGATAGACTATAGGATAAGTTAAAGTTGTGCATTTCCCAAAATTTCAACTAATATGAAAATGCACATTGAAAACTATAGTCTCCTGCCTCATGGCAGGGACTAATAATTGAACACATTGGAGCACAATAAATGTCGTGTATCAATACTTATCTATCATTGTTGAATAGTCATACATTTTATTCTCAATAAAAAAAGAAGAAGAAAGACATTTTATAAAATGAGATATACAAGAGAATCTCTTTCACAAAATCTTCCATTAATTTTCTCACCTTGGTTTCTTCCAATTAAGGAAAAAAGTGATTTATTTTTGTGTGTGTGTGTGTGTATATATATATATATATATATATATATATATATATATATATATATATATATATTACCATGGTATTTTCAAGGGCACTATATGTGTACTCCTAATTGAAAAGATATTTTGTTTTGGTCTCAAACATAGAAGTGGCTACTTTGTCATGTGAAATGTGTGAGCCTGCGAAAATACATTATGTGGCACACATAAAGTTGCTATTTTTGCAATTGTATTTTCTAATACCAACCATACAACCCAAATCTTTTACATGTTAGATAGTCATATTTGTAAATGAGCATAACGTGACCTAATTTCCCAAGTTAAATTTCATCACATTATATTATTCATGTAACAATCATAACGTGGCATGATTGAATTTGTGCCTAATTTTTCCAAGTTGTATGCAAATGAACATAAGTTGGAGTTGCTATTTCATTTCAAATAAATAAAAATAATAAAAATAAAAAATAAACATCTAAGCACATAATACCAACTTACTAAAATTAGCAAGAGTCCACAAATAGCAACTCTACACAAGAATAACCCTTATCAAAAACACAAAACTGGAAAACTATAAATATAAATATTTTTGGGTGATGCAAGATTGCCCTTACACCTAGGATAATCGTGTATCAACATAATGTGACACAATTGGAATTCATATTTTTATTTCAACCATCCTTGTTATTTATGGACAATTTTCTTTGCTATCAATTAGGGCATTCATTATTTCAAAATGAAAAATGTCATTGAATCAATTTCTACAAAGGTATTTTTGAGAAATTTTGGCAAATTTTACCTAGAGTGAACTAACATTTATCTTCAATCTTAACTTAATTAGCTTTACTTTGATGGAATAGACACCAGTCCCATCACACCATCTTTAGAATTTATTTTGTTTTTCATTTTAGCCTTATTTCTATATAGGAGTCACTTTATTATTTTGGTAAAGATTTATTTTTATTTTTAATTAAAAATAGGTTCAACTTAGTTATTGATTTAATAAATATTAGTAATTATAAATTGTATTTTTTAAGAGATTGGTGTTTTCAAATGGGTGAAGTGGTCTCCATGAATTACTTCTATCTACATAAAATTTATATTGCAACTAAAAAGGACTATAATATTATTTGGAGATTGAAAATAGAATCAATTAAACACCTTTGGATTGACAAGGGAAATAGTAGTTGTTTTTTAATGTTTTATGATAATTAACCACATCAAAGAACAAGTTTAAAACATTGAATAGAAGGAACGAAGCTCCTAAGACTGGAGATCTTGCATTAGTTCTCAATATTTTAATTTTTAGTGAGTAACTTGTAGGTATTAAAAACTTAGATTGGGATCTCTCCTAGGTGAAGCTATATTTGGTTGAGTGTAGAAAGGGTGTTTACAAAGTATGAGTTAGGGAAGTTAAAAATATAGAAAATTGTAAGGCTTGGCATATCAACTTTATTTTAGATTTATGGTAAGAGTTAAGACATTTATATTTTCCACAACAAGTCAAATTATGATATCATTTTAAAGTCAAATTATATGATTGCATTAGTGTACAAATTTAGATCACACTTATAAGAGAGAAGAGACAAAGAGAAGTGGGCTCCAATACTAGGATATTAATTGAGCACATTCATAGAAGATAAAAGTGGCATGCCAATAGTTATTCTTGAACAACTGATATCAAACATTTTGTTTTTTATTTTGAGAGGCACTTACCTAATGTCAGACATCTTATTTTCAACTCTCACAGAGAATAGTCATATTTGTAAATGAGCATAACATGACCTGATTTCCCAAGTTAAATTTCATCACATTATATTATTATATTGTTATAATGTGTCATGATTGAATTTGTACCTAATTTGTCCAAAGTTATATTTCACAACATCACACATGCAAATGAGCATATGTGGCATAATTGGAGTTGCTATTTTATTTCAGACAACTTTAAAAAAACATGTTGCCACTATATTTGGCACACCTACAAATATGACTCCCCTATTATTTTCTTGATTATAAAGATGTATTTGTCTTGACTATTGAGTATACAACCAGGAAGTTTCCCACATAAAACAATAGCCCCCATAGCTACAGTTTATGCAGTTTTATTTTTTCCCATGAAAGGGCTATAAATTGGAGTGGATGACATTCTTCACCATAACATAGAGAAACATTATCCTTGCTTTTAACAATAATAATAATTCAAGAGGCCAAAAATCATGTCTCTACCTTTCTCTACTCCTTTGCCTTCATATTCCACTATGGTTGAATAGAAGCTTATGTCATTTCATAGGCCTTGTTCTATTTCCATTCATCATAACCCTTTCACCAAAACATACCCATTACACTATAGAATGATCAAATTGGTGTATGTTGGTACTAAAGGCATCACAGGTCACACTAGAAATCATTACCCCAACATGTAGGATGATGAATTCCTTCAATCCCTCTCAAAAATATATGATGTAAGACTAATTTCACCTTGTTTGTTATGTTATTGCACTTCTTATCTTCTGGGCTCAAGCAAGCTCCACGGGCATGGTGTAGCAAGACTCACTCATATTTGATGAGCAATGGCTTTAGCAAAAGTGATGGTGAGCCCACACTGTGCATCAAGGTAGCAGGTGGTAATGTGTTGATTGTTGTCTTGTATGTTGATGACCTAATATTCACTGGAAATGACAATTTCCTAATTGGTGAGTTCAAGGAGGCCATGAAGAATAAATTTGAAATGACAGACTTAGGTCTCTTGAAGTACTTTCTAGGCATACAAGTAAAATAAATGCATGGTGGCATCTTCATCTCTCAAGAAAAATATGCAAGGTAGACCCTGGAGAGATTCAAAATGCATAATAGTAAGGTAGCCCCAACATCAATAGTAGCAGGTCTGAAGTTGAGCAAGGAATATTGTAGCAAAAATGTAAATCCAACACTATATAAGAGCATGATTGGAAGTTTGATGTATTTGACTACAACTCGGCCAAGCATGATGCATGTAGTAAGTTTGATTTCAAAATTTATGGAAACACCAAAGGATTCCCATTGGCAAGTGGGAAAGAGGATCCTAAGGTATGTGAATGGTACCAAGGGATTTGGAATTTTGTATACTACTGTAAATGATTTCAAGTTGGTTGGTTACATGGATAGTGATTGGGCTAGAAGTTTAGATGATAGGAAGAGCACTTCTGGATACATGTTTCATATGGGATTGGGTGCAATTTCATGGGCATCCAAGAAGCAACCTATTGTTTCTCAATCTATAGTAGAGGCTAAATACATAGCAACAAATGCAATAGCATGTCAAGCTATTTGGTTAAGGAAAATCTTGACAGATTTAAATGAAAGGCAAGAGGATGGAACCATAATTTATTGTGACAACATCTCCTCAATTGCATTTTCTAAGAATCCTATCTTCCATGGGAGAAGAAAGCCTATGGAGATCAGATATCACTTCATCAGAGAGTTGGTGGAGGATGGGAATATCAAAATGGAATTTTGTAAGTTGAGTAGCAACTAGTAGATATTTTTACTAAGCCTTTAGGCATTAGAACTTTTGTACACCTAAGAGAGGGTCTTGGTTTAGTTGATTTGGATCAGGAGTGATCCTTGTTTGGTTTGGCTTAGGAAAAAGGGGAGTGTTGAAATATTTAATGTAGGTAGGTCAATTTCCTTTGGAGCCAAATGTCCACCTACCACCCTAATGGCCAGTAGAATGGTCAAAAAAATTAATGCACAGTAGGTGAGTTCAAATTTGAAATGAAAGGGAAAAAAATTTTGGCAAGGAGACAAAAAGGAATGAATCTAATTCATTCAATCAGTGGTTGAGTTGTAGAGTAGAAGAGTAGAGAGAAGGATTGAATCAGTGCAAAGCAAAGAAGAGAAGTTGATCAATAGATCAAATCAGAGTTTAGAAGATAGAAAGAAGTGTTTCATGTCTACAGTTGCATGTGTTTTCTCTTGTTATTTTTTAAGTTCATTGTTTTAATTTGTCTTGTGAAGCATTGATTGCTCCAGGCATTGTTGTATGCAACCATTAGAGCTATAAGTTTTAAGTTTTAAGTTTTATCAGTTTGAAGATTTTATGGTTTTCTAGTTGAAGCCAAATGCTCCCAAATTTTGTAATAGTTTTGTTGAATAGAATATAAGCAAGCAAGCATACTTGGCAATCTATTGTTCTTCTATTCATCATTGCATAGTATTTTGCATTTGAGAAGTTCATAGTTGAAATCTTCATCATTCGGCTCTCTGCATTTTAATAGAAGTCTAGTATACTACTCACTCAGTTTAGTCTATGACTGAGTTCTATCTCTATAGTTTGTGTTGAGCTCACTCGGCATACCTTATTGTCAAGCATCATCTTGCAGTGGTGACTAAGCTCACTCAACATCCACACTATCAATCTCACTCAACATACACTATTTTTGAGTTTCCCTTGTGTGCCAAATTCACTGAGCTTCTTCTTGTTTTGAGCTCACTCGACACCCACTGCCTATCACTCGACATCCATTGGTGCCGAGAAAAATTGACACTCGGCACCTTATGCCGAGTAAAAAATTTAGGATTGTGATTTTTTATTTTTCACAATTGTACTCCTTTATCTTTTGGGACTTACAAGTCATGTTGATCTTAGTAAGATATTATACTCCTTATCTTTTGGGACTTAACAGTCTTGTTGCTTTGTTTTTCTGTTATGGTCTTATCAGGCTCCCTCTTATGTTGAATGAGCTAAGAAGCTAATTGGGCGATAAAGAGGATTTTCAAAGCTCTTCCTCAAAACACTTCATCTTCAAATGATCTCTATAAATGTCTTTCTATGGTGGATGATGTTGAACATCTTAGAACTGACTACCATTTCCAAATTGAGATATAATAAGCTCCTGACTATGTGTATAGGTACTAAGTTTCTACTATATAGATGCAATTGGAATCATTTGTTTTTAATCACATTGTTCAATATATTCTTCAATCTATTTTATTTCAAGGTGTATTTCTTTATAGAACTATTTGAGTGCAAATTTTCCTTTAATTTAAGAATATAAAATATTAACATTATCATATTTCCACAATCTATTAGTAAATGTGAGTGTATCTCTGAATTTGATTGTGTGTTTTTAGCATCAACAATTCAAATCACATTCAATGATCCATCATCATAAAGAGAGAGTGCAAGAATAGAAAAAGAAGAAAGGAATCAAATTCTTTCACTCATTTCTTCTATTTCTATTCTTACACTCTCTCTTCCTAATGATGAACCAGTGACTGCGATTTGAAATGTTGATGCTAAAAACACACAATTGAATCCAGAAATATACTCAATTATAACATATACTTTTACAAAATTTTAATTTTATGAAAGAAGATAATATGAATTCTTTTATTTTGATGGAAAGGCTATTCTTTATAAAATTAAAATAATATCTCAGGAAAGGGCAGACCACTTAAGCATCACACACTAAGGCTTGATTCTGATGCTAAAATTGTTAAATAGTCATTTAAGTTGACTTTTTTTTTCAAGCTTAATTTCTTCCTTAGTGTGTGATGGTTAAGGTTGGCTAGGAAAGGGGGGTTGTTGATGGGTTCAAAGAAATTTGGTGAATTTATTCGGGATCAAGTCTTTTTGTGTACAATGTGTCAACATCATAAGAGATGAGGTTTGGATCGTGCCTGATGCAAACTTGGCAAAGGGAATACCCCTATCATTAGCTCTTAGTCGAAGAAGTTCTACTTGTGGCTTATGCTGCCATATTTGATAGTTACACTTCTACGTGTTATAGAATCCTCCATCCAAGAAGAGGGGAGGTGCGGAGGCTAGAAATGAATAACAAAAATGACACATGGCTCCAAAAACTATTTTCTTTTGTTTTTTGTCTAATTTTTTACAAGAATTATTGCTAATAATTTCATTAAAAATACCATTTAAGATGTATGTTAAAAAATAGACAACAAAGTTTAATTATCAAAAGGTCATGAGCATTGCAAATTGTTGCTAAAAAGTAGCTACATTAATACTTATTCTTTTACTCCATTCCTAATATTTGTAACATGTGGTTTGAATAGTCGGTTTTGGAATGATATGAATGGTATTGGGTGTGGTAGAGAAACTCCTTCCACAAATCTTAACACCAGAGCCTTGGGTTTTCCAATTCTTCATCTCCACAAATATGGTGTCTCTTCAGATGAAATTCGCACATTTGTTCAATCATAAAATAATTGTTTATGTTTTTTTTTATCTTGCGACTTAATGGCCTTTTATGATTTATGAATTATTTTGTATCTAATTATAAAAGGCTATGATCATGTATCTACCAATATTTTTCCCATCCAATAGGTGTACTTATACTTTGTATTAATTGAATCTTCACACCAATTCATAGAATAAATGAATAATTTATTTTTAAATGATCAAATTTAGTTTCAATGTTTAGTAGAATATACTCTAAAAATAGAGTAGATGCTTTTATAATTAAATTATAAATGTAGAATTGAGATTTTTTTTATTGTATTTTCAAATTGAAAGATTTTTATACTTATTTATGAAGTATAATTTTCCTTCCAATTTTATTAATTATTATAGTTGAAATCTCAAATGACCAAATATAAATATTAACTATATTACAATTTATATTAACAAAGGATGGAGTTGTGTCTAACATGATGTCATATCAAATATGTTGTCGTAATTCAAAGATAATGGTGGGATATTTGTATGCTCAAATATTCAATCAAATGAGGAGAAGTTAAGGAGCATTTTAAATTTATATCAAGCTTCACTCATTACATTTCCTAAGGAGAAAAATTTGGATGATGGCAAGTTCTTTTCTACTACATATTCAAAACAAACTCTACGAAACAATAATAATATAAATATTATGAAAGAGATATAATTGATAAACCTAAATATATTTCTTCATATTAATCATATCAATCTATTTATCAATGGGAATTCTAATTTGAATGGTGTCATAGATAAAATTCAATTTAGAGTATGGTTGGCATACCAATGTGCCTAGATTGGAAGCAAGGACTTATATTGACATATATGGAGATGTCAAGACCATGAACAAGTAAATCTAATATCTTGTAGCATACTCATGATATTCTAATTCAAAACCTTAGGATTTTTTATATTTTTTTAAATACACAATATAATTTTTTGTTTTAGTAGAAAACAAGTCTGTATTACTTAATTTTCTTAAACTTGTCTAAGATATTCTAACATTATAATTTGGAATTTTTGTAGTATTTTTAACTCAATTGTTTTGGAACTAGCAAAGATGGACTTCAATATGATCCAATCAATTCAACAACATGAACTTCAAATTCTCTCAAGGTAAAAATTTCATGCTATGAAAGATATTATTTTAGTTTGCTTCTTTAGTTATTTATAATGTTTTTTATTGTTCGATTACTAGATAATCATATCTATTCAGTAATGTATGAATGTTATAGATGGTGGATAAAGTCTGGTCTAGCTAAACTAGAGTTTGCTCGACAACACCATGTAGAATTTTATTTTATAGTAGTTGCATTGTGTATTAATCCAAATTATTCTACTTTTAGAATTGGTTTTGCAAAGATGTGTACATTTATCACTTGCTTGGACAGTATTAATGAAACTTATGGAACTTTGAATGAACTTAAACTCTTCACACAAGCCATCAAGAGGTATGTACAACTTACGAGAAGATATGAAACATATGCATGCTAAATATTTAGTTATTATTTTTATAGGAAATATGGTTTCCATGCGATAATTAATATATTGATATTAACATTAAGTAGACATAATAAGTGATTAGCAACTGAAAAAAAATAGTAAGTAGACATACATTGCTTTATCTTTCCATATTTGTTATGTACTTTCCATATATGCATATTGTGATAATAGATTGTCTGATGCTTAATGAAGGTGGGATTTAGCATCCATGGAAGGACTTCCAGAATATATGAAAGTGGCATTCAACACCTTTGATGAGGGTGTAAGGAGCATGGCTTGAGAGGCTCAAAAAACTCAAGCAAGAGACACACTTGACTACGCACATAAAGTTGTATGTTTTTGAAAATAATTAATTCTCTATATGTGTATTTAATTTATTATATCAGTGTAGAGAGTGTGGATATAGAATTTAATTTAACTATTATATTAATTTCACCAAAAAAATTTAGTATTATTTGAATATTCATTACTAATTATCTCATATATATAATTCATTACCATATCAACCATAATAAGTAAAAGTGAAATAATTTAAAATAAACTTATTTTATTTATAAAGGAAGTGAGTTATAATATAATCTATATATAAATACACTTTCTTAGATATGTGTGTGTGTGTGCGCGTGTGTGCACGTGTGCATGTGCGTGCACATGTGTGTGTGTGTGGGCGTGCGTGCGTGCGTCCTCTTATTTCTTTGTATGCCACAAATGTGTTTTAAACAAATTCTTTATTATATTTGCTACTTATTGTTTACATTAGTAATCTATAAAATAGAAAATTTATTTCAAGTCATTAAAATCTCATTCTCAATGTAATTAACAATATATATTTCCCATTACTTATTATTTTATTTTATTTGTTTAACTTTTTATATTTTCTTCAGTCATAACCTTATATTACTAATATTAATTCCTAATTTGCATCATATTCTAATCAATTTAGCCTTTTGACAATGTCTAGTCATACTAATTTCATCATTGATCCTTTTAATATTTTCAATTGATTAGTCATCTTTTTTAGAGTAAATAATCAATAATTTATCCTCTATACTAAGTCATATGTCATATGTCATATGTCATGATAAATAAATATAATTTATCTACCCCACTTTGAATTTATTTCAAAATTAATTTTAATTGTTCACTTTTTCAAATGAGAGAATTATTGAAAATTTAAAAGTCCAAATATTCTCTCCTCCTAATTTTCCTCCACCTACTAATTTAGCCTACACCTCCTATTTTCTAGCCCACACCTTTTCCATTTTCTAACTAGTTTAGCCTCCCTTCTGAATTGCATTTCTCTTTATGCATTGAATCTTGTCATAAAATGGCATAACTATGACAATTTCCATTTTCAATATGGGACTTTCCAAATTGAAACTCTTCCAATTATTATAGCCTTATCATTTACCAAAATTGAGCTCTCTCATGCAATCTTAGCCACTAATTGAGTTTGATCTAATCCATTAATTTTGAGTTCCAAAGCCTTTTAAATTTTCCCCATTGCTCTTATTTATCAAACCACAAACTTTCAAATATACTTTTCATTATTCTCAAATTCTTTCTTTCATTTGTAGATTTACTTTGTCAAAATGTAAGAAACAAACCATTAATCGGAGAAGAAATAATGTGCATTGAAGTCCAATTTAGAGAGTTCTTTGTTTGTTATTTTCTATTCCATGCACTTTGTCTCAATTCCTTTAGTGGTTTGATTAATATTTAGGTTGCATGATTAATTAAGCTTTGTGATTATTTATTGTATGCAATATTTCTTATTTCCCTTTTCCTAGTTGAATTTTTTTATAGACTTTTCTAGTAATTTATTTACTTAAACTTATTAATGTTGACTTGGAATATTGCTTTTGTACAGTGGGAAGCTTGTATAGATTCTTTCATGCAAGAGGCAACTTGGCTTGCAACAAGATATATACCATCTTTAGAGGAATATTTAGAGAATCAAAAAGTAAGCTTCAGATCTCATGTTGTAACCTTACAACCTATACTATCATTAGATATGCCCATCTATGATGATATTATAAAAGAAATTGATTATCCATCAAAGTTCAATGATCTTTTATGCTTGGCCCTCAAACTAAGAAATGATACAAATACTTTCAAGGTATGCATATAAATTTAGATAATTCAACAAATTTTTCAAAAAAATTGCATTTATTCATTCATATAATTAATTAATTTTATTAAAAGTGATTAATTTGAAATTTGACAAAAGTATAATGACATCTCTTACTTATAATGCAAAGATCACTTACTTTATTTGACATATCTTGCTCTCTCATCCTGATGATGGATCACGTAGTGTGATTCAAAACGTTGATGACAAAAATCTGCACACAATCTAATCCAAAAACTGATTAACATAACTAAGATGGATTGTGGAAATCTGATCACATTAAAAGTATAATGGTTTTATTGAAGGTTTAGGCGGATTGTAAAGAAGCAGCTTTGTGTGTAACATGTTATTTGAAAGACAATCTTAGATCTACTGAGGAGGATGTGTTAGAGTATCTCAATTCTTTGATTGATGAAAAACTCAAAGAATTGAATTGGGAATATTTAAAGCCTAATAATATCCCAAGAATAAGCAAAGATCATGGATATGCATTATCAAAAGGCATCCAACTTCTCTACAAAGAAATAGATGGAATTAGTGTCTCAAGTATTAAGACAAAAACTCTTATCACCAAAATCATGTTTGAACCAATGGTCTATGTGACATTTTAGATAGATTATATATACATTGTTAAGAATTGAATAGTTTCCTTTTATGAATATAAAATAATGCTCAAGTAGATTACTAATTCTTTTTACATGAGGATTATACACTCTAAATAACAAAGTAATACTTTTCTTTCAAAAATATAGAGTGTGTGATTTTGATGGGAATTTTTTTTTTATTATTTTTTATCTCATGATTGTTGTTATCACTTGAAATTTGCAGCCTTATAAAGTTGAACAAAAACTTGATATTTCAATGTAACATGGAATTGTTCCTAAGTTGTGGGCAATTTAAGGTTTAGAGTAAATCTCTGGATAAGGTCAATTCCTAGTTTCTTAACACACTAAACTACTACTTTCTTGAGAAAAGGAATAAAGAAATTGAGAATAAAAGGATTGTAACTAAGACTAAAACTAAAACACTAAAACTTAAAGCTTGAAATTGCACTAACTATTAGAAATGCTTTAGTCAATCAGTTATTCAAGGTCCAAATTTTCTATTCAAACTTTTTTATTAAGTGTAGTGAGCCCATTCAACCATTCATTCATCCAAGCTTTAACTTTCCTATTCAGCAAGTTACTGTAAATCAGCATGCAAGAATAACACATAAAAAGATCAACACATAACACAGTGATTTACGTGGAAACCCAATTTGGGAAAAACCACTAGTAACATGCTACTCAATTCTCACTCTTGTGAAGTGTTGCCCTATGAAAGGCCTTCCCTATTAAAGGCTTACAACACACTATTAAATGTGACCTTGTTAGAGGATTCAACCACCCTATTAGAAGTGGGCCTGGTTAGAGGACTTTAGAACATTCACTTGGAATGCCACCTTATTAAAGGATTTACAAATGGCTATTAAACCAACCTAAGTCCATAGGATTTTCGTATCTAATACAATTGCTAGAGAGTATTAGAAAATCTTTGACCTGATTATAATATACAACTTATCTTGCAAATCTCATATCACTCTTCAGCTCTTCACATTGCCTGGTCTTCAATCTCTACAACTCTGTCAGCTTGCCCTCCTTTCAAGCTCAGTCTCCTAGAGTCTCCATGCTCAATGTACCAGTACAATCATCTCTTCTTGACCACTCATCAAAGTAGAGTCTCTAAGCTCTATTCTTCCTTCTCCTAGATGTCTTCTCCTTGACACCCTTTAGCCACTTCACAATTTGGCACTCCAGTAGCTCTTACTTCTTCATCTATGACTCCTTAAATAGAAGTCTTGGAGTTTCTTTTCCCACTCAATTCTTCCATCCTTTAATTTCAATTCATATGGATTAGGTAGGATTCATTGAATCTAACCCATATTTTGTTCCTTCAAGAAACTTCTTGAATAATCCTCTTGAATTCACTCAAAAATTGTTTACATAGAATTTTGTGCCACCAGCTCATCATCTTTATCCTCCAACTGGTTCACAAAATTCAAGTTAACAACTCTGTTAGCTCAGATTTGGTGAATCTTTAACATTTCAAATAATGCAACAGCTCGGCACTATTGAAATATTCGTGCTCGACACATATTGTGTTACTTAGCACCTACTAAGATTTTCTAATGCTCGGCACCTAAAGTTCACTCAGTACCTACTAACGAACTTATTTTAAGCTTTGTAGTCAACCTTATTACAACTTATTCCTCCAATGTTTCTAAATGTGACTAGTCTCTATATCTTCAAGTATGTTATCAATACATCATTTAACCATTGTCTTAACTAATCCTTGCACTTCATTACAATATCATAACTCAACCTTTCCCTTAGGTGCTCTTGTTGCATCTTGTTGATTAAATCCTCTTCATCAATCAACCAAGTGATAACACCTGGATCTTATAAGCAATTGTCTCCTACACATAGTAGGTTTGACATCAATTAAAAAATAATGATTGAAAAACATTCTTTTAATAACAATCTCCCTCTTTGATCTTCGACAATGGCCTTTTCAATCAAATTTCCAACAATCTCCCTCTTTGGCATTGATGGCAAACCAAACTGATCAACCATCAGACTAAACTATTTAACCAAGTTAAGTAGGTTAGAATAGTAAGTCAAATGCCAAAAAGTAATTGTATTACCATCAGTTTTCACATCTCCCTCTTTATGCTAACTTGTCCCTCTTAGTTGTTGTATTCTTTTTTTTCCTTTCTTCCTTCTTATAGTTTCTTCCTCTTTATGCATTGCTCATCTTCTACTATTCTCTATTCTAATCAATTTTTTCACTTTCTCCCTCATTCTGTTGATCTTTTTTTTTTTATTAGTTTCTACTTTGCTTCTCCCTCTTTGTCAACAATGCCAAAGACATACCATTTCAGCATCTTGATATGCAAGTGTAGAATTTTTAGGTTCTTTCACTTTCTCTCTCTGTCACCTTTCTTGTGACTAATTTGGAACTTCAGCACTTTAATTACTTTAAGAATAATCCTAAAGTAGATATCCTCTACATCAATGTGAGAATATTTCAACAATAAACTCATTTGATGCAGGGGAGTCTTGCTTTTTACTTCAAGTAGCCTTGGTTAGTGGTATCACCGCTAACTTGCCTCTAAGATACTCAAAAGCATCTTTAGGTAGTGCTTTTGTAAAGATATCAGCAATCTATTCCTTTGAGCTAACGTATTACATGTTCACTTGCCTATCTTACACCAATTCTCTTACATAGTGATACTTGATTTGAATATGCTTGGTTTTAGCATGCATTACAAGGTTCTTTGACATGGTTATAGCACTTTTATTGTCACAATAAAGTATCACAGGCTCATTTACCTCTTCCTTCATACCTTGCAACAAATGTTTGATCCATACAATATTGGTGCAATGTATAGCAACTGCAACACATTCAACTTTAGCAATGGATAGTGAGGTACAACTTTTCTTTTTATTAGTCCATGTAATTAGTCTTTTACCCAAGAAAAGTACTCCTCCACTGGTGCTTTTTCTATCATCAATATTACCTCCCAAATCTGCATTAGTGTAGGCTCTTAACTCAAACTTTTCACTAGTCTTGTAATACAAACCAAAGTCATCAATTCCTTTTAAGTACCTCAGTATTCTCCTTATTGCCATCAGGTGATTTTCTCTTGGATATATAGAAAATCTTGCCACTATTCCAACATCTAATGCAATGTATGCTCTTCTATGTACAACATACTGCAACTTTCCAATCATTAATCTATACATTGTCTGATTCACTTCAGTTGTCTCATCATTCTTGGATAACTTATGTCCTATTACCATTGGTGTGCTAACTAGTTTTGAATTCTCTAATCCAAATGTCTTGAGTATCTCCTTGATATATTTTTATTGGGTCACAAATATGCCATGCTTCAATTGATGTACTTGAAAACCAACAAAGAATTTGATTTCTCCAAAAATTGACATTTAAAACTCATGTTTCATTTGATCAGCAAAATCTTTGCATAGAGCATCTTTTCCTCCAAATATTATGTCATCTACAAAGATTTTAGATATCAAAATGTCTTTACCTTTTTTAGCTTTGATATATAGGTTTCTATTATCATCTATTCTCTCAAATCCTATCTTCACAAGATATTTATGCAGTCTCTCATACCATGCTCTAGGTGCTTGCTTCAAACCATAAAGTGCCTTATGCAATTTGCAAACCATATATTTGTTGTTCTCATCAACAAATCTCTCTGATTTTTCTATGTAGACTTCCTCTCCCAATATACCATTTAGAAAAGTAGACTTGACATCCATTTGGTAAACCTTGAAACCTTTGTAAGCAGCATATGCAAGTAATGTTCTTACTCCTTCCATTCTTGCAATAGGGGCAATTGTTTTGCCATAATCCAATCCTTGTTCTTGTACATAGCCTTTCAAACTAGTCTGGCTTTAATTCTTGTGATTTCACCATTCTCATCAAATTTTTTTCTAAACACCCATTTAGTACCAATTGCATTCTTATCAGCTAGTCTGGCAACTAGAGTCCATGTTTTGTTCTTCTCGATCTGGTCTATCTCTTCTTCCATAGCTTTATACTAGTCATCATTTTGTAGTGCATCTTTCACTATTTTGGGCTCAACCTTGCTCAGGAAACATGATTCATTCCTAATTCTATTCCTTGTCATTGGTTTGGCATCCTTGTCACCAATGATTTGATCTATAGAGTGATGTCTTCTCACATACTTGGATAATCTTAGTTCTATCCTTCTTTCCATGTTTAATCCTTAAGCTAAAGAGTCATTTTCTTCTTCTCCTTCTAGTATTTCATCATCTCTTTCATGTGTACTATTTTTAGAATTAGAATGTACATTTTCTTCATTCTACAACTTGGCTTCTGAATGCAACATGGCATTCATTGGTTGTGACTCAGCTAATATTGAAATTTTTTGTTGATTCCCAACTTGATTTGCAGAATTGTCTTCAACAGTTATTCCTTTATAGAAATATACAAAAGATCTATAATCTTCTAGTTTCCTAGATTCATCATTTTAGACTTCTACATGCTCATCAAAATTTGCATTTTCACTCTCCACAATCTTGTTAGTGTTAGCGTTCAAACACATATATGCCTTACTTCTAGTGGAGTATCCAAGGAATATTCATTCATCACTTTTTTCATCAAACTTGTCATTTCTAGTATCTTTAAGAATGTAGCATTTACAACTAAATACTTTGAAATTTTTTACATTAAGTGAGTGACCATACCACAATTCAAAAGGTGTTGCATTTGTACCTTTCTTGACTTAGGCTCTATTCAGGGTATAAATAGCAGTACTTATAGCTTCTCTCCAGTACTTTAGAGAAAAAAATTTCTCCATCATCAAGGTTCTAGCACAGTCTATCACTGATCTATTCCTTCTTTTAGCAATACCATTATGAGGTGGAGTTCTTAGTGCTGATGTTTTCCTTTTGATACCTTTGTCATTGTAGAATATTTCAAATTCTTTTAATGTAAACTCACCTCCTCTATCTAATCATAGGCACTTTAGATTCTTTCCTATTTCCTTCTCTACTCTAGCCAAATACCACTTAAACATTTGAAATGCATCAAATTTTTGCTTCAAAAACATGGCATTCATCATCCTTGAATAGTCATCTACGAATAGCATTATGTATTTGTCTCCTAGGTAGCTTTGCACTTCTATTGGACCACATAAGTTTGTATGGACTAACTCTAGTACTTCTTTGGAAGTGTATGTTTTACTTTTGAAACTAGACTTAGTCATCTTCCATAGTCGACTTTGTCTACACATTGTGTTTTTAGGTTTCTTCAATTTAGACAACCCTCTAACCTTCTTCTTTTTGCTGATGCTAATCATATTGTCAAAATTAACATAACACAATCTTTTATGTCATAACCATACATCATCAAGTCTAACAACAAGACAAGTTGCATCTTCCATGTCTAGGTAAAACAAATTACTCCTAGTTTGTTCACCTCTTCCTATCAGATTTCCATCAATGTCATAGATCTTGGTAGATTTGTTTCCAAATTCTACTTTGTAACCTATATTGCCTAACTATGATACACTCAACAAATTGTAGTTCAATCCTTCAACATAGTATGTATTATCACATGAAATCTTCTCAGTAAGTTTAATGGAACCTTTCCCTTTGATTTGACATGGAGCATCATTTCCAAATCTAACACTATTTTTATCATACTGAGTAAAGGTAATGAACTTACTTTTATCTCCTATCATGTGATGTGAGCATCCACTATCTATGATCCACTTGTCATTCTTATTCACATAGGTTACCAATGGTATTGCTTCATCTTCATCTGATTCATCCTTCATGGCCACATAAACTACTTCATCATTATTCTCATTAGAATCTTCTTTAGCAATGTAGCATCTTTTGCCTTTGTTCTTGTAGTCTCTATTATCATCTTCTCTTTTGTGCTTGTACTTGTTTCCTTCTTTTTAGTTCTTCATTTGTGTATACCTTGCAGCAATATGACCTACTTCATTGCAATTGAAACAAATGATAGGGAGGTTACCTTTGAATTTACCTTTGCCTCTATGGAATCTTCTGGCCAATAGTGCTTCCAATTTTTCCACATCTTCCTCATCTGTGCTACTATCATTGGATGTATCTTCTTTTTTCTACTTTTCTTCTTTGATGTCACCTCCTTGGTGTCTTTCAAAGTTAGCTTGGCCTTGAAAGTAGATTCAACATTCTCAGATCTATAGTTATCAAAATTGGATAGTTTAAATGTAGTAATTCCTCCCACAATTCCTTCAAAAGTCAATGCATTTCCTGGTATACACCTTAACTCTTGGATGGCTGAAACTCTAATAGCATAGATAAGGAGTGGGGTTCTCAAGTATTTTCTATTGACAATCTCTTTTTCTAATTGACCACCTAGAATCCTTATTGCACTTACCACTTCCTTCATTCTGGATCCATATTGAGCAGCATTTTCACCTTCCTCCATTTTTATGTCATCAAACTTTCCTCTGAGGCTTTCTCTTTTTTCTCTCTAAACATTATAATCTCCTCCATAGATATCTAACAGGGCTTTCCACATCTTGAATGCAGTATCACATCCCTTGATATCATCAAATTCAGCATAACTGAGTGTAGAGGCAATCTCCAGCATTGCTTGGTTGTGTTCCTTCCTTTTGCTCAAGTCATCTGCAGCAAGAGGTCCAGTTGTGTCTACATGTTCTGTTCCAATTAAAGTTTTTAGATAGTCACCTATTGATCCAAGGTGTAGTTTTATTAGACTCTACCATGCAACAAAGTTATCTTTGTTAAGCTTGGGAACTTCTCTCTTGGACATCTTGATCTTCCTGCTTCTAGTACCTTGAAACTAAATCAGCAGATGGCTCTAATACCAATTGTTAGAAATGCTTTAGAATAACTGAGAGGGGGGGTGAATTAGTTATTCAAGGTCCAAATGTCTTATTCAAACTTTTTCACTAAGTGTAGTGAGCCTATTCAACCATTCATTCATCCAAGCTTTAACTTTCCTATTCAGCAAGTTACTACAAATCAACATGCAAGCATAACACATAAAAAGATCAACACATAATGCAGTGATTTATGTGAAAACCCAATTTGGGAAAAACCACCAGTAACATGCTACTCAATTATCACTCTTTTGAAGTGATGCCCTATGAAAGGCCTGGACTATTAAAGGCTTACAACACACTATGAAATGTGACCTTCTTAGAGGATTTAACCACCTTGTTAGAAGTAGGCCTAGTTAGAGGACTTTAGAACATTCATTGGAATGCCACCTTGTTAAAGGATTTTAAAATGGCTATTAAACCAACCTAATTCCATAGGATTTTCATATCTAATACAATTGCTAGAGAGTATTAGAAAGTCTTGTACCTAATTACAACATACAACTTATCTTGTAGATCTTATATCACTCTTCAACTCTTCACATTGCCTGGCCTTCAATCTCAACAACTCTGTTAGCTTGCCCTCCTTTCAAGCTTAGTCTCCTTGGGTCTCCATGCTTGATGTACCAGTGAAATCATCTCTTCTTGACTACTCATCAAAGCAGAGTCTTTGTGCTCTATTCTTCCTTCTCCTTGACATCGTTTAGTCACTTTGCAATTTGGCACTGCAGCAGCTCTTGCTTCTTGGTCTATGACTCATTAAATAGAAGTCTTAGAGTTTCTTTTCTCACTCAATTCTTCCATCCTTTAATTTCAATTCATATGGATTAGGTAGGATTCATTGAATCTAACCCATATTTTGTTCCTTTAAGAAACTTCTTGAATAATCCTTTTGAATTTTCTCAAAAATGGTTTACATAGAATTATGTGCCACCAGCTCATCATCTTTATCCTTCAATTGGTTCACAAAATTCAAGATAACAACTATGTCAGCTCAAATTTGGCAAATTTTGGCATTTCCAATAATGCAGCAACTCGGAACTATTGAAATACTAGTGCTTGGCACATACTGTGTTACTTGGCACCTACTAAGATTTTTTATTGCTTGGCACCTAAAGTTCACTCGGAACCTACTAATGAACTTAGTTTAAGCTTTGCAGTCAACCTTATTACAACTTATTCCTCCAATGTTTTTAAGTGTGACCAACCTCTATATCTTCAACTATGTTATCAATACATCATTTAACCATTGTCTTAACTGATCCTTGCACTTCGTTAAAATATCATAACTCAACCTTTCCCTTAGGCATTCTTGTTACATCTTATTTATTAAATCCTCTTCATCAATCAACTAAGTGATAGTACTTGGATCTTATAAGCAATTGTCATTCCTACACATAGCAGGTTTGACATCAATGACAAAACAATGATTGAAAAACATTCTTTTAATAACAATCTCCCTCTTTGATCTTCAATAATGACCTTTTCAATTAGATTTCCAACACTAACTAAAGTGATTACCAACTTAAGTAGAAAATAAACGCTTTCACCAATACTTAGCTCAAGTATGAAGACAATGAATAATACATCACTAAAAATTCCCCATGCATATATATTTTATTAAATGGTTATAAGTTATAATAACTATGAAGAAAGACATAAATCATCACAAAATTGTTGCTTGTACACTTAAATAACATAGTTAACAACTTACATATTAAAAAACCACTTACAAAGATGGTGCAAAACTATGAGACAAATGTTGCAAGGAAAATGATTTACATACAACTTCATGAAACACTTAGCATAGAAAAAAAAAATGAGAAGAATTTAATTGACTAGAAAATAGAACATTAGACCCTCAATTTATTCATCTTCCATTAAGAAAACTTGAGTTACATAATGTCGAGAAATAAGACAAAAGATCACCAAAATCACTAAGTCTCCAAATCCATTAATCATCATTGAGAAAAAGAAGTGAATAAAACTCACTAAGTACATCCTTCAAGCACCTTGGGTTGAATGCAGGAAAATAGCCCCTAAAATAGAACCTAGAACTTCATAACATCAAGTGTAAGCCCACTCAAAACTCCACTAAGTTATAACTAATCTTGTGAGTCATCAAGACTAACCTGAGAAATACTCCAACTAACCATAAAGAGTCTTCAACCACCCTTGAAAATTAAACTAACCATATTATATTCCCATGTCAAATCACCACCTTCAATACCTGGTTAAATCACCAATGAAAGCCTATCTCCATTAGCTTAAGGACACATGTCTCTAGTTTGACTTTCAAGTCATTGTATCAAGAGTAATCAGGTGTAACAATAAGGCTTTTATAATTTATCTATTTTTGTATTTTTAAAATTACATTACTAAATGTGTATACATAAAATCATTAAATAATTTTATATTTTAATGAAGATATGCAAAAATAAGTTCAAAACAAATACAAAGCAGATAAGTGTTTAAACATCAACACCTAATGTAACTACCCATGGCATACATACGAAAAGATGAGTAACAAAATACTATTAAAAAATAAAGTAAGACCTCAATGTTTTTTTACAAAAAGGGACTTAACAGGATATATCAAAGCTAACAACCCTAAAATACATTCATTTTTCACCTTGAAGCTTTTGAAAAAACTTGGTTGAGAGGCTTGAAAACCCTAGCTGAATTGAAAGCTTGAAAAGGTAAAATTTTGATAGATCTTAAGACTTGAGAAGTTGTAAGATCTTGGCTTTCATTATTTTCACACAAAAAGTGCTTGATGGGAAAAAAAAATTAATTCTTTCCCTTCTCTCTATTGATATTTTGGGTGATTTATCTATTAACTTTGAAAGAAAATAGTAGAAACCTAGGATATTTTTTGTTCACTTGTCATGAAATTATTTACTATGATATTTGCCTTCTTCTTGAGCTCCATAACATTCATTTACTATGTCTCTTTTCCATTTCTTAACAATTTTTCTATAGGTGTCATTTTATATCTTTCTTGTTGAACTTGCTGATAGAGGCTTTGAAGAAGATTAAGGGAAACCCAAAGTGAGTCTTGCTGGGTATGAATTTTTTATTCAATACTTTTACCATTTTTTGTGGCTTTTTGCATATAACAAGCTGCAAGTTTCTCATCCAACCTTAAAATTTACAATGAAACACTTTTGGGTTTCTCCTTTATCTCACCATACATTATAGATTTTGATGGAATCTTCTCCTGTAAACTTAAAGCTACGTTAACTATACCCCTACCGTAGTTGGTTTGTTCACATTCTCTTTGTAGCCATTGTCTTACCAGTTGTATGAGAAGTTTTCCTTAGTTTGTTGCTTCCATAAGAGACAATATTTGTCACAAATACTTCCTCTTAAATTTACAATAGACTCAAGTCTTTTTGAATGCTCATACTATTGCTTAATAATTGTACCTGACAAATCTTGTAGCATGTATGTGACAATCATATCAAAAAGAAAATAGTCTCAACATTTTTTGACTTGGAATGAATATAAACCCTTCAAAAGATTATTTTATATTCTAGTTGTTGATCTCATATTGGTTTTGACAATTGAGTGTTAACACAATTAAGATATTTACTAAGTTCATGCCAAGCTAGTGATACATGCTGAGTATAATATGTATAGATGTTGAGTCACTCAAGCACCGAGCAAATAGACCATACCAAGTGATTCAAGTGTCAATTAAGTAGTTGATGCAAAGCAATTTAGGTGTTGAGCTAGAAAAAGAACTATAGTATGTGTTGAGCATCAGTATTATCAAGTGTCGAGTAATATAGCTTAGATCTAGTTGTTTATGATGGCACAAACAACTATGTAAACCATGTTTATGTTGACTTATGAATAAATCTCAAAGCTTTGAAGATAAAGACAAATCTATTTGGATTTCCTATGCAATCAACATGCAACCAATCAAAAAATTGGAAGTGATTAAGTGGAAAAATTAATGAATCTCAGCCATAGATTCATACCTAACCCTAAGCCACAAAAAAGTCTTTATAATAAAGATGAAGCCCCATAAGTTAGTATGTATGAATATATGAAGGTATGCACATGAGAAAAGAGTAGAAGGAAGAGAAGGGGTGAATTGATCAAAAAGCATTCAAGGTGACTTAGTAGAGTGAAAGAATTGCATAATCATTTTATAGAATAGAGGATCGAAGACTTATCATTAGAAAATCATATCAGAAAGGATTAAGATGGACATAATGGTGATCTAAAACTAGTAAGTTAAAGTTGTAAGTCATCAAATAAAACATTCTACTATTACTTTCTAACAATTGTATCAGCAGAGTGAAATCCTTTAAACTAAGGTTGACTTAACAGTCATTGTAAAATCCTTTAATAGGGTGACATTCCATGTGAATTTTCTAAAGTACTTTAACCAAGCACACTTCTAATAGGGTGTTAAAATCCTTTAACATGGTGAGATTTAATAGTCTCTTATAAGCCTTTAATAGGGTAGGCCTTTCACATGGTAGATCATGATTTATGGTCAACTTATTGTAACACTAATAGGTGAAACTTTATTGATGTAGTAGTGAAGAATTGTGGGTATCATCCCCACCCCAGTTTTACCTTCTCATTTGGAGGGTTTCTAGGTAATCATATCAGGTGTCAAATGTGTTTATGCTTATATGTTTTGATGCATTTTCTTTACATTTCATTTCATTTTATTACATACATCTAATGAATGGTATTAGAATTTTACATGTTGAAGTTTGAACTTCTAATTCACCGCCCCCCCCCCCCCCGCCAAGAAGTGTATGTTTCCCATTTGTAATTCCAAAAATTGGTATCAAAGCTGAGTTCTCAAGAGGAGAAACTTTATAGCTTACAGAAAGGATCTTGAAATGGAAGCCTACAAGTTGGGAAAGACCATTGAAAACTAGGAGATTGAGATACATCTCGTACTAAAACAACTAAATAAAGCAAGAGATGCTTTGAAGAGTTCCCTAAAGAGAAGGAAAGACTAGCAGAAAATGACACATAATGCTAAGAGATTGACACCATAAAATTATTTGTAGATGGTAACTCCAGTGAATTCAATATAGCAATTGCAAATCTAGTGGAAAAGAATAGAGCACAAGCTAAAAGAGATCAGAAATCTCAAGTTGGAACAACAATCACAAGCTATGTTGCTATGTGAGGTGATTGAACAAAAAAAGAAAGCTATAGAAGACAAGGTCATGATTGAAGAAGATAAAATAATTTTGGCAAACAGATTAGAGGAAAAGTCAATAGAGCTATCCAAGATCTCAAACATACAATTGGACAACTTAAGCCAAATGATGAATGCTCATCATGAGTTGAATGTCAAGGACATTGAAATTACCACACTAAAGCTGTAGAATGAACAACTATAGAATGACCTAAAAAGAGAAAAGGAATTTGCTAAAAGTTTTAACAAGCCAAATGAAGCCATCAAGTACTTTGAGCAACTACTGAAATCCCCTAGATCTAGTAGAGATACATCAAGATTGGGCTACACAAGCACTGAAGAAGGAGAATCATCCAAAGTTGCTGAGGAAAGGAACAATAAAGGTAAGAACTCTAAACCTACTTGTTGTCACTATGGTAAGAAAGGGCATACAGCTATTTTTTGTAGGAGTAAGAATGCAAGTTAGAATGCTAAGCCAATGAACATGACTCATTGTCACAAGTGCAAGAAAAAAGGTAATCAGGCACATGAATGCAAAACCAAAACCATGAATGTGCCAAAATTTGAAGGACGCTACTACAATTGTTAGAAGTTTGGACATAGAGCTTTTGAATGCAGATCCAAGTCCACATGGTCATCAAGCAAGCCAACAAAGATAAGAAGCTATGAAAACTCCTACAATTAGGATTACAATACAAGATATAGCTATCACTATTGTCAAGAATATGGACATATCCCTAAGAATTGCATTAGAATACACTTCAGTGTTAACTAAAAGAGATGGTTGAGTCAAACCACATGTTTTAGCTGTTACAAGACTGGTCATAGTAGCAAGCATTGTCCAACTAGGTCTAAGGCACCAAGTTCTAAATTTGACAAAGGTAAAGGCAAGAAATATGTTGAGCACATCAGGAATGAAATGAACAAGACATGGAAGAAGAAAGATGTTGGGAGCACATCAAATGGAGAAGGGATCACTTCACCTAATAGATCAAGTGGTCACACCTCATCAAACTAAGCAAAAGGAGGTATGTGGGACTGATATTTAAAATGTTTCATCACACATCAGTTCCAAGAAATATTAGTACTGAAAAAGATAGATTAGCATGATTAAAGATGCAAGATAATGAGGAAATTCCAAAGCCAAATCTTCAATTTCTCACATTTTTGCCAAGTATGAAAGGTCCACTTCAGATGCTGAGTAAATACTAGTGTGTGTCGAGCTGATAGTCAAAGTTAATTGGAGTTGACTCAGTAGTAGCTGTCGAGTGGAGATAAAATAAATGGATGCCAAGTGAAATAAAAATCACATTGAAGTCAAGTTCTACAATTGTACACAACTAAGCATTTATTGTAGACTTTTGAAGGGTATATGGTTGGTTTTTACCTTTTTTTCATCATTACAAACTCAAAGGAAGAAGCGAGCAAAGCAAAGAAGCAATCTACAAGCAAGTTCAAAGTGTTTGCATGGATTATAGCAAAGATCAAGCACCAATTCATTGATTTCAAAGGTATTCTTCATTTGTCAAGCTACGTAGTTCTATACTTCTTAAACCCTAGTTTGTCAAAATGGTATCTAGTTCTAAAACTGTGAAGGAGAAAGAAACTTTTGAAGTTCAATTAGTTAGTAATGAGGTTAAACAACCAAATTTTAAGGCTATACTAGAAGTTTCCTATAAGAATGATCTAGTAGGAGCGTTATCCATAATCATACCTAAGGTTATAATGGTTCAAGATGTGAGGAAGTGCTATAACAACAAGGTAGGAGCCATAGGAGACATGGAAATAAGACAAGCGTATGACAAACTGTGTGAAAGAAAAGTCTTGAAGGAGGAATTTGAGATTGTGGAGAGAAAGGGTTTGACTCGTGCCCTAGATTTTCCTACAGTTTTTAAAATAGAATGGATTAAATAAAATAGTTTTGAGTAGAATACATGATGGATGTTTTTGTTTAGAAGGATGACCCATTAAGATTTCAAAGAGAATTTTCCATAGGGCTACTAGTTATCCAACCCTAGATCAGCCCAAGACATTGAGAAGTGACTCCAAAGAGGCCATAGAGAAAAACACAGGTGCAAAGTGGAACAAGTGTGGTATGACAATTGACACCATTATAGACCCTTTTCTTGATTTTTCTTTTAGAGTCATATCCTAGAAATTCTATCAATCAAGTAGGTTAAATATTTTGCCCTACATAGCAGTAGATATAAGATTGTGAGGAAAGATAACACATATAATCTTGTACAACTTCAACTTCAATAGATAAATGAAAATCTTGGAGCTATTAGAAGGTCAAAGAGTGCTCAATGAAAGTTAGGATCAATACTTGTATGTATGTTTTTCTATGTACAAAATGAGTTTCCATCTTATGGAAAAATAGGATGCAAGACAAATAGGTCAATTGTTGTTCAGATAAATGAATAAATTGAGCAAATGGGAGATAATTTTGAGTCAATTATGACAAGTTATTTTGAAGACTTTAAGAAGTCTATGAAGCAGAGGTTAAGGATTCCTATTTTTGTAGTTGAGAAATATTACAATGACATTTGTTTCCTTTTTAATATTGATTACACATATATTCAGGCTGTAGTACCGAGGGTTAGATGGCTAAGGCCCCTAGGCTATGAAATAAATGTGGATGAAGTCGCAACTACCATAACTACACTCCTTGCTAAAGAAATTGACAAAAGTGCTAAAATATTTGGAAATTATGATGTTGTGAATTCAAAGGTTAAGATGGAACTAAAGATAGCATCTACCTTGAAAAAGAAGGATAAATTGATAAGGAAACTAAAGGCAAAGTTTGGAGGTGTAGGTGATGATGAAGAAGAAGATGATGAAGAAGATGAAGAGGAAGAAGAGGTGCAAGGTCAAGAACCTTTAGCTTTAGCATGGGTGAAGACCAAGAAGAAGAAGGTATAGAGGAAGAACAAGCTGAGGAAGCACCAGTAAAGACAGAACCTAAGAAGAGAAAGGCTAAGGCACAACCTGTAGCCAAACCAAAGGCAAAGAAGGCTACCAAGCCAAGCACGGCAAAGCCCACTGCTCCAGAAACAAGGGCTAGTACAAAGGTCACTACTTAGAAGGCAAAAGAGCAAGCAAAGGAGAAAAAAAAAGCAAAAAAATAGAAGGGCCTAGTACAAAAGAAACAAAGGAGAAAGTATGTTGCACAGCTTGAAATAGACGATGAAAAGATAGAATCAGAAGATAAAAGTCAAATTATGGTGGTAAGTCATGCACCTAAATCTGATCTTGATAATATTTGTGATAATATTAAAGATAATGTAAATATGACAGGATTAAAAAATATTGATTTTGGTAAACTTGCTAGAGAAGAGAAAAATAAGGTAGAAGAGTTAGTATATACCATCATGTCTAAGTTCAAGAATACTCCACTTGAATTAGACAACACAATGCCCAAGGAGATATAAACCCTTGTAGAAAATAAGTGGCATTATTGTTTAAACCTTGAAAATAAAATAAGGGAATCAACCCTAGCTCAAGTGATGTCTGACCTAACAAAGGGAAAATTTATCAAAGAAAATAAGAAATATGGTAGTAGATTTGCACCCAAATATAGGGCATTGAGCATACTTCAAAACAACATTGAAGATGTTGTAAAGAAATCCACTCAAATGTGGAAATTGATATGTGGATTAGAAACTATTAACGTAGGAGAAGAGGATCCCTTTGACTGAAGAAATAATGGAGAAGGAGAGAAAGAAAAGGAAGAGGAGCCAAAAAAAGAAAAAAAAGAAACCAATGTGGAGGAGACACAAAAGAAGAAAGATGAAATGGCAATAACTGAAAAGTAGCAAGAAGAATAGAATTTGGAAGACACACAAATGCTAGCCATGAGTCCTCCACATGATACAAGCACACCTACATAAACTATAATAGTAAAGAATGTTCCTGACAAATCACCTCAGAACATCAATCCATTAATTGCAGAGGATTTGAAGAAAATCCTTGACCAATCCACACTATAAGCCAGGTTGTGTGAGAATCTTGTATTGGTCAGTGTTGAAGAGCTTCAAAAGGTAGTAGCTAATATAACAAGGGTAAGGTGAATCCACAAGAACCACCTTCTACCATCCCTTCAGCTACTAGTGCTCAACCTCTAGTGCAAACATCAAATGATATATTTGAAAAGGTTGACACTACTGAAAAAGTTGACTTGGTTGAAAAAAAAAACTTAGACTGCTCAAGAACAAAAGGCTTCAGAAGCACAAATAGGACAGATAGAGGTATCTATACCTAAAACACAAACATAAGGAGTAGGTTAGATGTTTGATTAGGGCAGAACTAAAGAAAAGGATATACCAAAGGAGAAGGAGCAAGAAGCCATACAAACATTGGTAAATTTACCAACATCTAGCACTCTAAAAAAAGTCCTTCAAAGACTAAGCATTGATGCAATACCACTTCAAATTTCAACACCAGGCTCCAGCTCATCCAAGGTTGCCAAGGTATTTCACTATGGAGATGCAATTTTAGATGAAGAAATAGTGATACCAAAATATGACTATACAACCATGACACTTGAGAAAATAGGCATAATGCAAGAAGCATTAGAAAATAAGAAACAATAGGAAATACTCAAAAAAGAGTACAAACAAAGGCAAGCATTACAAGATATTAAAGACATATTTTTAGATGCTGTTAGCTTGCAAAAACCTAATGAATCTAAGCCAATATTAGAACAATTATTAGAAATTATGGAACAGGTGAATAATGAAGACCAGGAAGCCAATGTAAAATTGATGGAATGGTCTAAAAGGAAATTCTAAGGGAAAGTCAATGAGAAAATATTAGGTGATATAGAACTCTCACAAGTTATATTGGCCACAAAAATTGAGGAAATGAAGAAGGTACTTGAGAACATATTCTCATTGTACACAAAATTGTGTGATCCCACACTCTTCTCATAGGAAATAGGCCATAAGATTTTGAGTCTAGAGAACAATTTGAAACTATCAGGTTTGCAATTACCAAATAATCTAGCACAAAGTGAGAAGCATTTCCATTTATTGCTTCAAACACAAAGTCAACTAGCTATGTTAACAGTAGAAGAGGCTAATATAAGAGTTGAGTTGACTATCATTCAAGCCTTCCTTACCCCTCTTATGGAGATACTCCACAAGGAACTAGGCTATCCAAAGACATTGATGAAGAAATATCCAAATCTTTCAACATTAGATGAACTAGTTCACTCAAGTGTCGAGCTAGTGATACATGTTGAGTATAATATGTATCGATCCTGAGTCACTCAAGTGTTGAGCAAATAGACCATGCCAAGTGATTCAAGTGTCGAGTAAGTAGTTGATGCCAAGAAATTTAGGTGCCAAGCCAAAAATAGAACTATAGTATGTGTTGAGCATCAGTATTATCAAGTGTCGAGTAATGCAGATTAGATCTAGTTGTTTGTGATGGCACAAACAACTCTATGTAAACTGTGCTTATGTCAACTTATGGATAAATCTTGAAGCTTTCAAGATAAGGATGAATCTATTTGGATTACTTATGCAATCAACATGCAACCAATCAGAAAATTGGAAGGCATTAAGTGGTAAAATGAATGAATCTTAGCCATAGATTCATACCTAACCATAAGCCACCAAAAAGCATTTATAAGGAAGATGAAGCCCCATAATTCAATATGTATGAATGTGTGAAGGTATGTGCATGAGCGAAGAGTAGAAGGAATAGAAGGGTTAAATTGATCAGAAAGCATTCAAGGTGACTTAGTAGAGTGAAAGAATTGTAGAATCAATTTACAAAATAGAGGATCGAAGACTCAATATTGGCAAATCAAATCAGAAAGGATTAAGATGGATAGAATGGTGATCTGAAACCAGCAAGTTAAAATTGTAAGTCATTAGATCAAACATTCTATTGTTACTTTCTAACAACTATATCAGTAGAGTGAAATCCTTTAAACTAAGGTTGACTTAATAGTCATTGTAAAATCCTTTAACAGGGTGACATTCCATGTGAATGTTCTAAAGTCCTTTAACCACGCACACTTCTAATAGAGTGTTAAAATCCTTTAACAAGGTGAGATTTAATAGTCTCTTTTAAGCCTTTAATAGGGCAAGCCTTTCATAGGGCAGATCATGTTTTATGGTCAACTTATTGTAATCCTAACAAGTGACACTTTATTTCTATAGTAGTAAAGAATTGTGGGCATCATCCCCACCCCAGTTCTACCTTCTCATTTGGAGGGTTTCTAGGTAATCATATCAAGTGTCAACTGTGTGTATGCTTATATGTTTTGATGCATTTGCTTTACATTTCATTTTAGTTTATTGCATGCCTTTAATGAATGGTATAAGAATTTTAAGTGCTAAAGTTTGAACTCTTGATTCACCCCCCCCCCCCCCGCCCCTCTCAAAAGTGTATGTTTCCCACTTGTAATTCCAACATTAGTATCAAATATTTTCATAGCAGTAATAATTGTTAATCTCATTGTTAGTTAGTCTCAAAACACTTAGTCATAATGGAAAGATAGTAGTAATTGAGTTACTAGTTTGCAGTGTTAATTAGTCTCACAAAAGAACTTGAAAACAAAGTTATTTGTGTAGGAAGTGAACAATATCAACCAATTTGTTGTGCCAACCAAGTTGTAGTATCATCTGAGTTGACAGAGTCTACCGAGCTCCAGTGTAAATTGAGTTAGTAAAGTAGTTTTATTCCAAGGTGATAATCAAGTTGGTAGAATAGTGTGAATTGAGTTAGAAGAGAAGTTCTATTCTAAGGTGATAATCAAGCTAGCAAAATAGTGTGAACTAATTTAGTAGTGTATGTCAAGTGATCAGCATGAATTGAGCACCTAGTATCAACCAAGTGCAAAGTTAGCCAAGGTGACATTATTGCCCGAGTATCTTCATCGTCACCCGAGTAAGCCATTGGACCTGAGCTACAACACCGAGTCAACTTGGTAATTGTTTTTAGAATTAGTTATGTTGTGGAAAACTTATGAATGAACTATTTGGATGGATATAAGTATGAAGTATGTTTTTTATCCAAATATGAGATAGAAGTATTGTAATTAAATAACATTAGTGAATATAGAAGAGCATATTGTTTGAAGGCTACAAGAATTCCAAGGAAAGGAAGAAACTCATCTATCACAATCAGGTGATCAATTTAATTCAAAGGATCTTCATCAGTAATGAGAGCTGTATTTCAAAGACCAATCCATTGATTCATCCTAATAGCTACATCAGTCCCAAGTGCTTTGACCAGGTGGACCTAACAGTCCATTGTAAAAAATCCTAATAGAGTACATACTTAACTATATTGTATAAATCCTTTCGCAAGGTGTATCTAACAATACTTATTGCTCTTAACCGAGTAAGATCACCAAAAGTGATCATTTGTAAACCTTAATAGGCCAACTTTATTACTGTGGTAGTGAAGCATTGTGGCTATCATCCTCAACCTAGTTTTACCTTCTACTTGGAGGGTTTATGGGTTACCAAATATTGTGTTATGGTGTTGTTACTTTACTAATTTATATTTCATGCATGCAAGTAGATTAGACAACTTAAGAAAGTTATCGAGCTTGCATTACATTTCCAACAATTGGTATCAAAGAAAGGTTCTCATATCAAAAAGTTTAGCAGCTTGAGAGAAAAGATCAGAGACAATTGAAGTATACAAGCTAGAGAAAGCCAATTAGAATGTAAAGTTGGATCTACATGTGGCCATGGAATAAATCAAGAAATTGAAGGAGCAACTTTCTCAATCCCTGAAAAGAAGAAAAGAATTAGCAAAAAAGATGAATGACAATCTCCACATAGAAGAAAGATTTGAAGATATTTGCAAAGAAAGAAGTTCAGATGAAGTAGATGTGGCTATAGAAGATCTATTTGGAAGGAACCTTATTCTTCAAGAAGAAGTCATAAATTTGAAAAGAGGATGGGAGATTCATTCAGTCATTATATGTGAAGTCATGGAACAAAACAACAAAGCTTAAAATGACAAAAATATGGCAAAAGATGATAGAAGACTACTCAACACTAGGATAGAAGAAAAGGACAATGAAATCCACCAACTTTCAGTACATTAGGAAAATATGGAAAATCAGTTGAACAGTGTAAATCAAGAAGTCATCAATCTAAGGATAGAAAATGAAAGACTCAAAAATGATCATAGAGTAGGAAGAGAAACCAATGAAAGAATGATGAGATCACAAGTAAGTAGGATTAGTCAACTAAAATGTCTAAAAAAAGACATAAAGGGAAAGTAGGATTGTGCTATATTGAACAAGGAGATTCATTACAACAAGGAGCTCAAAAAAATTAAATACCTACATGCAATCATTGTGGGAAAATAGGGCATACTTCAAATAAATGTTGGAGCAATGGAAAGCCAAAATTTAATGGCAAATGTTATAGTTGTGACAAACCTAGACATAGAGCAAGTGAATGCACAAAGAAAACCAACTTTTAAGGAAAATG
Organism: Cupressus sempervirens; assembly: GCA_028749045.1. Classification (NCBI taxonomy): domain Eukaryota; kingdom Viridiplantae; phylum Streptophyta; class Pinopsida; order Cupressales; family Cupressaceae; genus Cupressus; species Cupressus sempervirens. Next base: position 195,340,453 of record CM053784.1, on the reverse strand, counting down.
TTTTACATGTAAAAAACAAGGCCATAAATCTTCAAAGTGAAAAACCAAGAATTAGAATCCTACTAAAAAACTTTCTAAAGAAATCTTTGGTTGGGACTAAAACACCTAGTATAGATGCTATCTATGTGGAGAGTGTTGGTTAACAGTTTGTCTCCTTATCTTTTTGGTTCATACCTTGACTCTTAAACAACCCAATGACTTGTGGAGAACAAAGAAGTTAACAATAGAATGGGTCAATTTAGTAATCTATCAAGGACCCCTGAATTGAAAAGTACAACTCCCTTTTGAATGCAAGATATGCAATGAATTTTTTTTTGGATTTTGGGGGTATGCTCTTAACCAAAGACTAGAATAGGAAAATACCAAATTACTCAACACTTTAAACAACCTAGGCAAGAGAAAGATGGGAAAAACTCACTAAATAAAATCTATTCTAAAATGAATGTTGGATACAGAAATAAGATTGACTAACTAAAAAAATGATAGAGTAGGGAAAGATGGAAAAATGAGTAATCCCAAGATTACTAAGTAATTGATATCTTGACAATACCCAAATTGTCTATTTCTCAACTACTCCATTAACAAATCTCTAGACCTCTTATGCAACTAGCTACACTACACATATAAACTACAAAGTATAGTAGAGAGAACAAAAGAGATACTTATGTTGAAGAAAGTAAGACATACAATCTTTTGAACGAAGGAAACAAAACCAAGTTCATTTACATTCATTCAACTCTTAATAATAGCACATTCAATCCATACACTATACTGAAACTAAATGAGCAACAAAACTAGAAATGGACTTAGAGTCACACACAATAGTCCCAACTATAGGGGTTTTCCCAAAGTAATTTTTTTGATCTTATTAACTTCTCAAAAAGTTACATATATAGGCCTTCTCAAAGTGGTTAGTTACAATAGATGATTTCTTTGTAGAGCATCTCTGAATAGAATAAACTAAAAATAGGACAACCTTGAATCATTGTCCATTACAAGGACTGACAAAATGTCATGAATGGCTACAAAAAGAAAGAGAAAAGGGAGAATGATAGATGTATGGAAGATCATCAAAACATCATGTCTTCTTAGGAGTAACTTCTTTGGCTTCCAGCAGCCCAAACCTAACTAAGATATTTTCCTTCAGGAAGTTGCATACAATTTTAGAAGTTGTTTTCTTAACTAGTATTGCTTCCACCCATTTGGTGAAGTAATCAATGGCAATCAAGTTATGGGTATGTCCAGCACTAGAAGTAGGGTTGAGTGGTCCAATGAAATCAAGGCCCCATTATTTGAAAGGTTTTTCTATTACAATAGGTGTCAAAGGAAGAGCTACTAGCTTTGCTTTTCTAGAAAACATTTTATGTTTCTCACACCTCCTTACCCACTTATATGCATCAGCAAACATGCCAACCCAATAGTATCCATTTTAAAGTATTTTGAAGGTAGTGACTATGGATGAGTAATTCCCCCACATGCTTCATTGTGAAATGTAATAAGAAACCTCTCCTGTTGATCTTTATCAACACATCACAAAAATGTGTCATCTAAGCCCTTTTTGCACATAATATCATCCATAATTACATACTTAGAATATCTCAACTTCAAAGTTATTTTAGCTTTACCTATTAAGTCTTAAGGACATTCACTATAAGTTACATAATAAGCAATATTAGAAAACCAATTATCATTTAGGCCTACCAGTAGCACTGATGATTTCTCCCCAGTTACTACTCATTGATCTTCAATTATTAACTTGCATAGGCATTGACCTCTCACAAGCTTGGTAGGTTTGATTTCTAAATCAAATTCTTGGACTTTGGACACCCAAGTTTCCCAATTGTTTACCACTACCTCATGTTGTGTAAGTACACTTTTAACCACCACGTTTGGGACAAACATTGTGCCATGAGAATGGAGAATATAATAGTATAATTTTTTAACTACCATCACTATTGAGAATGTATGTTTTTCAATGAGGGAATATTGCAATTCATGGTTCTTCAAAGGTATGCTTATTAAATAAATAGGATCCTCCTCACCTTCAACATTTCTTTGCAATAAGACTGCAGACATGGTGTACTTGTTGGCATAACAATAAATTATGAAATCCCTTTTGTAATCTAGATGAACTAAGATAGGGGCTCATGCAATAGTTGTTTTTACTTCTTCGAGGCTTTCATGGCTTCTTCACTCCATTTTAAAGTCAAATTTTCACTGAGAAGGTTAGTAATAGGCCTAGTAGTCCCAAAAGATTTAGGTATAAACCTCCTTAAAAAATGAATTCGGTCGAAAAAGGACCTTTAACCCATTGCGATTGGAAGGTGAGCAAAGCTATTGAATGGCTCGAACTCTTTCTAGGTTGATTCGGATTCCCTCTTTTGATACTAATTGTCATAAGAATTTGCCTTCTATGAAACACAATATTGACTTCTTGGTTAACAAAAACACCATGTTCTCTACATCTTTGGAGGACTAATATTAAGTTGTGTAAGTGTTTGTTTCTTCTTCTAAATAAAATTATCATATCATCTAGATATATAAAAAAATATTTTGTTTAATAATTTCCCAAAGGATGAGTTCATTTATCTTTGAAATATGGAATGGACACTTATCAACCCAAAAGGCATATGACTATAGGAAAAAGTCACCTAGGGAGTGGTAAAATCACTCTTATGTTGATCTTCAGGTGCTAAATTGATCTAATTATATCCTAAAGATTCATCTAGCATAGATATCATCTCAGAGCATGCTACCATTTGTAGGATATGATTCATATTGGGCAAGGTGGTTCAAATTCCTAAAGTCTACATAGATTCTAATTTCTCCACTCTTTTTACGCCATGGTGCTATATTTTCCACCCAGATAGAATGATGAATAGGGTAAATTATGCATGCCTTGAGCATTTTATCAACCTCCTTAAAAATTGAGTCTACTACTCTTGGGTTATAATTCCTCATTTTTTGTCAAAAAGGAGTAGCTCCAGACTTTAATGGGATTTGGTGTTTGAATTGTCCTTGTCTGAAGTCTTTCAAGTCTTCATAAGACTAAGTGAATACATCTTCAAACACTTCTAGTAGCTTAGTGAATCTTAACTTTTTAATTTTAGTGCAACACTTGCCCAAATTGACCAATTTTGGGTTATCTTTGGTGTCAATGTTGATTTTGTCACATTCCCCAGGTACTTTTATCTTCTTGTTAACATTCTCATTGCGGTGATAGTCCCTTCTATCAAACAAGGTTTCTAGGACCACTAATCCTTTTAAATCCTATTTCCTTTTAGTTGGATGATTTCATTATCAATCTCTACTCCAATATTTGGATAGAATTCATGGCATTCTAAAGTGGATCCTTTGAAAAATAGGAACTAAAAATTTTAACCCCACAAGGAAAGCATTTATATGAGCATCATCACTAAAACCTACCAAGAACATGAATTATCAGGGACACTAGGTCGATGAACCAGCTCTATGGTGTGGAGACCTTTCAAGAAGCTCCAATGGGGTATCATTAGGGTCGATGTTGATCCTACCAAAGTGTCTTCCCTAGTGTTAAATTCTGTAGGTATAGCCTCTATTGAGAAATTTTCAAACACTTCAAGTTTGTCTCATACCCTATTCCTATAATGCTTCAATCTTGGGTTCTTTACATCGAAGATATCTTGAACTTGTTTGACTACTAACCCAACATCTCCTTTAGCTTTTAACAACTTATTTCCTCTCCTTTTAGCTTCTTCAATTCCCAGATGTCTAGAGCTTCATATTTGATAGTATTGTTTTTATTATCAAATTCAAGTTTCAAAGCATATGGGATGATTTTACCAAAGGGTTATATACGCCTGACTCCTTCTCTTGAGCCAACTGAAGCACAATAGTGATCAAACTCCAAGACCCATACTCCTTTGTCCACTAGTTCTTTAGGCCCTGCTACATCATCTTTAGGAAAGACAACATAGTTCGCAAAATTAGTTTCATGATATAAGATATGAGATTATGAGGGAAATACTATTAGTTTCAGGCTTTAAGACTACTTTTTAACCACCAATAAGTATTGTTTCTAGTGACCAATCTAATTTTATCTCTGCTCCTAAATGTTTATAAAAAATTTGACTCAATAAAATTCCATATCTAGTTATAATATTTGTAACTAATATGGTCAGCTTAACATGCTTGTCAATGAATTCAGCCAGAGAAACTTGTTCATCTTTGATTCAACCTATCAAATGGACTTGTTTGGAATCCATTGCATAACATTTTCTAAAGGTCTTGGCCATAGGTAAGTCAAGGTATTTCACATCAAAGGATGGAATAATTTTATTAGAAGCTCCCAATTTTGTAATACAATTATTTCGTTTGTCACCATGGATGAACAAGGGCATATAAAAGGGACTAGGCTTATAAAAAGTAGGTGAACTACATGAGGCTTCTATATAGTTGTATGAAGAGTTTTCCTCTGGGTTCAACAAATGGTTTGGGAATAGGCACTGTATTGATTTGTTGGTTTGAGCTAGGAGAACTAGAACCTTTCACAAATTCAATCAACTTGTCTAATTCACTAGGATTAGACTGCAAATAATTGACTGGAGAAATTTGAATTCTAGAAGATTTACCAAATTCAACAATATCAAAGGTAGGTTCAAGATCATTATTTTTTAGTATTTTTACCTCAAGCATAGGGTTCTTCAAGTTATGTAGATCCTTTTTGGGCTAGTTAATTGAGCTATTCTACTTTCTAACCAGCATAGAAGTTGAAGGATCAGTTGGGGATTTGTCTCCTCATTGGTTCCTTGGGAGCACCGAATATGAGGGATCTTCAAGGGTGATGAGGATGTCACGTCCACATTCTAAATTAGACTCATATTCAAGATAATAATTTATAGAGTTTCCAAGGCATCTTTAGTCTTCATCACTTACCACTTCCTCTATTGTCTCCTTGTTTGTATTTAACTCTATAATAAATCATTTCTGGGCAAGAAGCTCCATCATGATCATCTTTGGAATGAAAAATACATGTGTTTGCCTTTGTGGTGGAAGGATCTTCAATTGATAGCTTTTGATTACCTAGTAACATATTAGGTTGTCTTCTCATCATCCTTGTATTAGGATATTTCTTAGACATGTCTTGATAGGGTGCATTAGCTTTAGGCATATGTCTTCTAACTGTTATCATATCTTTCACCAACCTTTGAACTAGGGCATCTTTCAAACATGAAGTAGCTTCTTGTGAGCTAGAAACCTACATTTCTCTCCTCCATTTTCCTATGGCAAGGAGATCATCTTCCAATTCTATGGCTAGCCATTGTGATGTATCTTCATTAGCTACTCTATCTCTTCTTAGATGAAAGTTGATGTTAGGAGGCATTACATTTACAAAGAATCCTTTTCTATTTTTGGTGTTTGGTCTTTTGGTGGTGGGTATCTTATGTAGAATTTTATTAAACTTTTCTATGAAATCATGCATAGGTTCTTGCAACTCCTTTTTTAGTTGTGTTAGTTGCAATAAAAGGGTATGCTCATTATCGGTTGCCTTGAACCTTGCCTCAGTTGCATTTCACATAGAGGCCCAATTAGTGATTGCCCCATTAGGAAGGTGGTAGAACCAATCAATAGCAGCCCACAAGGACCTCACATACAGTATGGAAATCATTCAAATGTTCATATGTTGATTTCTTTTCATCACCGCTGAATATTGGTAGTAAATATTTTGCTCCCTGTGGAAAAGGATTGGGATTAGGCCCTAGGTAAAGGGCTCCAACTTGGGCACCCCAAGGATTTACAACCATTTGATTTAATTTAAAATTTTAAGGGTTGAGTGTTAAAGTGCATCAAGATTAGGGTCCCCGATAACACTAGGGCTTACAGAACTGTAGCAATCGATGTTGACTTCTCAACAGAAGGTGGTCTACTTCTACACTTAGTTATCTTTTTCTTTCTTTGAGTGAGGTCAAGAGCAAAGTTTCTTCCTTTCACAAATTCAAATGATTTGTCGATCAAACCCTTCTTTTCTTCACTCCTAATATACTTACCCTAAGTCAATTTTTTCTAACCAAAATTAATATGGTTAGATTATTGTGCTAGGTTTCTAGGGTCAATTGAAGACCTTTCAAACATCGCTACTTCTTGAACAATGGGTGATCCTCTAATCAATTATTCTCATTATTCTTCTCATTCAAGCACCTGACTAACCTATAAGAATTATTCTAAGCTAGTTTTGAAATTCCAGGTCTGGGCAATAAGATCATAAATAATATCCTCTTGTGTATTATCAAACCCTAGACCTAGTTGGATAACATGGAATATATCTTCATAAGGAAAGACCATTCTAGAAAATACTTTATAATCCACTGTCTAGTAGCTAGGGAGTTTCCTAGTAGAGTCGCCAAAAACTATTTAGTAATAGTTTTTCCCTTTTTACATATAAGATTTTATAAACAATAAAAACCATCATATAAAAAGTGAGTTCTCCATTAATAACCCTCTATCTTCTGAGGCACAACTCCCCCCAAAATAGTAGACAGTAATTCCTTTATTTTGAAAGAATAAAATAGAATGTAATCTTTTAACTAGAAAGAACTAAAGGCATCTAGAATATTTTAGCATAAACATGTTAAAACATCTTTTCAGTAATAATAATTAAAAAATAAGCCTTAAGAATTACATTATAGAAACCTCTTTTACTAATCAAATCAATTTAACATAATGATTGAGATGCTATTTTGTAGGCTAAAAAGAATTGGCTATTACAATTAGATTCAATTCTATTTGAAATTAACCCAATTATGAAAGAAACCATAATATTTTAGGTATATAATAGCACAATATGAAGAACCAACTGATCCATCATCATCATTTCTATTAACCATATGTAAAAATATCACTTTCAAAAGGAAGTAACAAAATAACTATAGGAAATTTGAATTCGGCCTCAAGAGGCTCTGTCTAAGATGGAGCAGAGAAGAGTTCAGGGGCCTACCAAGAAAAGGAAATTCAAGGGCCTACCAGGAGAAGGAAGACAAGGGGAATATTGTTCCCTTGGGAAATGAGGACCAGTGGAAATTAAGGAAGGAGGATTTGAAAGTTGGTTAGACAATGTTAGGCCCACAAAATGTTCAAAAGGTCCCTTGACTCAGGCTTGCGAGGTTGACGGTCTTCTCTCTTTGGGATAAAGCCTATAGGTAAGTCTTCCTTCCCGAAGATAAAAGCCATATTGGACAAAGAAAAGGGTATGTTTTCTATTGAAATCCCTGATGAGCTTGGACATCATAATATTGCATCTATGGCATCCTCTCTGGTTGGGAAGTTCATTAGCCCTAGGCCAAATATAGACATTGTGAGGACCCATGTGAGAAACAAATGGGACCTGAAAGGACATGTGGAGATAGTGACTATGGAAAAGGGCTTCCTCTTTTTTGATTTCTCATCTATGGAGGATCTCACAAGGATTATGTGTGTTGGATCGTGGTCCTTTGGATGTTTGATGCTCGCCTTGCAGAAATGGACTTCAAAGATGGATCTCAATGATTCTTTCTTTGTTCAAGTGCCTGTATGGGTCTATCTGCCTGAACTTCCAATGGATTTTTGGTATGAGATTTTTTTGATGGCATGGCTAAATCTTTTGGGGAGCTCTTATCCATAGATCCTATCACAGTGTTGAGGAGCCAGTTAACTTATGCTAGAATATGCATTAGACTATATGAGGGAAGATATATGCCAAAGGTGGTGTACCCCCACTCTAAGTTGGGTACCCATATTCAAAAGCTAGATTTTGAAAGTGTCCCCTTTGCTTGTTTTCATTGCAAGAAGGTGGGCCATGTGGCTAAGCTTTGCCCTAGGCTTTTGGAGGAGAAAGCCAGGAAATAGAATCAAAATAAAAGTAATGCCAAGGGAATAACAAAGGACAAAATCAATAGCTCCAAAGAGGGAGAGAAAGTTTAGAAACTGAAAGAAATAACTAACAAGGAATCAACTTCAGAGTAGCAATAGGAGAAAATAGAGGTTTCTCCTCCTTTCGTAGTTGAGGTAGTCCCAGGGGCAGAACTTGCAGGAATCAAAACTTATTGTGAGGAATCACAAAGGCACGTGATTGAGGACCAAAGGATAATGTCTTAGCTTGATTCTCTAGAAAACATGAAGCAATCATAGCCTATGGGGGAATTAATCCAAGCGGATCTTCCTAGGAAAGTGAGACCTAACCTATAAACACACAGGGATATATCTAATGTCCCCATGACCCATGTTTGGGGTGAGAGTGAGGAAGCAACTCTCTTAGGCAGGTTAATCCTCGTGGGAGGTGGTAATCTCAGTATGGGGATTGCCTCAATTGGGAATATCTCAAGAGTGGTGGATATAGTAAGATCCTCTTTGCCAAGGCAACTTACTCAGACGAAACCTTTTTTTGCAACTTGTATTAATGAATGCCAGGGGAAATGGACATCTATAACAAAGAAAAAGAAGAGTCAGGACCCTTCCCTAGTATCCCTAGCTGCAACAAGAAGTGGAGCAATATTTGATGTTGGAGAAAGACCTAAGACTCTTGGAAGAAATAGTCATAGTCAGAATAGGAAAGAGGAGACTAGAAGGAATCTAGCAAATGGAAGCCAAAGGACCATCCAAGAGACCTGCCTATCAAAGAAGAAATGAAGTTTATATCCTAGAACATTCATGAGCTACATGGAGCCCACAAGCAAGAGGTAATAAGAAATATGATTAGGGATCATAGGCCAGATTTCATCCTTATACAAGAAACCAAAAGGAGAAAGGAAGTGGTGGAAAGAATCTCTTTTAGTAGAAGTTTGGAGGGCTTTGCTACAAATTTGGATGGGGCTTTGGGAGGTTTTTGTAGCTCAAATCTTTTCAAGTCTCAAGTTTTATTCAGTGAAGGTAATATTCTCCTCATTCAAGTTGATAATATTAAAAATAAAGAATCTTGGATTCTTTTGAATGTGTATGCTCCCAACACTAAGAATGGTAGGAGGAACTACTAGGTAAAAATTAAGAATGTTTTATCTAGATTCCAAGTAGGACTTCATACAATTGCTATCTTTCTTTAATGGTCAAGACTAGTTTGGATCACTCACCCATTTCTCTCACTTTATACCCCATTGATATCAAATGAAACTTCCCCTTCAGATTTGAGAAAATGGGGATCTCCCACCCAAATATTTCTTTGTATCTTGGATTGGTGGAATATCCATATACTGGGTTCTGCGATGCTCAAGGTGGCTAAGAAACTGAGAAATGTTAAGCTGAGTATTAGAAAGTGAAACAAGTCTGATTAATATCTTTCACTCCAAAGCTCAAATCTCAAAGGATCTTGGCATCATTTAGGATGTTATTCAGAAGGAGGGGTATAATGAAGAGAGGTTGGAGGTGGAAAAAATATATCATTTTTGAGCTTCACAATGTTCTTAGTCAAGAGGAGGCTTATTGGAAACAAAGATCGAGGGTTATCTAGTTGAAAGAGGGGGACCAAAATAATAGGTTCTTCCACACCTCTACTTTGAAACACAGAGTTCATAATAGAATTAGAAACAACAAGAAGGGGGAAGTTTTTCTGGAAGAAGAAAATGAAATAGTTGTTGAGGTTATTTCCTTCACTAATCTACTTTTGAAAGATCTAAATCTGGTCGATCAAGATCAGTTGGAAATCTTATCGAATATTCCAGCTCTAATGCAACCTGAGGAGAATGTAATGATTAGGGCTATTCCTTCCCCTCAAGAAGTTGAGTAGGCTATCTTTTCTCTTGTAGTTAACAAGTCCCCAAGTCCATATGGTTTCTCATCTTTTTTCTTTCAAATTTTCTACAATGTGGTTCAATAGGATGTCACCAAAGTGATGCAAGAATTATTTGGTGCAAGAAGTTTACTCAAGGAGGTTAATGCCACTTTCCTAATGCTTATCTTGAAGATGGCTAGGGAAAATTCTATGGACCAATTCAAACCTATCAGCCTATGTAACTCTTTTTATAATATTATATCCAAAGTGTTGGCTTTAAGGATCATCAAGGTACTCCCTTCCATTATAGCGCCTCAACAATCTAGATTTGTCCTAGGGTGACAAATCCTAGATTCTATTTTGACTATCCACAAAGTTATCCACTCTATGGAAGAAGGTAAGAGAGAAGGTTTCCTCCTTAAGCCTGACATGTCAAAGGCTTATGAACAAGTGGACTAGGCCTTTCTTTTCAAATTTCATAAGGCCTTTGGGTTTAATTCTAGGGTCATCAAACTTATTGGCCAATTGGTGACTACTACCTCCCTCACTATGCTAGTCAGTGACTCCCACTCAATTTTTTTCAAACCTTCCAGAGGTATAAGGCAAGGAGATCTAATCTCTCCCATTCTTTTTGTTATTTCCTTGGAAGAATGGTTTCTACTAATAGAATTTTTGGTGCTCTATCTAGAATCAAACCTTCTTCTGGTCCCCTAGTTTTCTCCCAACAAAATTTTTTTGATGATAATATAATTAGAGGGAAAGCCATCATTGGTGAGGCTAGGGTAGTGAAAAAGATCTTGAGCTCTTACTCTAGGGGTTTGGGGGAAGCTTATCAACTAGAACAAGAGCTCTATTTTCTTCATGAATACTCCAATTGAGTGTCAAAGGAAGATTACTACTATTCTGGGCTGTGAACTAGGAAGCCTACCTTCTAAATATTTGGGTCTCCCCATGGGTTTCAGACCCCTTGACTCTTTCTAGATTAACTTAAGATAGGTTTAATAAAAAATTGGTTGGCTAGAAAGGAGTCACTCTTAGCCACACTGGCAAGATTTAGTTGGTCAAATCTACCCTTCAGAATCTTCCAACTTATGTGTTGAGTCTCTTTGGGATTCTAAGCAAGTATGTTGATCTCTTGGAGAAGATCCAGTGGAACTTTCTTTGGTTGGGATCAGAAGACAAGAAGTAGTTTCCCTTGGCAGCATGGGATAATATGTGCCTCCCAAAATAGAATGGTGGATTGGGGATAAGAAAACTATGTCTTTTCAACAAAACCCTCCAAGCTAAACAAATTTGGAGAATCTTTTCCAGCAAGGGGGACTGGAGGGACATCTTGGAAGAAAAATACCTTCGAAGACCTTCAATTAGAAACTTGCTCTTTGGTGAGTCAATTCCCAAAGGATCTAATATCCGGAATACTTTTCTTAATGCTAGAGAGGTAGCTAATAGTAGGGTGAAATGGAGTGTTGGGAATAGAGAGGACACCCTTTTCTAGTGGGATAATTGGCTAATTTAGGGCCCTCTTATCTTCATTCCTAATTTTGAAAGATGGGTCTGCATTTGCATCCAAAGGTTTGGCAGATCTATTATTGATTATAGACAAGACCAAGGTTAGAGGGATCTTTCTTCAATATCAGAGGACCTAAAACCTCTAATGACAATTCTTCACTCAATGGCTTTGAATGAGGATTAGGACCAACTTTTTTGGGAGAAAACTTTAGATGGTACCTATCTAGTGGCCTTAGGATACCAAGCCATTATGAGGCAGGATTGGAGATCGGACTGGGCAAAAGCCTGGTTCCCTAGTCTTATCCCTAAAATCAATATTTTCTTCTAGCTTTTACTCCAGAATAGGATCTTGACAATAGACAACCTGAGTAAAAGGGGTTTTCCTATTCCTAATAGATGTGTCCTTTACAAAATCCAGGCTGAGACTATGGATCACCTATTTATACATTGCTCCTTCACTAGAGACGTTTAGTCTTTTTTCAATCAAGCTTTTGGGTTGAGCTAGTGTGCTCCTAGCTGACTATTGAATTCTTTAGGTAGTGGGATAACTCTTGGCAAGGATCTAGGCTTCAAACTATAAGTAAATGGGCCTTGCTTCATTTTGGAATGAGTGCAATAATTATATCTTTAGGGATGCTAGCCTTCTTACTAGAATTGTGTATGCTAAAATTCAAAATTCCCTCATGGAGAACTATATGTTTATTAAAGGATATAACCCTTTCATAGGAGAAACAAGAAGCAACATTGATACTCAGACAAGAAGAAAAGAGTGTCACTAGTATTTACACATGGAAGGTTGGCACAAAGCCAACTTTGATGGAGTGGCCAAAGGCAACCTGGGAGCAGTGGGATATGGAGGGGTGATCAGAATTAGTCATGGGTATGGAATAGCAGTGGTTACTTTCCCCCTGGGATACCAAACAAATCATTATTGTGGAGGCTTGTGTAGCCCTTCAAACAACTAAATTAGCTAAAGAGGTAGGGGTCAAATGCCTATGGTTGGAGGTGCATTCAAATAATATCATTAAATGCTTAAGGGGAGAACACCCTCCATCATGGAGTATTAAGAATATGATGGAGGAAATGAAAAATATATTACTTTCCTTCGAAAGAGTCCTTGTGTCACATGTCTACTATAAGGGAAATGTGGTTGCTGATTGGATGGCTAATGAGGCAATAAGGGGGGACACATCACATAGATGACCTAATAGAGAGGGATTTCTAGTAGGCACTAAAAGTATAATTAAGGTGTAGAGAATCCAAGGGAGGATGGGCAACATAAAGTGTAATTGTGGTAGTTAATTTTGTCAATCAAACTTGTAAAGTTATGAAAGCTTGGCACAAGTTGATAAAGAGGCATCATAATTGGGGGGCTTTGTGGCACATTTTATGGGCAATTGGTAATTACTATTACTATTGCTTTATTGAGGTGCGAGGCAAGCATAGGTTTTTTGAGAAAAACCAATGTTCAGCTCATGGTGCTTGGAGAACATAGAGTTTTTCTTTTTCTTTTTGCAACATAATGGTTGGGGAGAAGCATTGTAGAGAGCTAGAGGGAGAAATTGAGAAGTGGAAGAGAAGATCAAAGGTGTGGGAAAAGTTGAGGGAAGGTGGCATCTTGTCGTTCATTGAAAAACTTCATGGCTAGGATCCAAAGATAATTGACCTTATGGTTAAGTCATGGAGAGATGGGAAGCTAAAGATTCATGGGATTTAATTCTAGGTCAATGAAGGGGTCATTGCTAAGGTCATTAACTCCCTCAATCAGGGCATAAAATTCTATAAGAATAAGAAAATATCCCTAAATGTGGTGAAAGACTTTACAAAGGACGTGAAGGAGATGAAGGATCTAGTAAAGATGGGTGCCTACTATGAGCGTGCATCTATTAAGAAACTGTAACGGTTTTTCCTAAGGGAAATTATATCCTACATTATGCTCAACAAAAGGTTTGATAGGATTCAAACCCACCATTTCATTATCCTAAACCATTTCACGTATCAAACAAAAATTTCCATCCCTTTCTACCTATTTTTCTCTACAAATATGAGTATTATGGAATATAAGAAGAAAGCATGTGTTAATCCTACCTTCCATCAAGGTTTTTTATTACTCATATATGACCATTTTAAAGCTCAAAATTATGGAAGGGTTGTTTCCTAGAAGGCAAATTCTTTTGAGGAGACGGAGAGCTCCTACATCCCTTTGGATATGGATGATAGTGTTGGTCTGCACTCGAATGATGAAGAGGAGGTGGCTAAAATCATGAAGGATATGGGTAGGAAGGAGAGAAAGAACCCAAGGAAAGGAATGAAGAGAAGGATAAAGTAGGAGGAAAGCTCAAATGAGGATTATAATGATGAGGAAGAGGGGATGGACATGGAAAAGGAGGTAAATGTGAGAAAGGAGGGCACCAGTAAGGCTCAGGTGAGCAGGAAGGATGACAACTTGGTCAAAAGGAAAAGGGGTGGTGAGAAGGATGTTGCAAAGGCACTTGGTAAGGGTAAGGAGAGCACTATCAAAGCTCTAGAAGAGAGAAAAGAGGAGAAGGGCTTGGATAATACCACTGTTACTCTTGATGCAAAGGGAAGGAAGACTGTATGGAGGAACTTTCATGCCAATACTACAAAATGGGTCTAGTTAGAGAATATATCCACCCAGAGGTTTTGGAGGCAAGGGATAGAAAAATTTAGTTGGAAGAGCTCATTGACCTAGCTTTGGTGATTCTTAGTGACAACGCGCAAGAAATAAGGATGAACCTCCTTAAAAATGCCTGCATCAATTTGGTGGACAATTTTTGGTCCATTAAATGGATCTTTGATCAAATTGAAGAGATTAAGTTTAGGATGTAGGGATAGGAAAGGCCAAAAGGGGGGATGGGAATGTCAGAATTAACAAGCTAGATGCAAGGGTTTCTAAGATTAAAAAAAGAGTGGAAAGGATGGAGAGCTCTATCCATAGTTCAACTAACTAGAGCCTTAACTTAATAAAAGGTCTTAATGATAACATCATTCAGTTGTATTCAATGATGGGGGAAAGTAAAAAGGTGAAGGAGGAAAAGGACAAAGAGGAAACTAGAGCAGCTGATGAGGATGATTCTTTGCAAAGTGAGAGCCCAAGAAAAAGAAGGAGACTAGAAAAGAGGAAGAGGGAATAGGAGTTCTCTTTGGATGATAGCCAATTGAAGATTGATGAGGCTGAGGCCATGGGAGAGCTGGAGCTCAAGAAAGTGGAGCTGGTTAAAGATTTGGTGCCCTAATCATTGCTCCTAATTTTTTGTTTGTCCCCTAGCTTTTGGCCATATGTTTTTTGTTTACATCTGATGGTCAAGTATGGCTAGTTGTTTTTTTTGTTGCTTGGTTGCTAGACCTAAACTTTTAGTAGTATTTTGTAGTTAACTGGTGGGTTTTAGGAACCCTTGTAAAAAAACCTATTTTACTTAATCAGAAAAAAAAAAAACTATTTTGTGAATATGTTCAAAGAGTCAACACTCAAAAAGTTGATTAAAGTAGCATATATAGCCATGTAGGGCTAAAAGTAGTTTTTGAAATTAACTCCATAGAATAACTAGAAAAAACTAACTAATAGAGTTCAAATCTAAAATAGGCCAACAACATAATTATCACAATAAAACTACTAGCTGAGGCCCCCTATAGCTAATCCAATTTCCAGTTGTACTAGTTGGATCAGCTTGATGCTCTTGGTTCATGGAAATATTTCCACCAACTTCCTTCCATTCTTTATGTGCCACTTGTAAATCAATGATTTCCTTTTGTTAAGCAATGCCCAATTTTTTAGTCCTTAGTTGCCAGATAGTGATTACCCTATGAGCATGCTCTTGTTTTTTGTCCTGCACCATCAAGTGTTCATTGCAAATGACCATCATAGCATGTTCTTGGGTTGTGATAGAAAAATTTTCAACTAATACTTCCTTTACCTCTTTCATAGCCTTTAATTTTTTTTGGCAAGCCTCCCTTACATCTTTTAATTCTTTGTTAGGTAGGTCCCCATTGCCCATAATCTTGACATCTATGTAGTTGATGTCATTATCAAGGATCTATTTTAGGCATTCTAATTCTTTTACTAGTTTTGAATATTAATCCAAGCATTGCTTGATCACCATGTTTCTCTATTCCATATTGGTAATGCAGGCATATAGAAAATCAACACATATGGTGGTGTTTGGCTTCTTTGATAAAAACTTATCAATCTCATAGTCTTGAACCTTGGTGCTATGGGTAATGATTTCATTTCATTTTTCTTCTCTTCTTCCTAGAAGCTTAAATTAAACTCTAGGTCAGCTACCATCTGATTGTTTTTTGCCTTTGTCTCAAATCGATGAGTGATATAATTAGACTCACGAGAAACAATAGGCTTAATTCATTCATCAAACGCTTTGTTGACTGATCTATCTCTTTTTACCTGATCAAGGAAGTGATGGTTCACTGGGGAAGTAACATCAATTACAGAGAGTGTATTAGGTTGGGATTCAGTCTCAATGTTTTGAATTGCCTAAATATACTCTGCCATCAATCAAATGAATTTCTTTAGCTGCTTTTTCTCTTTCCAATTCTTCCATATTTTACTGGTGACTCTTGTGTGCCCTACATCCAATTTTCATGGTTGTGGCTCTTCTCATAGGTTTTAGGATAGTATTTTTTAAGGTATAAGCTTGGGGCATGATGTCATATAAACTCTTATCTGTGGTAGGCTTATACACGTCAGCCACCCAATTTCTTATTTTCTCATCAATCTCAACCAAAATATTTATTTTAGGTTTTTTCTCTTAGAGATTTTGCCCAAAAATTTCCCCATCATATCTTCAACTAAGACATTCACATGAACTATAGTCATTTTCTTGTTGACAGACATATCAAACTATTTTGGTGTGGAAGGATTACTTTTGGATAAAGGTGTTTGAAAAACAAGGGAAGTTGTGGTAGACATGGAACCTAGAGTGTTAGCTTCATCCAAGGCTTGTTGGGTGTTCTGATCCATAACTTCAAGTAATTTTTTGGTAGCAAAATCAGCCACAACTTCAATATCTATAGGCTCTTCACTTACACCTATTGTAGTGATTTATTGAACCTTTCTTCTGTGAGTACATGAATGGGTCCACCTTGGTGTATGCATCTCTTGAATTGAATTTTGAACCAAAGGTTCAGTTTTGGGTTCTGAGATGGGTGGACCTATAGAAGAACATGTGACAATTTTATCAGTATGACAAATGGGAAGCATCAATTTTGAACTAGTGGTGGCTCTCAAGAAGCTTGAATGATCTTGACCCAGTTTCAACTTTATTTTGTCTACCATCCATTTTTCTATCCTTTCAAAAGTGGGAAGTGTTCAGCCCTAAAGATCATCTTCTTTAGGTGAGTCCTAGTCCAACGTAGGCATAGGAAAAGCTTCCACTTGTTGAACATAGAAAGGATCTACAACCTCTTCATTCTAATGTTCTTCAACATCAGAGATGTCAATACATAGCTTGAACTCTCTTACCTATTTTAGAGTGAACCTAGACCACCATATTTTCCTTACTTCATAATCCTCTTCACAATTAGCCTAGAAATCTTCTATTTTTGGTTCATGAAAGAAATTGGGGTGTAGATTAGACTAAGGCTATGTGAAGCCCTTACTATCAAATCATGAGTGAGTGGAGTAGGTAGGCAAGTTCATTGTCTTCAATTCTACTTGCAAGCCCAAGGCATCTTGAATTCTTCTAGACCTATAATGACCACGCTCAATTGGAAAGACATAACCAAAGCACTTCCTGTTAGATTATGGTGACTAATCAGGAAAGTACTGTACATACTTCATAATTAGTAAAAAAAAATTGGGTTGTGGCCGACATTGTAGCTGACATATTATGGCCGACATATGGATGACATGTTGTAACCCTAAAATGGATAAAATACTTGTATAAAAGGGTTTAGGGTTAGGTATTTTTCATTATGTTGTGATGCGAAATTGGTTCTTGCGGCGGTATTGAGCTATAAGGGATTACGGATTGTAATTAGGTTGTAATCACTGGTTTTTAATAAGATCGTACTTGTTGTTTGGTAGACATAGCCCAAGGATTGGGTGAACCATGTTAAATTTTGGTGCCTTGTGTTCATTTTTGTGTGATCTATTATTTTCTGTTATTGGTTATATTTGCATCTAGTTTTTATTTTTGTCTATGGTTTATCCTAACAAGTGGTATCAGAGCCTAGTTTTTTTTAGTTATCCTCTGCAGGAAAGTTTTACAGTTGAGTGGGAGTCTCATGGTTGAGTGGGAGGAATGGCAGATGAGGGTAAGCTGAGGGTTGATAGGTTTAATAGGCAGAACTTCCAGTTATGGAAGATGCAAATGGAAGACTATCTATATCAGAAGGATTTATGGAAATCATTGGAAGGCAAAGCCAAGAATTAGGGAACTATGTCAGAGGTTGAACGGGATCTTTTGGATAGAAAGGTACTCAGAAGCATTCGGTTATGCTTGGCACCATCGGTGGCATTTAATATTACAAAAGAAAAGACGATAGAAGATTTGATGAAAACCCTAGCGACACTATATGAAAAGCCTTCTGCTTCAAACAAGGTATTTCTCATGAAGCATTTATTTAATATGAAAATGGCATAAGGTGGATCGGTTGCAGATCATTTAAATGAGTTTAATACTATTACTAGTTAGTTATCTTCTGTGGGTATCAATTTTGATGAAGAAATTAGGGCTCTCTTGATTTTGTGTTATTTGCCTGAAAGCTGGAATGGCTTGGTAATGGCAGTGAGTAATTATGTTCCTAGATCTAGTACCCTAAAATATGATGATGTGATCGGTGTTGTTTTGAGTGAGAAAACTCATAAGAAATCCTCAGGTGGATCTACATCAGGAAGTGCTTTGAATGCACAAAGCAAGGACAGAACAACTGAGAGAGGAAGTAACTCTAGAAATCATTGGAAATCAAGAGGAAAGTCAAAGGGGAGGAGGTCTCAATCAAGAGGACCAAATGATTGTTGGTACTGTGGGAAACTAGGGCATAAAAAGAAAGATTTTTGGAATCGAAAGAAAAATGAAGGAGATAAATCAAATGGAGACAAGGAGGCAAATGTGGTAAGTAACAAATCCAAAGAGGATGCTTTGCTTCTGTCTTTAGAAAGTGTAGATGATTCATGGGTTTTAGATTCTGATGCTTCATTTCATGCTACACCTCATAGAGGTTATTTCATTGATTATGTCCAAGGGGATTTTGGGATTGTTTATTTGGGGGATAATGAACCCTGTCATATTGTTGGAAAGGGAAAAATTAAGATTAAGTTTCAGAATGGGAATCATTGGCTACTACATGAGGTAAGACATGTTCCAAGGCTGAGTAGGAATTTAATTTCAGCAGGGCAACTCGATGATGAGGGTTGTGTAGTTACTTTTAATTATAAAAATTGGAAGGTTTCAAAAGGTTCCCTTGTAGTAGCAAAAGGTGTGAAAGTAGGCACCTTATATCTTTGTACAGGTCATATTGTTCCTTCTACTTTGATTGTTTCAGAGAAAAATGAATGTTCAGGAACAATTGCTGCAGTTGAGCAGGGAGAACAAATAACTGTTGTAGATTCTAATACAACACTGTGGCACAATAGAATTGGGCACATGAGTGAGAAAGGTATGAAATTACTTCATTCAAATAAAGTTTTACCAGGTCTGAAATGTGTTAATATGGATTTCTATGAAAGCTGTGTGTATGGAAAATAAAAGAGAGTGAGTTTTGTAAAGACTGGGAAGGAAAACAAAAAGGAGAAATTAGAGCTTGTGCATATAGATGTATGGGGACTAGCGCAGGTATCTTCCCTTGGTGGCTCTCATTATTATGTTACATTTATTGATGATGCAACTAGAAAAGTATGGGTTTATTTCCTTAGATAGAAATCTGATGTATTTCAAACTTTTAAGAAATGGAAATGCTTGGTTGAAAATGAGACTAGTAAGAAATTAAAATGTCTCAGATCTAATAATGGTGGTGAGTATTGCAGTCATGAATTTGAAGATTATTGCTCCTCTAATGGTATTTGTAGATAGAAAATTGTTCCAAGGACTTCGCAGGAAAATGGAGTGGTTGAACCCATGAACAGGACTATAATGGAGTGCGTAAGGAGCATGAGGTTGCATTCTGGGTTGCCCTTACACATGTGGGCAGAGGCTATCAATACTGTAGTATATTTGATTAATAGAGGTCCCTCTACTCCTTTGGGTTGTGGTATTCTAGAGGAGGCATGGACTGGTAAGAAGGTGAGTTATTCTTTTATCAAGACCCTCGGTTGTGAAGCTTTTGCTCATATAGACTCTAAAAATAGAACCAAGCTAGAAGCTAAATCAAAGAAATGTGTCTTTGTTGGATATGGCATTAATAAATTTGGTTATAGGCTTTGGGATTTTGAAAATCATAAAATTGTTAGAAGTAAGGATGTCATATTTAATGAGAAAGTGTTGTACAAAGATCTGTTGCAGCAACATGAGAAGAAAGAAGATGATTATGTAGTGCTAGATGATACTCCAAAAGCTGATGTTCCAACCATTTCTCATGATGTGCAACAACTGCAACAAAAAATACCACACACACCAGTGAATGTTAGACAGTCAACAAGGCAAATTAGACCTCCACAAATATTTTCTCCCTCTTTGTATTCTATTTTACTTACTGATGATGGTGAACCTAAAAGTTATGATGAAGTTGTGCAGGTGGATACTAAGATTCAGTGGGAGTTTGCAATGAAAGATGAAATGGACTCTTTGCTGAAGAATAAGACATGGGATTTGTGCAAGTTGCCTATAGGTAAAAAGGCTTTACAGAATAAGTGGGTTTATAGGTTGAAATAAGAGGAAGGAGGTAAGAAAAGATTTAAGGCCAGGTTAGTTGTAAAAGGATTTGCACGGAAAAAGGGAATTGACTTTGATGAGATATTTTCTCCTATTGTTAAAATGACTTCTATCCATATTGTTTTAAGTCTTGTGGCTACTAAAGATTTGCATTTAGAGCAGCTGGATGTTAAAATAGCCTTCCTTCATGGTGATTTGGATGAAGAAATCTATATGGCTCAGCCATAGGGATTTGAGGTCAAAGGTAAGGAGAACTTAGTCTGCAAATTGAAGAAAAATTTATATGGCTTGAAGTAAGCACCTTGGCAATGGTATCTAAAATTTGATAGGTTTATGCATGAGCATGGCTATAATAGGTGTCATTTAGATTATTGTATTTATTTTAAGAGGTTGGATGATGATAGCTACATTATTTTATGTTTATATGTTGATGATATGCTTGTAGTTGGGTCTAACATGGATCATATTAAGGGGTTGAAATGTCAGTTAGCACATGCATTTGCTATGAAGGATTTAGGGGCAGCAAAAACAAATCTTTGGTATGAAGATTTGCAGAGATAGGAAGAACAAAACCTTGACACTATCTCAGGCTGATTATGTTGAGAAGGTGTTGCAACATTTCTCTATGGAGAATGCTAAAACTGTCAGCACACCTTTACCTGGTCATTTGAAGTTGACTAAGGAGATGTGTCCTAAGACACAAGAAGAGGAGGATAAGATGTCCAAGGTACCCTATGCTTCAGCTATAGGAAGCTTAATGTATGTTATGGTATGTACTAGGCCAAATATTGCACATGCAGTGGAAGTCGTTAGCAGGTATATGAGTCATCCAAGATTTGAGCATTGGAATGCTATCAAGTGGACTCTCAGATATTTGAGAGGAACATCCAATAAGTGTTTACACTTTGGGGGCTCTACTATTGATTTACAGGGCTGTGTTGACTCAGATTTGGAAAGGGATATCGATACTAGGCGGAGTACTATAGGTTATGTCTTTACTGTTGGTGGGGCAGCCTTGAGCTGGGTTTCTAGGTTACAAAAGATTAATGCTCTATCCACTATAGAGGCAGAGTATGTTGCTGCTATAGAGGTAGCCAAGGAGATGATATGGCTCTAGTTCTTCTTGGAAGAACTGGGACATCCTCAGAAGGATAATTATTTGTTCACAGATAGTCAAAGTGCCATTCATCTTGCAAAGAATTCAGCTCTGCATTCTAAGACCAAACACATACAGTTGCGGTACCATTTCATTTGGTCGGTTTTGGAGGATGGATAGTTAAAGCTGGAGAAGATCCATACAAATGACAATCCAGCAGACATGTTGACAAAGGTTGTAACAAGGGAGAAGCAGAACTCCTCTTCAGCTTTGGTTGGTCTTCTAGACTGAACATGAATAAAAGAATAGTAGAGTCCAGGGTGGTTTGATCCAGTGGGAACCCCATGTGGTAGTGGTATTGCTACAGGATCAGTCTCCAAGTGGGAGATTTTTGTTTAGTGTGGAGCCTAATCAGTC
This sequence comes from Cupressus sempervirens, assembly GCA_028749045.1. Lineage (NCBI taxonomy): Eukaryota > Viridiplantae > Streptophyta > Pinopsida > Cupressales > Cupressaceae > Cupressus > Cupressus sempervirens. The sequence continues at coordinate 195,318,870 of CM053784.1, read as the reverse complement.
CCCAAGTGGGAGATTGTTAGATTATGGCCAACATGTTGTAACCCTAAAATGGATAAAATACTTGTATAAAAGGGTTTAGGGTTAGGTATTTTTCATTATGTTGTGATGCGAAATTGGTTCTTGCGGTGGTATTGAGTTGTAAGGGATTACAGATTATAATCAGGTTGTAATCACTGGATTGTAATAAGATCAAACTTGCTTTTTGGTGGACGTAGCACAGGGATTGGGTGAACCACGTTAAATCTTGGTGCCTTGTGTTCATTTCTGTGTGATCTATTATTTTTTGTTATTGGTTATATTTGCATGTAGTTTTTATTTCTGTCTGTGGTTTATCCTAACACTTCCTAGCTTTACATTTTTTATCTACTTATGTTATCTATCTATAAATTTCAATCAAGATATAATGGTCTATGCAATACTGGGATAATTTCAGAGGTTTCCCTTCATAACCTCCAACTCTCACATATGTAAACTTAGGAAACTGAGTGAAAAACTTCTATGAATGGTAATAAGTTGAGCTACCTCATCTGCTAATCTATGATGTTCTTTACCTTGAAGTTTGTAAACTAGCTTGGTAAGGAAAGTGTCTTGTACTCTTTTAAACCTTTGAGGTTTTCCTCTTTTTGCAACAAAGGAAAGTATTCATATATTGGCATACTATTTACCAAAATTTTATGTGGCAATCCTTCCCATTCATGACAACATGCCAAAATGTAAAACAGGTAAGAGGACATGTAGAAGCCAAAAAAATTAGACACTTGTGACAAAACTTCATGTAGTCTGTCCACTATAATCTTTGCCCAATCGATGTACTTATTCTCACTCATGATGGTCTGGACAAAGAAACACATCATGTTTTCCCAAAATAATGTATTATTCTTGCCTTTAATCCTATTCAATAGTGTTATCTTATCCTTGACTTCAATAATCATATGATCATGCATCAAAGGGTGAGGGACACATGTATAACCCTTCTTAGGCTTGAGCAACCAATTCTTACTAATGACATTATTCAATTAACTATTATCTTTAGCAAACTGAGAATCCTCTAGACCAATTGTCCAGTCTTCATACTCCTCATGCAGTGGAAATCTCAAGGAAACCATCACTATTACTCTATTTACATACCCAAGCACTTTACCTACATGGGTTCTAATGCATCTTTCAACAACATTATACCTATTCCTGCATTTTATGACCAATTTCAGACAAGAAATTGCTTTCAAGAACCCTAAGGTTTATACTAATCCACTTATAGACTCCTCCGTGATGGACCAGGAATTGGGTTTAGAGAACCTTGAGACTAGCTTCTTAATGTCGCCATTGGTGATGAATGTGTCTTTTAGCTTAGGAAAGAAACAAGTTAGGGTTTAGACTTATTTCTCTTTGGGTGGTTTGGGATGGAAAGTAGTCATGACAATGTGTGTCCTTTTTGCCTTTTTGGGAAAGATTTAGTGATCTTCATACCACTATATGTCATTTATTTGAGAAGCTTTTAGACTCATGAAGCTAAAACTCTTGAATTATGGAAAAAAATTCAAGGTTCAAGTTTGACAATCTTAAAATGTTAGGATATGTTGCTTATGTACTGACTTGACATGACTTTGAAATAATTGCGAGTTGCAGAAAAAAATAGGAACAGAGATCTCAAACCACTTGCACCAATGTGTAGATCAAAAAATCCTACCCCAAAATTAAAAAAATTGCTCGAAAAAATGAGTCCATATGAGGGAGATATCGTTGTTTGAAAAACATTGCTGTAGTTATTTTTTCTAAATTGCTGTCGTCGCACCTCCAAAAAATATTAGATCTGTTATGTCAAATCCTATTTCTCCTTTTTAACTAAATACTAAAAAAAATGCTCTTCCTCCCGATTGAAGAAAAAATCACAAACAAACTAGGGTTTGTGTCTCTAAATCGTGGCTTCAAAAAAATCCTTCAAACAAGAAGCAGCAGGGAGGCTTTGATACCATGTAGGAGTTGATGAAATTCAACTCTGCAGTCACCAAGATCACCTACATGCAAATATCTTGCTGAAAAGAAACCGAAGGAGCAAGAGCTTGAAGCAAAAAATGCAAGAAAATATTTCACTATAGGAAAATGAAATTGCTAGGTGAATGGATGAATTTACAATGAGAGAGAGACCACTTATAAAGGCCTCAAGGAAGCTTGTAGAACAAGATGGAAGGAGGTAGAAGATAAGGTTAACAACCAAGCATCCACAAAAAAGTGGAACATGCTAGAAGGGAACAAACTCCCGTGTTGTCAACAACTCATCACTACATGCATTAAATACTAAATATTAAATAAATACATTAACCTAAGTAAGCTTAAGTAAATAGAATAAATAATTAATAATTAATTAATTATTTACTCTAACACCCCCCCTTAAGTGCAACTTAGGGGAATTCCTTAAGCTCGCAAAACTAAGATGAAAATGCAAAATGGGTCCCAGCAACAAGGCCATGTTAGGTACCCATGTATAATGCAAGAAGATGCAACCTATATAAATGGGGAAAGAGAGAAAACCACGTGGGAAAAAACCTCCCCCAAAAAGAGGTAAGCACAAACATGCTGAAAAATAAAGGAAGGAAGGAAGGCCTCAACAAGACCCCCCCAAGGACAACTTCCATCGGAAATGTTTCAAGAGACTCTCTCAAAACCATAAGTACAACCAGCCCCCCATGAGAATAGACACCAAAGCCCCCCCAAAATGATGGAGCTCCTATAGAAATGATTGAACCAATGTAACTCCAATGTGGAAGAAACAAGGGTACATAACAAGGGAATCCCTGAATGAGAGGCAAAACTGGAAAGCTTGGTTGATGCCCAGAGGAGAATGTATGAGGAACTGGAAAGGGAATCCCCAAGGCAGGTATGATGACACTATCATGAATGTCCATTGTAGTATCTGCAACACGTGTACCTAGAGTCTCAATGAATGAAGTTGGAGGATTAGGTAGAGTAGAAGAAGAATCCTATAGAGGAGAAAAGCCCTCAACTGGATGTGGTGTAGCAGCCAAAATAGGGATCTCAAGAACAATACAAAGGTTCAAGTATCCTGACTGCACCACATGATGCTCCTACGAAAGAGAAGTAGTGTGCTCCAACAATGGAGATGGTGGACCAAAGTGCGAGAAGGTGTAGAGGAGAGTGGAAGGATCAACTGCCCCTATAGCAATGAGATCTCATGTAGCATGATCTTGAATGAAGACTGAATCAGTAGTGAACTCAACTGTCTTCCCTGATCAACTGCGTGTAATCAGAGAAATTGAGAGAAGGTTGGCAGACAAAGATGGAACATACAATACATCATTGAATATACCATCCTAGATGTGAACTGAACCTTTCCCGCAGACTCGTAGTGTAGTGTTATTCCCCATGGGAATATGAGGAATAAGAGAAGCCTCAAGAGTAGAGAAGACACCTTGAGAAGATGTCATATGGTGAGAAGCACCTGAATCCAATATCCAAGGAACCTATGAAGGAGATGTAATGGTAGCCTGTAATGCATGACCCTTTCCAAGATCCAATGTAGATGGTGAAGATGTGGAAGAAGACTGAAAGGTAGACCCCTGTGAGGTAGAAGAGGATGAAGAAGAGACAATGTTTTTCTGAAGAAGAGTTTGCAAATCTGCAATTTGTTTCTCGTAGCCATCAAATCTCTTCTGAAAACAATGTGCCTCATCATGAGATCCTTTCCCACAATAAAAATAGGTAGGAGTCTCAATCTTCTTTTTCTCCTTCTTCTTAGAAGATGATGAACCAGTAGAAGAGGGATCTGATATTTGCTTCGACTTCTGCTCCTATGTAAGCAATTCCTGTTACTGTGAACCTAAAAGTGAATCCATTTGAGTGATCTTGGACTATTCACAGGTTAACCGATCACAAAATATCTCAAATGAAGGCATCCTGTGTCTATCACCCAAGGCATCCATAATGGAGTAGAAAGTGGAAGAGAAGATCTGATACTGTCCCCTCAACTTTGAGAGTATCAAAAAGATACACTCATCATCTGTCTTGGTTTTCCCACATCCTTGTAAAAGTGTATGCAGAGATTTGAACTTCATCAAGAAGTCCTCAATGGTGGGAAAGTTATTAGGTGTCAAAGAAGTCAACTCTACATCTAGCTGAAGTGCCCAGAACTCATTCACTTAGCCAAACAAAGTTTGAAATTTGAGCCAATAAGCTCGTGGAGTAGTCAAACCATCCAAGTGAAATAGTAGATTGTCTGAAATGTTCAGTGCAATCAATCCCATGGCTTCATCCATTTTGTTCATATGCTGAAGAACCTCAAAAGCTCATGTAAGAATAGGTTGATTCTCATCCAGACATGACCATAAACCCCTTGACATGAGAAGCCATGTCATTTGTGCCTTCCAGGTGTGATAGTTGTGTGGTGTGAGACAAGTCACAGATGGATCCGCCATTGAGAAAAAGAAGAAGACAAAAGTAGAAGGGTCTTATTCTGAATTAAATTACAGAAAAGAAAATGCTCCCCCCCACAATGTATAAATTGGGCACTCTTTACTTAGTGCAATTATAATAGCCAATTTAGGGCCTATTTCTGAAAGTAATATTTTTGTCCACAGAACCTATAATCTAATTGTAGATCTGGAAAGTAGACAAAAAAATATACACTTTCAAAAAAAATAGAACCTAATTTTGTGTCTAGATGAGCCCGTACTAAGCATTTGAAGTGGCAAAAATCGAGAATTGTGAGTTACAGAAAAAAATAGGAATAGAGATCTCAAACCATCTGCACCAATGTGTAGATCACGAAATCCTACCCCAAAATTAAAAAAATTGCTCGAAAAAATGAGTCCGTATGAGGTAGATATCGTTGTTTGAAAATCACCGCTGTAGTTATTTTTTCTAAATCGCTGTCGTCGCGCCTCCAAAAAATAACAAAAAAAACCCAAAAAATATTAGATCTATTATGTCAAATCCTATTTCTCCTTTTTCTCCAAATACTGAAAAAAATGCTCTTCCTCCTGATTGAAGAAAAAATCACAAACAAATTAGGGTTTGTGTCTCTAAATCGCAGCTTCAAAAAAATCCTTCAAACAAGAAGCAGTAGGGAGGCTTTGATACCATGTAGGAGTTGATGAAATCCAACTTCACAGTTGTCAAGATCGCCTACATGCAAATAGCTTGTTGAAGAGAAATCGAATGAGCAAGAGCTTGAAGCAAACAATGTAAGAAAATATTTCACAATAGGAAAATGAAATTGCTATGTAAATGGATGAATTTACAATGAGAGAGAGACCACTTATAAAGGCCTCAAGGAAGCTTGTAGAACAAGATGGAAGGAGGTAGAAGATAAGGTTGACAACCAAGCATCCACAAAAAAGTGGAACATGCTAGAAGGGAACAAACTCTCGTGTTGTGAACAACTCATCACTACATGCATTAAATACTAAATATTAAATAAATGCATTAACCTAAGTAAGCTTAAGTAAATAGAATAATTAATTAATTATTTACTTTAACAGGTTCAAGTTCAATGTTTGTACTCAAACTTGATTTTCACAAAAGACTCAAAAGTGTCTGAAAGGCCAGAGTAAAACATGGGTAACAATCATCATGCCTCTCTTTCTTCCAATGTGAGCATGTGGGTTTTTGCCCCCTTTCTTAAGTATAGTTAACTTTTCCCCTTCCCTTTTCCTTTAAATTTTTCCTCAGACTTAGATGACTTCTTATCAAACATATCAATGAAAGTTCCCTTACCTCTTGACTCTAAGTGTGTTTTTTATACATATACCTCATCCAAATTACAAGGATTCAAAACTAGAATGGAATGTATTAGGTAAGAGTGAAGACCACTTATGTGCTTGAACATGTATCCTAGATATACAATGGAGCATTTAACATAATAGATTTTTTTTCTAAATTCATGGGTGTACTTGTTGATAGATTGCCTTTCCCTTTCTTGAAATGTTGTGAGCTCATCATTAACTATTTCATATGGTATAGGGAATAGAATTGCTTCTTAAGTGCATTAAAAAAATTTGACTAGTTTAAATTGAGTCTACCATGTTTAAAATTTTATGCTTGAGTTCTACTCACCCACCAGGTTAGAGTTGTGTTGGGTGGATATTTTGCAACCTACAATTTTGGGTAAAATCCAATCACAAAATAGGATAATCAGCCATAGTGTGTGAGATAGAGTCTCTCCTACCTTAAATGAAAGGCTCCCCCTCTCATTGTTCCTTGGATCAACAAAAGGTAAGAAAGAAGTTGAGAGATTTGAAAGGGTATTACCAATATTATTTCCTCTTAACTTTTAGGAAAAAAATCCTCTTACCCACAAAGCGAGTAATGGGCAAGATGAAACCTTGAACTACACTTCTATCTAGAGTTGTAAGTGGTGATAACAACAAACTAAAACTAACTCAAAGACTAGCTGAAAGCGTACAAGTTTGGATCTAAGTCTGGTCTTAATCTATTCTATAAGAAGAAATTCTACTATTGGGGCACAAAGACTTCCAGAAGTAAAGAATTCCAAGTATTTTATGAATTAAGAAAGAGATATAAGCTATAGTCAAAGCTCCTAGTCTATATATCTCCACAGTTTCTCCTAGTCAAAGCTTCATCTTTGATTGCTTCCTAACTCTTTATACTCAATTATAAGGAATGCCAAAACACATGAATCAAAGATAAAAATGCAAATCATAGTTAGTGATTCCAACTTGCACAAGTAACATTTGCCCTCAATCAAAGTTCAAACTCAATTATTTCATTGTATTCACTTTTTTTTTCAAAATAGTACTATCAAATCAAAGTTATGCATGCACAATTTCTTTAAATCCTTCTCGCATGCAAAATAAATATGATTTTTACAATGAGGAGACACTCCTTTGTAGAGGAAAAGGAGTTGAGAAAAAGGAGGAAAAAGTGGGAGCAACTCAACCAACTTTGACTCAGTCTAACTAACAAGAGAAGTTATTGGACTACACATCATAATGACATGTAAATTGTATTACAAGTAATTACACATTTTCATGTAATACATCCTCTTAAATATACAAACATGAAATATAGAAGAAAGAAGATGGAAAAGAAGTAAAAAAAATCCTAAGGATTATTTTTAAGTGCTTTGAACTTGATGATGATATCATGCACTGTAGGGAGATCTGAAATCTCCATTGTCTTTGATATAGCTTCTATTCTCACACCATCGACATATGTTGATTTGAAAACTTTTCAATTTGTCATGAGAGAATCCTATAAATGCTTTGCTAAAGATTTGTACAAAGCAAACTTATTCATTTTAAGAGAACCAAATCTTTAGAAGAGAAATTATTGAACAACACATCATAAGGACATGTAAATTGTATTACAAGTAATTACACATTTTCATGTAATACATCCTCTTAAATATACAAACATGAAATATAGAAGAAAGAAGATGGAAAAGAAGTGAAAAAAATCCTAAGGATTATTTTTAAGTGCCTTGAACTTGATGATGATATCATGAACTGTAGGGAGATTTGAAATCTCCATTATCTTTGATATAGCTTCTATTCTCACACCATTGACATATGTTGATTTGACAACTTTACAATTTTTCACGAGAGAATCCTATAAATGCTTTGCTAAAGATTTGTACAAAGCAAACTTATTCATTTTATAAGAACCAAATCTTTAGAATCTAAATCAGCATTAACTCTGACTGTATATTTCAAAGTCATTTCTTAAATTGTAAAGATTCTAAAGAACTAGACATCCCATTTGTTCCAAGTCACACATGATCTCAATTTTAATTGCCTGACAATCTTCTAAGACTACCTACAACTTTGTTACAATTTTTCTTAGTGTTGCTTCTTTATATCCCATGAGTCTATAGCATCTATAAAACATTTCACAATATGGAACAATATCACATGTGACCATGGCATCCAAATAAGATTTAGCAATCTTTATCCCAATCATTCAAAATTTCTTTTGGGGTATTAGCTTCTTGACTCAAAGATGCAATCAAGTCATGCAACATTTCTTCAATCTCTCTGATATGTTCAAGAATTATGACTATGTCTATGATGGCTTGAACTCCTTTAGAGACAACTTCTCCAAACTAATTTTTCGTTGCTTCCATGATCTACTTCTCTTGAGGTTTCTAAGATGTAGTGGTTATATGTTGTGAAGACAGTTGTTGAATAACCTCATTTAGGTGAGAAACTTCCTACTTGAGTTGATTATTTTTCTCCCACAACTTGTGATTACTCTTTGATACATTAGCAAGTGCATCATGAGCATCTTGTAGACAATTTGAAACCATGATTTCTTACCAAGTTTGATTTTGGTGAATTTGTAATCTGAATGGTTATGTTCTTCAAATGGTTTTCCGCCAATGTTTCAGCAACCTCTAGAAACTTAGTCTTATCAAAATCAACTAGAATCCTTGAAACAATATTATCTTTTAAAGATTTAGACTTGGTTTTCTTAATAGGAAGATTATTTGGGGGTAGGACAACCTTCCTTCTCTTCATAGTATTCTTTCCTAACTAAGCAGGCAAACAAAAACCCTTGTTTATTGATTTAGGAGTTGTAACAACCATCGACATTGATCCTAATTGTATTTCTATAGTGACTATGCAGGCTTCAATTTGTACTATTATACAAAGAGGTGTCTATTGAGAAGACTCTATCATGAATGCTTCATAACCACTTATTGAAGTATGAAGTTGGGAAACTTGACCTTCTATGAATGTTGGGAAATCTTTAAACATAATTCCCAAGTTCTTGGATTGCTTAGTTGTGAGAATAGGAGGAGCTACTGAAGAGATAGGAAGTACCAATGTATTCACTTTCGAGGCATGGGTTGTAGATGTGAAAATAGTGGAGAATGAATCTACATCATCATCTATGACACCTAGAAAAGGTGTTTCCTGAATGGATGGACCTTGCTAATTTATTGGTCATGGAGGAGATATGATCATAACCTCTCCTTCTTCCTCTTCACCAAATTCTTCTTCAGATGCAATTTCTTCTTCAACTTGCTCCTCATTAGATTCTTGAGCTTGTGTAGGTTCTTGTGAGGGTTCTTAAAATGACTTAGATTGCTTTCCACCTTTCAACTTGAACTTGATAGATTTCGTTGCATCAGAGGAAGATGCAGCATCTTTACTTGAGTTTTCCAGTAGGGATTTCCTTCCAAGTTGTCCAAAACTTCCACAATCTAACCCAAGTTTGGGATTCACTCTTTTGATACCTTTGATCTTCAACCATTTATTGGTATTTACTAGAATGGATTGAAATATATCAAAAATGGATATGCCTTTCTCCTGCTACTACTATATCAAAAAAGGACATTGCTTATCAAAACTAGAACGATGGTGTTCCAGATCAAGAATATTACCATCATCCTAAATCTAAAGATTAGATGGAGTTTAAATCATGTTAAGATCAATGATCTATTGTAGGGTGAGCTTTTAGTAATCCATTCTCATGATATCTAGCTCTATGCGTAGGTCAATCTATATGTCCTCCATGTGATTAACATGGGTGAATGCCCTCTTAATCATTTAGTCCATCCCTCGATAATCAAAATCAAACCTAGCCTTTAATGTGATAAGATGAAGTTATGACTCCATATTATTTTCCTTGTAAATTTAATTGATCATATATTAACTAATTACCAAGGGTTTGATTGTAGTGACACTAAAACCTAGCCTATGCAGAGAATTTTGATAAGATTGTACTTCCATAAATTATTTGGAAAAATCCATTAGTATGATCTTATTTGTAGCATATATTGGTAGAGTATATGGTTCTCCTTTGAAATAACCAACTCTCAAATAAGTGAAAGATGGAAACTATAGAAAGATAGCACCAAATTGATTAACCATATTCCAAGCTTCATCTGACACTCACTGGATTACCAGTTTTTTATTAAAAAAACATCAAAAATATCCAAAAAAATGCATCTTGAACTCTCCTATAATGGTATTTTTTGTGCAACAAGGTGATTTGATCATAGTAGTCCCAAATAGGAACTTTTGATTGATCCCCTTTGGTGGAGAAACCCAAGAAAGATCACATTGATGCAACTATGCAAACAAAGTAGGAATTCATGTAGAATGGTGCCAAGGTTCCTATATTAAGTAATTGCTCACAAAAAGTAGTACTAATAAGTTCTCCCCAAAAGATAGGTTCTTCATTATCAAAGATCTAGAGAATGAGTTTGTACATCCAAGGCTTGAAGTCATGGTTATATTTGAGACCACATATCCTGTTAAGAAGAATTATGAAGTCTTTGTATTTTGAATTAAAGTTAGACCTATGAATGGTTTAATGACATCTTCAAAATTTTCTTTTTGTGACCTTTAACTAATATGCACTTACATATTTTTGATAATCCACCCTCTTTTCATTCTATAATTTTAAATACATATCTTTGGACAAGTCCACACACTTTTCATTTTGAGGAACTTTAAAGATTTGTTCAATAACCTCTAGACCAAGGCTAATGATGACCTTTCCACTTGCATTCTTTATTATCTTGCCCTTTGGACTAAAATTTCATGCACAACCCAAAATAGATTATGGTTCCAAGGCAACCATAAGGAAAGTAGATGCCAAATAAATATTACTCTTCTTGATGCTCTTCATTTCATGTGTTGAAGGAGATTCAACCCTTTGTAAGAAATCAACCATGTCAACATGCTTGATCTCTATGTCATGAAAATTATCAAGAGGTAATTAAATCTAAGATGTAGTCGCATGAGCTATCTCTTTGTCATATTGGTACTTCATCTTTCCTTTAGACTTTATGGATGATGATATTTTTATGCTACAACATTAAAACCCCAAAATGTGAAACACATAATCAGTGGGTATTGATTCCATAAAATTGTTGATTCTTGATTAACAACAAAGGTTTTGCGTGTAGATTAAATACTTCAAAGATCTAGTGTAAGGATCTTATGACTTTAAGAAACCTCCCTTTGGAAAAAAAGTATAAAATCTTGGCAAATCCAACACTATTTTAGGGGGGAAATTTTAATTTCTATTGGTGATTGGAATTTAATTTCATTGGTATTTTTTTTACATCATATTAAAATTCTATAAAACCTTGGAAAATCTTTAATTATTGAAGAAAATCATGACCAAAAGTATGAATACCTAGAAACCATATTTTATATCATCTAAAACATAGTAACTCATTTTAATAACAATTATATGATTATAAATTGATAGTATAAATCCTATTTCAGGCCTAAATGTTCAAGGACAACAAGTCTTAGAGAAAGTCTCCATAATAATTTTGATACCTATCCACAGTCAAATCCATTTTGGGCCAAAGATCAAAACGATAAAAACTTACTTGGAAAGTCTCTGGAATAGAGACATGTGTCAAGTATATGTACTTATCATATAACCTAATTTAAAGTTTTACCATGTATTGGTGAATGTGACCATCTAATATGACAAGGCTTGAAAATTATGGATGAAATATTTAATTTACCATGTGTAAAGAGTAGATTCCATTGGTGAAGTCATCATCAAAATAAAAATGATTACGTATCATTAATAACAATTGGTCTCGACATGGGACCCAGTTTTCATAAAGTGTGGGCAATGTCACCACCCCAAAAGTGAAAAAATTTTGTCAAATTTAGGGTCCCCAATGAGTGAGATTCACCATTTGGCAAATATTTGCCACTAAAGTAAACCCTGCTTGAAAGGAGATGGAACACATATGCAAGGTTGAAATACAAATTGGGAAGATGGAAACATGTGTAAGGGATGAGTACTTATGTATATGCTTTGAGGAATGAATGTTAGATGCATGAGAATACATATAAACGTCAACTTTTATCTTGAAAAGCATGACTTTTAGTCAAAAATGGGTTCTTTGGATGCCATTACATATAAAGTGATTTACATGTAATCATGACTTGATGTAGTCATGCAATGAGGTTCAAAGAGTGAGATTATGTGCAAATGAGGATGGAGAATGGAATTACATGTATTTTCTCTTGGAATGTAATTGCATATGAAAGAAATGGATGCAATGTGCATTGGGCATGTAATGATAGTGATGCAGGAGCATCTTGGGTCTTGGGGCAATCTTACATCAACCAAAAAATATTTTGTTTTATGTACTTGAATGTTGTTCCTGAAGTAGTTATTATTCCTTGAAGTTTCATGGCATGCAAAGTTAACATCTCGTTGAGGACCTATTTGAGATATTCATCCTAAGTGTGAAAGCCCTATTTGTTCATATGTCTCAAGTTGTGTGTCACTCTTTAAGGTCTCAATTTCCTACATTTCTCTTTTAGCGAGGCGTATTGTTTCTTTTGGCACAATTTTCTAAGTTATGTTGGCATGTTACAAACTTAGAAGCCAACTCCTTAGACATTTATGGATCCACCTTTGAGTGTGTATCACTTCATGTTTATATTTGCTTTGCTTTGGTTTACTCTTCCAAGGTTGGACCTATAATAAAATTAAAGTTTGACCAATTGACCTGTGGCTTAGCTGGCTATTAGAGGTATTTCAATAAGTAGAAGTAGGGGCAATAAGAGAATATTGAAAAAGAATATAAGAATGCAAGTTTAGATTCTTACACCATAATTTCATTATATATGGTCGTAACCTAGAAGGCCTCACAAAAGGGCATATAGCTTGATTCCTTCTAATAATTATAATAATGTGGTGGCCAGTTGCCAAGCCTTGTGTTTAATGTGTGGCTTACTAATTACACCCGAGTAAAAGTGTGGAATCTTTCCTTATGAACATTGATTTGTATGTTTCTTTAGGGTGTAAATCTGAGTAGAAGATGTTTTAAGGCTTAATTAGAGTTGCTTTTTCTTAATTCCCCCCCCCCCCCACCCCTCTTGAATCAAATAAACATGGAATGAAATGATGCGCTACTATAAAATGATGGAAAGTGGAGTGAAGTGAAATGTGCTCAAGTTCTTGGGAAAGAACTTGCAATTTCTTCCAAATGAATAAAAATGGGAAAGTAGGAGAATAAACAATGAAAAAAAGTACAAAAGAAACATGTACCTTTGATTTTAGACTTAAACAAGCCAAGAGGAAAGTTACTTTAAAGTGAAAATTTGAATTTGGAGCTTGGGAAAAATCCAAAAGTGTGAAAGTGAGAGTTTTCATCATATTTAAAGAAAAAATACACTTTTCATGGAATATCTATGGATAAGTGTGCAACATCAAGCTAAAATATGCAATAGAATAGTAAGATAAGTACACGTTAATGAACAAGATTGAAAATATCGACTTACTTGAAGATGAATGAGCTAAAATAGCAAGATTTGTAGATTTTAAAGACCAATTCTTCTCCAAATCCAAACTAACAAACAATAATTTATTAACTTCTTCATTCTTTGAAGTGATGGATATTCAATGGTCAAATTTGGCATGAGAATGCCAAAAATGTGGTCAAAGATCACCAATGCATGTGTCCATTTTGGCAAAACGCCAAAGGAAAACCCATTTTTAGAAAAGAAAAAAAAAAGAAAGTGGTCTCAAAGAGCCTTGACATGAATCATTTTTTCCCTTGGAATATAAAAAAAAATGTTTCTCAATAGCAAGGATATGGATCAAAATGCCAAAATGCCTCCTCTTTACATAAAAAAATGAGCTAAAAAACCACCAAGACATGGGCATTCCTCGACAAGAACGTGGCTTCAAAGTGCCAAAACATGCACCATCTTTTGCTAGAAATCCAAAGTGTAATGCATAGGAATGCAAATAGATCAAAAAAATAGCCCTAGTTAGAGATGTTTTGAGCTATAACATGGAAAAATCTAGGTAAAATCATCAAAAAAAAAAATTTCATGGGCACAAGCATGAAAGTTTTGCTCATGGAGACAAAAACTATTGAAAACAATTATTCAATTGTATCTTGTCTCTGATGTTACACAAAATGTCAAGCCTTACTGAGAAAGTTAGTGATTGTCGAGATCAATCAAGCATTGAAGAAATTTCCTGTGTATGTCGAGTATTCCACTTATAACCAAGTTCAGAGTTAGTTCTTGTTGAGCTCACTCGGACATCGAAAGCAGATCCTGTGTTAATTGAGTTCACTCAGTTACTAAAGGAAAGTTAGCATGGATCTTATGTTGACCAATTTCACTTAATTACCAAAGGAAATTTAGTTCATAATCAATATTGATCGAGTTTGGTCAATTAACAAAGAGTTTCCCTAAGTTGATCGAGTACTCAATTCTATATTAGCCAATTGACAACATATTGAGTCTAATAGATTTATTGGCTAATGCTAGTCGACTTAAGGGATACAATTTTTTTGACTAAAAGTGTATTCAATTATTCATATTAGTATAATATCAATTTGAGGATTGAAAATGTAAGCATGGAATTGATGAAGATGAATTAAGGAAGCGAATTGGAAGGATATCTGCACGAGGATAAAGTATCTAAGTTGACCAAGCTACAAAAAACATTATGATCATAGAGGATCAAGTAATCAAGCCAGAACAGAGATCTAAAATCAGAAAAGATAGTTGCATCATCAATCAGGTCAAGTCATTGTATTCCCTAATAATTGTAGTAGTGAATTAAATCTCCTAACAGACTTAGCCTAACAACTATTTGGTAAATCCTCTAACAAGGTGACATGTCTAGATTGAAGTATCTAAAGACCTCTAACAAGGCCACTCCTAATAGGGTGAATTAAATCCTCTAATAGGGTCACACCTAACTATGTGTTTTCTAACATTTAACACAGTTAGCTCCTAATAGGGCTCACTTTAAAAGAGTGAAAAACAATAACTAGTTGCAATTGGTGGTTTTCCCAAATTGGGTTTCCACGTTAAATCTTGGTGTCTCACGTGTTCATGTTATTTTCTTTATGTTTCTAAAACTAAGTCAATTAAGGTTAATCTCATTAATATCTTAAGATCTCTATTTTAACCGAGTGATGGTAATATATTTGGTGTTAATGAGTTACAACAAAATATTCAGTGTTAACTGAGTTACAACAAGTTATTAATTTTATATTGTGTTAGCATCTTAAAGGGACTTTTGGCTTTTTTTACAGTAACTGATTCACCCCTCTCCTCTAAATTACTCTTTTACATTTCCAATAAATATGTGCACTTCAAATGCAAATGCACATGATGTTTGTCCAAACATACTCTTTAGAGGAGATCACATATTTTAAGTATCATGTCTTATTACTCTTTCATGCAAAACACATTCTCTAGAGATGTTTGCATGAATTAAAATATGCATTTGGTTTAAAATTCACTATTGGAGTGCTATTATATATTTAAAAACCATGAAGATGACTTGCCCATGTAAGACACACTCTTAGAGTGTCATTGCACATTTTAAAAATATGTCATATGTCCTCAAGGTGCGAAAAACACTCTTGGAGGAGCATTGCATATTTTTAAAATATGATATTGATAAGTCATTTAGTTCAAAACACACTCTACGAGGGTGATTGCACATTTTAAAAACTTGGATATTCATTGCTCACTCTAAAAGAATGATTACATATTTCATGTTAAAAGCATTTACATGCCTTTAGTTCAAAAACACATTCTCTAGGAGCATTTGCATATTTTACATGCAAATGGGTTAAAAGACATGTTTGCACAACCTAATTGATCAATTAAGCACATATTTAATTTATTTTTAAAGAAATAACACTTAATTGGGTCATAAATAACATTTACACTATATAGTTTAGCATATAATGTGCAAATATCATTTAAAAAGTAATATTTACTAAGATATTTTGAATTAAAACTCAAAAATTATATTAAAATATATAGTTAATATAGTCACTTAAGTGAAAAATTAAAAATGAACTCAACTTAAAAATATAACATAAAGTGTTCTATAGTTACTTTAAGTAAAAAATTTAAATGATAACGTAACTTAAAAACATAAAATAAAGTGGATTTATGTTATATTTTTCAAAAAGTGAATGTCAACTTTAAAATATAACATGATATTTTAAATCATGCAGCTACACCTGGAGAGTCCACCTTTTGGGCATTAAAATGATCATATCTTTTGATTGCTAACTCCAATCAAGCCCTAAGATAGATCAAATCAAAGGAAAACCGAAAGCAATGATTTGAAAAAAAAACAAAAGACCAAAAGATAACAAACACAAACTCAAAATACAAAAAGGACATTGAAGGCATAAAAAATTGAGCATATGCTCAACAAATAGAAGAGCTAAAAAAACTTGACGAAAGCCTTAAGTAAAAGAGTTCATCATATGAATTGGATTCAACTAGTTGATCAATGTTATTCAATTAAATAATGAACTAACTCAAAGAAAAATGAAACTAAGTTGAATTTTTTTTGAATTGTTACCTATATTTTGTGGCGACAAAATGTACAACAATAATTTGTACCTCCTAACCAAAGAGTAGCTAACTAGATTCTATTAGCATCACCTACGAGATTTTTGATTCTACAATAGACTTCAACTTTTTGAATCTAGTCAACTAATTTCTCAGCATTTAGTTCCCCATAATACTTTGGTAGAACAAATTTTACATATAATTTAATTCTAGGCATATGTGTGCCCTTGAAAGGATTAGAAGACTCAAAATGAGTAGAAGGAGAAAATGATGATGAAGAAGAAGAAGAAGAAGAGGGAGTTGGGGGTAGATTTTGAGGCTCGTGATCACCTATTGATCTTTTCCCTTTCTCTTGACAAGTTTTGTGTCTCTACATCCATTCTTTTCTCTCCTAGAGTAAAACTTTTATTATGGCTTCCAAAATATGAAGAGTCTTCTGAATACTCTTCTCTTTAAAAAACATTCCACTACCTCTTTCTTCTATCTATAATGGTGGATTAGTTCTCTTTGTTCCAATTTCAAGATTATATTCTTTAAAAAATTACCTTCACCTCAATGAATCTTGGATCTTATTTGCATTCAAATGTGTAATACTAGTCATACAAGAGCTCTAATGTGAAACTTGATGTGATTAGCATCTAGGACTATTAAAGAAAGAATGTTTAATGTTTTACATAAGTTAATTTAAAGCTTGAATTAAGAAAATTAACATAACATAAATAAAATTCTTAATCATCACATAAAATTAAAATATGGTGGTAGGAAGAAAGAGAGAGAAATTCAAAAGAACAAACACAGTTGATAATGGAGTTCATCCGGGTCTTACTCCAATAGAGGGACTAATTCGATTATCTCTAAAAGTTGATTACAATTGATACAATATTTTTTCCTTCAAGTACAATAAAATAATAACATTCTAATGTACATATTTGATAACAAAGTCCCTAGAGTGTTCTCTCCTCTTCATCACCTAAATGTCTTTCAAAGGCCAACTACTCTCATTTTTATACATAAAACTAGCCAAAAATAGTTTAAAATAACTAAAGCCATATAATAACCTTATTTGGCTAGAAATCTTATATATACCCCTTTATTAATTTGAATTGATTTTCCACCATGTAATTTAAAGGGGTTTATTTTAGCACACATCCTTAATTAACTAAGGATGTGCAACATTAGTTTTAGGTTAAAATAATATTTAGATATATTATATAATAAGTTTGATAAATAGTGCTACAATTATGAAGCCTTATGGGAGGCTAGTTTCCAGGGGTTTAACCCCTGCCAACCTCTCATTCCTTGTGAACTTTAGCATTTTAAACAATAAAAGTAACCATTGCATGTGGTGTAGCGACAAAGGAGGAAATTATGAGGGAGGTGATTATGGGTTTGAGACCCACCTTTAAAATTTTGGAAAATGAAATCTATTCAAACAAAATGCTATATCTCAAGTGCCATGTGACGCCATTTATTGGGCTTCCACATGACACTTTATTATTTTTCCTTTAAATATTGTGTGTCCAAAAATATCATTAGACATGGTTTTCCACATGTTAATTTGGTACTATACTCATCTACCATATATCAATCACTAATTGATTGAACATGCAATATCACCTACTCTGCCACATCAACGTGATGATGCCATCCTAATCACAATTTCCCCTCAAACTTAAAACTTCCATAACTTTTATATATGAACTTTGTCTCTAAAAAAATAACACTATTGGAATGCTCTTGATGAGATCTTCGATTTTGTGTCAATTTCGACTAATTTTGAGATGTTGAAGTTTTTGCCTTTTCTAAATGACCTCTATACCTAGTTTGGCCAAATATTTGATTGGCCATTTCTTAGATGTATCTTTTTTCTCTTGTTCAAGTTGTGTTGAGTCTAGCTTCTCAAGAACTTTGACTCAAGGTTGATTTTTGGAGTTTTGGATATACTTCAATTTTTAATAAAAAGTACTCCCAAATCAAAATATATAGACATATAGACTATATACATACACACACATTTACTTATATGTATGTATAAATGATTTTGTAGTAAAAAAATACATCTACCTTGTGTGGCTTTAGTGACACATGCATTTTGGATTTGGTTGAGATTCTCCATTTTGAGCTTAAGGATTTATTTTGATTACATTATCCATGATTATGAAGTAGATGTGAAAATTACTATATAAATATACTAACACATAGATTAGACAGGTAAATGGATACTATAAGTAAATTTTGAGAATAAATATAGTTTTTAGACTAATGTTATGTTCGTTAGGTTGTAACAATATGCGATTTTGAAGGGAGTGTTGGTTGTCTCAAGATTACAAAATAGGGATTTGATGCTATATGTTTTATCTTAATTAAATATAAGTAAATCTGAAGTAGAAGTTACTTCTAAGTAAAACACCCTTATAGTTTTCGCCAAATAAATAGAGCACCCATAGATCTCATTTATAATATGGATCTATTGAGTGATTTTTATTTTAGTATGCATGGTTGATGGGCTAACACATGTTTTTTCATAATGAATCATTGTCTAAGTATGCAAGAAATGATACCCCCATGATAGTTTGAAGAATAAGCTTCTTATTAGAGTTAGTTGTATAATAGGTAAAACCTTGAGGCTATAACCTTATATGAAGAGATGTATGGAAATTATCTATCAAGCTAGATGTTATAGCCTTCATATGTATAGATACAAGAATTTAATATATATAGTAGTTTTATTTTAATGTACATAATCCAAAAAGTATGAATTATTCAAATATAAGAGCTTGCCAAAAATGTAAGTATTATGGTTGATGCTCCAAATAGAGATTTCTCCCTCTACATGTTCTATCCAATATTTAGAGATCAAAGATTTGAAGTTAACATGAACATATTTTCATGAATTTACAAATCATAACATAATTATATAAATGATCCTCCCTTTCATAGATGACATTATCCAAACAACATTCAGGAACAATAGTTGAGTGACAAACTTGTTGGTGTTGATATATGTGATAGGAAAAGATAAATTAAAAGGAGAGATCATCAAAAGGGATTTGACACCTTTGTTAAATTGAAAGATTCACACTTCTAAAAGTTACAAATAAAATTTTCAACTCACAAAACACTTATTTAAAAAAGTGAATTAGTCAAAATCCAAACTTTGGGGGTGTGTTTACATCACCATTACTGTGTAAGCATTATATCTAGTTTGAAAGATACCTACCTGGTGTTTTTTTGTGCTTCTTTCTATATAGAGTGTGTTGATTGTCATTGGATATTTATTCTTGCATTCATTGTTTGTAGTACTTTCATTTTTGAGACTTTGTTTTTGTTTTCCTCTATCTTTGATAGGCTAGGGTTTTGATCCACCTGTTTGGTCTCACATGTGAAGGCCTTGATTGTCTTAGATCTTGAGTCATTTGGTGTGTGGCTTTCTTTGAGTCTTAGGCATGGTTGATTGATGACCATATTAGAGGAGAATTATGGAGAAAATAGGTCAAAAGAATGCAATAATGATGGGAGAAAATGTAGTAGAATTAATAATAGTGTGGTGCATAAGCCTTCCAATCAAGTCATGCTTGAAAAATCTTCCTTACCAATTCTCCCAAAATTTATTGCTTTCAATGGATCATTTCAAAGGTGAGAGTTGGAGCCAGGGGGGAGGAAAGGCCAATTCTGATGGAGATAGACCAAAAGGAGATGAACCTGCAAGAGGGAAGAAGCATGGTGGAGATGAGGAAGGTAAGGTCTCGCTTCTTGTTGTGGAGACCCTCACTCTTGAACCAAGCGATGATATGGTAAAATTTATTAAAATTGAAAAAGAAATATTAAAGAATATTGCAAAAAAATTTGTGTATATGGACTTGATTTTTCTTCCTGCTCGTAAATTTCTAGATGACTAGTTTAATAATGTTTGGGGAAAGAAATTAGAAATTTTGGTTAATTTTAGTAGAATGGCTCAAAAATGCATGTATGTTGTTATTCTTAAGAATCATTTGATGCAGGAGAAAGTGTTAAAGAAAGGTTTATGCAATGTAGCCCACAAACAATGTTTAGGGATTTTCCATTGGCACCCAAGAGCCAATCTAAGCATGTTCATTCATCCTCCTTTTTGTTTTGAGTTAAAATTTGAGGTGTTCAACCTGAGTTTTGGTATTTCCTTTCACATATGTTGAAACTATTGGGGTAGTCCTCCAAGTTGAGGAGTCCAAAATTACCATGTTGCATCTTAATGTTAGGCCTCTCATGTCAATCGATCCTAATATTGTGCTCCTTGATGAAATTTCTTTGAAGGTCGAAGAAAATAGTTATTGTTGGAAAATTTGTAATCTTGGGGATGTCTGTGATTGTTTTTAATGCAAAATGAATGGTCACCATTGTAAAGACTACCCTTTTCTGAAAAATATTTGAAAGAGCTTTAGCCCTCCTAACAATAGTGACCTATCCATACCTAATATTAATTTTGCATAAACTGTTAATAGTGTTACCCTAGCTAGGGTTAATGTTGGAAATTAGCATGATGTAGGTAAACCATATGGCCTTTCAGAGAAATTTATCATCTTAACTAATCCTTTGTATGAGGATGAATATGTTGTTCTTCTTGCTAAACATAATGCAGGGGGGGAGGGCTCTCCTAGCACATTTGTTTCCTAACCATGGTATATTATTGTTAGAAGAGAGAAAGTCAATGAAGACAATGGTCCAAGATTGAATTCTTAGTAGATGTCTATTAAAATGATCAATGTTGAGATGAACTCGAGGTTGTTAAGCCCATCCCTAGAGCTTAATGATGTATGTCCTAGATCTAACCATGAAGAGACTATGACTTTGAATGATTTGACTCTTAGTAATTATATACCCCAAGCTCTTGGTGAGAAAGGTTTTATAGAAATCATTAGAAAAAAAGAAAAGAAAGACCTATGAAAGACTAACAATGGAAATAATTATGAAAGGAGTAATAAAATTTAGAACAATGCCATCCCAAAATGTTTCAATAGGCTTTGTAAGCCTACTAACCCCTCAAATTGTTAATCGTGAATATGTATATCCATAGTCAGAATATCAGTGGTCTTGGAATGCCTAATTAAAAATATGTTGGGAGAAACTGGTGTAATATTCTGCACAATAAAAAAATTACCTTCTTGCAAGGAATTAAAGTCTTAGGATATCCTTCTTTTAATACCCTCAAATTTCTCTAGGACAAGGCCAAGTGTCTTTACTCTGGGCATTTGAGGGGTAAGGGAGGTGTGTCTTTGTTGATTGGTCCCAATTCAATTGACAAAATGATCTCCCAAAATTTTCCCCTTGCCATAGGGATATCTAGGCCACTTTCAATGACAAGGACACAAATTTCAGCATTAACAACATTTATTCCTAATGACTATAGAGGAAGAGCTAGATTGTGGGACTCACTAGCTAATAACTTACTAGAGAGCAATTGGATCTTTAATGGTGATTTTAATATGATTGAAGATAATCAATACAAGAGACGTGGGATAAAACATGATTGGAAAGGTAAATAATTGTGTTTTTGGTCTAAATTCAAAATATGATTTATAATTAGAGACCCTCTTGAGAAGAGTGAGAAATAATTGGAAGGGATTTGGTTACTTAGTGTAATAATCAAGCCAATAGTAGAAGATTTATTATATATTGGACAGAGTGTACTTAAACCCCTTCATTTTCTCCATTCATCACCAACGTAGGAAATATCCTATAAGGGTCACACCTGCCAGCTTATATGATTATTCTCCTAGTTTAGTCTGTATTTATTTTAACAATGATGGGGTTTTCAAGCTCAAGGCTAGAAAGAGATCTTTCAAATTAAACATTTATTTGTTACAGGATGATGATATAAATAATGCCATCAGAACTACCTCTATTATTTCTAAAAGCTATAATGGTAATTACTTTATTAGACATAATTGGGAAATTATGGTGGATACTTGGATGAAGATGTTTTAGATCATTATAATTAAGGAAGCTAAACACAAGAGAATGAAAGAGATTTTGTATCAGAAGGAACTTAATGAAATTGAAAAAGGTTTTCAAGATAAAGGAAATGATGTTGCTCTTGAAGCTGATCTTATTAGTATTAAAATACAACTGAGGAAAATTCAAAAGCATAAAATGCAATGGCAAAAAGTGAGAGCCAAGGCTAATTGGCTTAAGGATGGTGAGAGAGGGTCCAAATATTCCTTTAACCTTATCAAAACCAAACACTCTAGAGAAAACATTGAGTCTATTCAAAATGAGAATGGTTTCACCGATGATAATAAGGAGATTATGAGTGCATTCTATAAGTACTACAAAGACCCTTTTAGTTTAAAGATGGACCACTACAATATGGAGACTCTTAGAAATTGTCTAAAATTTATCCCCAAAAAATTCATAAGAGAACATGCTAAAAATTTAGTTAATCCATCAAAATTCAAGAGATTGAAGACACTATCAACTCCATGGCTAATGGGAAGTCACTTGGCTTTGATGGTATTCCAACTAAGTTTTACAAGAAGAATAAAGAATGGATTTCATTAGAGCTACTTTATCTATGTTATGAAGCTTATGAATGTGGGTCTCTTGGTGAAAATATTAACAGAGGGGTGATCAAGTTCCTACCAAAAGGGGGAGATAAATCTTAGATTAAAAATTGGAGATTGGTCACTCTTTTAAACTTGTCTTACAAGATTATTGCTAAGATCCTAGCTAGAAGGGTTGCCAGCATGCTTAATGACATTGTCTCATCTTCACAAACTAGTTTTATCAAAGGAAGGTACATTCTATAAAATCTAATTACTAGTTGGGAGGTCATACAATGGGTTAAAGATAGTGGGAAAAATGGAGGCATGATCCTCCTTGATTTTGAAAAGGCCTATGATAGAATTGAATGGAAATTTGTGGTTGGATTGTTCTAGTCCATGAGTTCCTTCACTTTTTTTGCAAATGGGTGAACATCCTTTTCAAGGACTCCTCTACAATATTTGAAGTCAATTTGGAACTCTTTGAATCCATGTTTCTTGGCAAGGCTTCCCTCTTGCCCCCTCATTATTCATTCTGACTGGATACTATGTTCTCTGTGCTCAAGGAAAAAGAGTTAGGTCCTCCTCTAAAAGGCATTATGCTATGTAACAATGATGAGTTGATTCTAGAATAATTTGCTAATGACATTGCCTTGTTTATTACTCTTTTTGAAGATAACTTTAAGAATATGTTGGTTACGCTCCTCTTCTTTTGTAAAGTCTTTGGGGCCAAGATTTTTCAAATGAAATATTCTATTATTCATTGGGTTGAGTACCCTCTTAAGTGGGTCTAAAATAAATGCTAGCAATGAGTGGGATCTCATAAGATTATGAGGTACCTAGGCATACCCTTCTCTGTGAATCCTTCTCTCAAAGATATATGGAATTGGATATATAACAAAATTGAGAACAAACATTGTAAATGATAGACTGACATGCTCTCGCTTGCAATATGAGCTTGGGTGGTTCAAAAGGCTCTTTCCTCTTATGTAGTGTATTATGCTTCAACAAAGATGTTTTCCAATTATCAGTATAATAAGTTGCAAAAAAATCTGAGAGAATTCCTTTGGTCTAATGGCATTGGAAATAAAAAGAGACTTTGTATGAAGTGGGAGTGGTATTGCCTCCTAAAGGAACTTGGTGGCCCTAGAATGAGAGATATTAGATTATAAGGATTGGCCTTAGCATCTAAATGGATCATTAAGGCCTTATGTAGGGATCAATATAAGATGGTACTAATCAAAAATAACCTCTCATGAGCCAAAATACAAAAGGGTAAGCAATGGTCTGAGGTTCTAATTATTGATATTGTCATGGGTGATTTTGAGGTCAAAGTGGCAAGATCCACTATTTTTTAGTCTCTAGGGAAGGCTTGGAGCTAGGTTAGGCACAGTCATTATTACACTATTACGGATGGATCTTTATGGTGGGGATTACTCTTAATAATAAGCCTCTAGCTTTGACATGATGTTACTCGGCTAAAGCTTGGAAGTGTAAAGGCATCAAGCTCTACTACAAGATATTGTGATGGAGAACCAATTGGGTTATTGGGAAGCTCTTAGTACTATGTTATAACTTCTTTGTTCTCAAAAGAAAACATACACATTAATCTCTAAAGTTGTTGGTAATTTTTTCCTAGCAAGATTTATATATCTACACAATATACTAACCAGATGAGATAGATAGATGGTAAATTTTAGAGAGAAACTTCTTGCAAACAAATAAATAAAATGATGAATTATGGTTTGACTATCATTAATAGAATCAACCAGGTCTAGGGCTTTAGTTGGTCTTTCACTAGATGGAATTTTACTTTTGATTTATTTTGGCACTCTCATGTTGAGACCAATAAGCTTTGCTTTAGGTGGTTGTTGCTTTTTTAGAAGCTTGTTGCTGGTTATTTTCTTTCTCCTATGGGAAAGAAGCCTATTATGCGTTCTTTGTGTAATTTCTTATAGTCTTTTGAACGCCATTTTTTTTAATTTGCAATATTTCTTATAAGATCTTGTCTATGTTCTTTGGTAATCTAGTCAATTGGAAGCACAAACTTGGTCTATCTTGGAATGAACTATTTTTGAGTTTTGTTGATAAGTTTGATACCAAGCTTAATGTCTTCTAGTTTTCTCTTACTAATAAAATTTTATGGTATACTAGAAGCAAAGGAATGAGGGAATAATTTATCTTAGACAACATGACCTTATTGGGTTTTCTATGAAACGCACCCTCTCTAACATAATGACATAGGTCATTGCCATTTTGGAGTTGCCAAGAGAAAGGTTCCTCTCATTAGTCAAAGAAGGCAACATGAAATATTCAAAGAGTATATCTAACTTGCCAAATTTGTGGCAACATATTCTAACAATATATATTTTTGAAAGTGCAAAGATGAGTAGAGCGGAGGGAGGAAGGAAATTTTTGAAGGTGGCATTGAGCAGGAAACCTACAGAAAAGGGATATGATGATCAAACGGTGGGAATGTACCAGGGCAATGACAAAGGAAAGGGGGATATGACAGAAGATGGGGACCCACAGGCCTTTCAGCCATATCTAGGCAAAAAAGAGGGTAATGCTCCAAAACAAAGTGCATCTAAAGGAGCCCTAGGTCCTTTGGGATGATGGACTAATATTTATGGTGTAAAACCATTGAGTAAATCCTCTTTCCCCGAGATTAAAGATATTTCAAACAAAGAGAAGGGGATTTTTTCCTTAGAATTGCCTTCTGAGGTTATTGATCATAATATTCTAAGTATGGCTACAACTCTTGTTGGCAAGTTCATAGGTCCTATGCAAACATAGATTTGGTTTGAATCTTTGCTAAGAACAAGTGGGATCTCAAAGGACAGATTAAAGCTATGGTTATGGCCAAAGGGTTTATGTCTTTTAAGTTTTCCTACCCTGAAGATTACTCAAAGATTCTCTGTGCCTATTGAGGTGAAGGATGATGAGTGTTGGTTTGATTTTTCACAGTGCAGAATTTTTTTGAAAATTTAATGAAAAATCATTTAAGTCTTTGTATCTTGAAAATTAGGGTTTTGTTCCTTGTATTTTTCAAATCCTTACATTGCCCTAGTTCATATCCTGGTCTCTGTGTCATTGAAATTCTATTAAATTCTCAAGGTTTATCAGCAGAGCAATCATTGAGAAACCCCAATTATGTAAAACCCTAATGCCTTATGTTATTTTTACCCAAGTTTTGAAAACCCTCAAAAATATATATATATTTTTTAAAATGATTTTAAGGCATGTTACTTTTACTCTAAGGATGGGCTTATGCAAGCATCACTTCATTAAAAATCTTATTTAAACCTTTATTGGTCATGCTTTGCTTGCAATTTGCTCGATTATTTTATTAAGAAATATCTTATGTGATGCAAATTTTATGTGACTGTTGATCTTGTTCAGATCAATGAGTATCACATTCCTACAATATTGAGATGCAAGGTATTTAAGTAATGCGGGCATGCACTTTGTTGACACATAGCCCTTGCCTTGTTAAAATCTCAGTGCGTCGCAAAGGTTGTATTTTGCTATAAATTGCCAAGACCTTTCTACAGACTTGTCAATACCTTTCATGCACGTTCTAGAATTCTTGTGATGTGATTGGTTGATATATTAATGGAGGTATCACTTTATGACCAAGATTTATTGACCATTTATCCTATTTAGATCAAGGGCTAACGCTTTCTTGCATTAAGAAGATGCGCGAGGATTAAAGAATGTGGGGAAGCACAAATTGGACACATAGCAGTATCTGACATCATGGCCCCGCCTTTCTGCAGAATGATATTGAAGTATCTTCCATGGAAGTTGTTAGATGAGTTGTACCAGGTGGCAGTGTTTTATTCATCAGTTTGGATGACGTGGTATTTTAAGATACATCATTCTATTATCGTAGATCCTTAAGAGAACAAGGGCTGATGCAAACCTACATTAAGAAGTTGCTTGATCAATAAAGAATGTGGGTATGCGCCTTTGCGCCGCATGTCGTAGTGAGGCCAAGATTAGTAGAAAGAGTTAAGTCATGCCATGCTATATGCCAAATGTCCTAGCTGGAAGTACTTATGCTATAGGCGCAAAAATTCTAGAAATTAATGTAGTAATTAGATTTGTCAGAGCACGAGGTCTAAATGTTTTATTATTAAATACATGTTGCGATCTTAGTAGATAAATTTCTTTACCTACTGTCGATCTTGATCAAATTGATGAAAGGTGCATGCCTACATTAGAAACTTGAAGGAATTTTAAGCAAAGTGGGTATCTCCCATGCAAACATGTGTTCGCGGTGATATCAGCACTCCTATTCCAAAGAGTTAAATGATTCGAGCAATATCACCGTTGATCTTTCCAAGATCAACGACTGGCACATGCCCGTAGTTTGAAGATGCTTGTCTAATAAGGAAAGTGGGGATGCGCCATCTTGACACGTGGAAAAAAATGACATCAAGCACTTGCTCGCTTAGAAAGATGATATGGGACCCGCTTGCACAAAAATTTTCATAAGGCACAAACTCATATAAAGGCTTCCTATTGGTCAGTGTAGCTGACTGGACTTTGTTCAATTATAAACTTGTGTGATCGTTGATCTTGTCTTGATCAACGGATAGCGCTTACCTACAATTTTAAGGTACAATAAATTTAAGGAATGCAGGTAAGCGGTATTGCGACACATGGCCACATTTTTAAAAACCATACAGCTCGTTGCTTTTTGAATTAAAGTTGTCTGATCTAGTGAAATCTATGGATAAGATTTAAACCTGGGTACAATTTGGAGGTAACAGTTACTGAGAGTAAATATGGTGTAGAGTTCATTCATTTCCACCATTAATGAACCACCAAAGCACAAAAAAATATTAGAGCATACAAAATTTTTAGAGCTAGTGCACAAATTTTTTATCCAGCGATCCAGTGAGTTGCAACAGAAATCATACAGTGCATAAGTGAAAATTTTAGTGGGTAAGTGCTCTGTGACTCCTCAAAATCAAATATATGTTGTTATAAAATTTCTAGGGTTTATTCAAAATGCTTCCCCGAAAGGACAAATAGATTATCTAAAACATTCTGTACACAATGATTTTCTTGAACAATTCCCTTTATCAGTACATGAAATAACTAAGGGGAGGGAGTTAATTCCTAAACACCCTAGGGTAGCTGTAGTAGAGGGTTTCTATGACAAAGCTAACTGGGTACAAGATGCCCAAGTCTCCATGGAAGGTCTAGAGTTATTCAGAAAATGGTTTTCAGAGCAAAAATTGGACACTCCTATGAGCAATGTCTGGGAGTTTGACATTGGGAAATTAACAATCCCCACAATTTTCTTTGGTAGTGATTTATTGATGGATTTGGCGAAGAAATATGATCCAATTACAGGGTGGGTAAAGAACCATGCCAGAGTGAATCTTTTTAGGATCTACCTAAAAAGGAAAAGTTATTTAACAATTACTAAATAATTATTAAATAGAGATGCAAAAGGTGCATAAAGTAAAATCTTAAGAAGGGAGTAAAGTGAATTTAATAAATGAAATTAAATCAACGCTTTACTCTAACACCCCCCCTTAAGATGAGCAACAATGCAGCTACAAACAATGCAAAAAGAGCAAGGAAACTACAAAGCAAAGCTTAAAGCAAACTTGGGTCTCGACAACAAGGCCTGATGAGGTACCCAATAACAACTAAATCTCTATGAAACGGAGAAATAGAGAAAACCCAATGGAAAAAACTCTACTCCAAAAAGAGATACTGTAAAAAAGAAGGAAGGAAGGACTCATCACTGAGACCCCCCAAGGAAAACTTCCTTCACCCCAAGCATAGAATGCAACTAAAGATACCGCGGGGATGCAAAAGGTTTAGTGAAGATGTTTGCAACCTGCTCAGCAATAGGAATATACTCCAAGCTCAAGGCACCATCCTGAATGAGATGCCTGATGAAGTGCATGTGAAGCTCAATGTGCTTGGTCCGCTGATGCTCAACAGGGTTGCATGAAATGTGTATAGCACTCCGACTGTCACACCATATAAAGGTGGGACTATCAGGAGGAAATCCAGACTCTGTCATCAATTGTTGAAGCCACAAAACCTCCTGACTAGCTAATACAGCTACCCTGTATTCTGCCTCTATAGATGATAATGCGTGAGCATTCTACTTTTTGCAAGACCATGTGATAGGACCAGAACCAAGACAAAATACAAAACCAAAAGTAGACTTGCGATCATCAATGTCACCAGCCCAATTTGAATCTGTGAAACCAACAATGTGAGGATCCCCTGATGTGTAGTGAATGCCATAACATGTTGTACCTCTAATATACCTTAAGATACATTTGGATGCTTGCCAATGACTCTCATGAGGATCATGGGAGAATCGAGAGATAAGTCCAACCGCAAAGGAAACATCAGGACGTGTGTGTGTTAGGTACAACAAACTACCCACAACTTGTCTGTATAGAGTGGAATCCACTGTAAGAGTAGAGCAAGTGGTAGATAAAACAACACCTGACTGAAAAGGTGTAGGGGCAGGCTTGCAATCAAGCATGTCGAATCTCTGAAGCATATTATGAGCATACTTCTACTAGAGTATGGCTATCTCGTCTGAAGACTGAACAACTTGTAGGCCCAAAAAATAGTGCAAAAGGCCAAGATCTATCATCTCAAACTGCTCTCTCAATACTTGTTGAATACCCTGTATCATGGAGATTGGGCTTCCTATGATGATGAGGTCATCAACATAAAGCACAAGTATCAATAAGTCAGCCCCATGATGCTAAATGTAAACTGTAGGATCAGAATGCACCGTGTGAAGTGGGAAGCAAGCAAGAAGGAATCCATTTTCTCATACCAAGCCCTAGGGGCCTATTTGAGACCATATAAAGACCTTCGAAGCCAGCATACTAATGAAGAGTTCTGCACAAAACCATGAGGCTGCTCCATATAGATCTCCTCATGTAGGTCTCCATGCAAAAAGGCACTCTTTGCATCCATCTGAAAAACTGTCCATCTCTGTGAAGCTTCTAGAGAGAGTACAAGGCAAATAGAGCTCGTCTTGGCAACAGGGGCAAAGGTTTCAGAGTAATCAATACCCTCAACCTGTGTGAAACTCTTTGCAACAAGATGTGCCTTGTACCTATCAATAGAACCATCTGTAGCATACTTGGTACGATACACCCAATGGCACCAAACCAACTTTTTTCTTTTCAGAAGAGGACACAAATTCGATGTGTGGTTCTTCATCAAAGAAGAGTACTCCTCATCCATAGCCCTATCCCACTCTGAGTGTCCTGTCACCTATGAGAAATTCTAAGGATCATCAGAAATGGCATGACTAAAAGGCCACTTCCTGCAGTCTGAGAATGAGTATGATGAACATTTGTAGGATCCCCTGCTAGAGGTCCAGCTGCATCAACAGTATCACGAGCCCACTTGGGCACTCACATAACATCTGGTGGAGGAGGTAGAGGGGATCGATCTCAAGATCTTCCTCAGAGGAGGCATAATCATGTAGAGGAGTAGATGAAGTATTGGGTAGTGAAGAAGAAGGAGAAGATGGAGGATCCATAGAAGGATAACACTCATCAAACTAAACATCTCGCCGAAACAAGACATCTTTGGAATCAAGATCAAACAACTTGTACACTTTCACATCTTCACAGTAGCCAACAAATATGAGTGGTCAGCTCTTCTTCTCCATGGCTTTCCGCTGAGCATCTGGAATAAATGCCCAAGCCTCACTACCAAAAATGTAGAAAGTAGAAACATCAGGCTTGACATGAGTCCAAGCCTCCTCAGGAGTCATGTGTCACAATGCCTTATGAGGCATCCAATTCTGAATATAGTTGGCACAATTGATAGCCTCAGCCCAAAATGAAGAACTCATAGCACGAGACTGTATCATACAATTGGCCATCTCCCGTAATGTCCCATTCTTTCTCTCAGCAACCCCATTTTGCTGAGGTGTATGGGGAACAAAGAACTGATGCTATAAACCATGCTCAGTGCAAAAATCTTTGAAAGACTGATTCACATATTCCCCCCCATTTTCAGTGCGGATACGCTTGACTGAAAGACCAGACTACTTTTCCACAAAAGTCTTAAAGATTCGAAATGAATCAAAGACATCAAACTTGTACTTCAAAAAGTACACCCATGTGCATCTGGAGAAGTCATCAATAAAGGTGAGCAAATATCGAGCACCAAAAAAAGATAGAGTGGGAAATGACATCAGATCACTATGTATCAACTCCAATGGTGCCTTAGCACGTGTGGATTTACCTGTTGGAAAAGGATCTCTATGATGTTTTCCAAGTGCACAACCTTGACACACACCGTCAGTACAAGAGATCCGAGGTAACTCAATCACTAGCTCCTGTGTACTCATCTACTGTAGATATCTGTAATTGACATGGCCAAAATGCTCATGCCAAAGTTTGCTCACTGTGTCTACATGAGCAATGAGAGAAACACCTGTAGAATCAGAGCTCTCAAAGCCATCGAACTGATATAAGTGAGACTAAAGATCAACACTTCCTGTAGCAACAACCAAATCAGGATCATGGAGGTCTCGAATAACCACATCATGTGGTGAGAACTCAACTATCTTTCCAGAGCCTGAATGAAAAATCTGAAAGACAGACAAGAGGTTCGTAGAAATGGTTGGAACCAAGAGAACATCCTGTAGTGAACCACCCTTTAAAGAGATAGTTCCTGAACCTGTGACTGAAAGCTTAGAAGAATCACCAACTACAATCTGTGTAGTAACACTTTGAGAAAGTGAGGTAACCAAATCAAGTGAGTGTGTCATGTGATGGGAAGCTTTGGAATCAAGAATCCAAGGAGCTAGAGAAGACAATGCACGTGCAGAAAGAGCATGTCCTTTCCCTGTAGGTGGAGGTGGAGGCTTCGGAGAAGCAATACTAGACTGTTGCATAGCCTCTTCTAATGCCTCAAGACATTTCCAACACCTGGAAACTGGATGTCCTTCCTTGCCACAAAAATTGCAAGGTTCACCTGTATACTTCTTAGTCTTGGAGGAAGACTCACCAAACTTAGAAGTATTACCCTTCTGAGAGGGTTTCTGAGCATCTGATTTTGGAGGAGGCTTGGAGGAACTCTCACTACCTGCTGAATCTATCTTATGCTTCAGTTTTGGCTTTGGCTTTCATGTAGATGTCTGAGCTACCAATGCCTTTGTCTTAGAACCAGTCATAGTATCCAACTGTGTGAGTTTTGATTGCTCTCTAGTCAAGCGATCACAAAAGACCTCAAAAGAAGGCATAAAAAATTGATTCCCCAAAGTATCTTTGGTGGAATAGAATGTGGAAGCAAATATCTGAAAATTCCCTCGAAGCTTTGAGAGAATTAAATAGATGCACTCAGTATCAATCTTCATCTTTTCACAACTCTGCAACAAGGATCTTTGTCGAGTAAACTTCATCAAGAAGTCATCAATAGTTGGAAAGGAATCCAGTGCAAGTGATGTAAGTTCTATCTCTATCTGAAGTGCCCTAAACTCATTTACAGTACCAAACAAGCCCTGAAGCTTGTTCCACATAGCCAGAGGAGTATTACACCCGTCCAGATGAAACTGTAAACTATCTGATACCTATAATGCAATTAATCTGATTACCTCATCCATTTTGTTTCAATGCTGAATAATCTCAAAAGGCCTTTGAAAAATAGGCTGAATTGCATCTAAACATGACCACAACCCTCTTGACCGGAGAAGCCAAGTCATTGAGGTCTTTCAGGTGTGATAATTATGAGGGGTCAGAAGTTCTAGAGAAGAAGTGGTCTCAGCCATTGTTTTAGAAAGGGTTTTTATTTTTTGTTTTTTGATATACTGATATAATAACAGAAAATAATATAAAAATGCCCCCCACAATGCAATAAACTGAACCCCAACTTAAAAATAGATTGTGTAAATGAGTTAAGAGAAAAAAAGCTTCAGATATGAATAAAAAATACCTAGTACCAAATACTGGTGAAAAGACTAAGAATCTAGAAAGTGCTCGAAAAGAGCTTTTTAGCACTTTTTTGGGATCGAAAAATGGAGCTATAACAAAGAAATTATGCCCCCCAGAAGATAGAAGTCATCAACAGACTTCAAATGCCAAAATAGGTATCAATCTAGAATAAAAATCCAAAATTTCCTTTTCCATCATCTTCATCTCGAAATCAACTTTCTGACGCTTTTTTCAGAACTGAAAAAGACCCCCGTATGCGAGAGTTATCGCAAAAAAACCAACTATAGGTCCAAAAATAAACTCTCTAGAAAATTACAGAGTAGGGAAAAAAATTGATGGTCATACGACCGTCAATAGCCAGTCGCCGAAAAAAATATTCGATCACCAATTTGATGACATCACACCATTGAGAAATGATGTTAGCGAGGCTAAGGACTAGATGACATCACTATGCCTGAAAATGAGGTCATGCCGAAAAATGCTGACGTCAGTCTTCGTAAAAGTGATGTCACACCGTTGGGATGTGACGTTTCCACCGATTGTTGCAAGTGGCTATGCCACTGATGGAGGCAAGGCCAGGGCAGTGAATGCCGGTGGCACTGCCAGCATGAGCGGACGGTGGGTGGCCCGCCGGTGGCAGCGGGGCTGAGCGCCGGGTGGGGCTGCTTGCAAGTGGTTCACCTGTTGTGGCTGAGCAATTATCGAGAGCAAGCGATGCTCCGGTGGCTACGGGGTGGCGTAGGGGTGGCCAGAGCAGCCCAAAAAAAAGGGTTTTTAAATTTTTTTTTGAATAAAAATGCCTCGATCTACGTGCAAGAGGGCGTATGGCCCTGTTGGGCTAAAAATATTTGCCTCCTAGAGCAATGTTGTCCAAATCAGACAAATTTTATATGGAAATAGGGGTTTTGATGCCTTTTGAATCCATCTGTGGCATCCGTTTGGCCTCAACCTACTCCAAAAATCAGCAACCCCCCTGTTTTCTCAAAAAATACCCAAAAAATTCCAGATCTGTTCTGTCAAACCCTCGTTCTCCTATTTCTCCAAATAACGAACAAGTTGCAGCAGATCTGGCTCTGATACCATGAAGGATTTGATCAACACAAATTCACAAAGCCTTCGAATACCTGCATGCAAAAACCTGTCACAAAAGAAAAAGACAAGAGGAGGCAAAGGGTTTTGCTCTGAAAAATGTGCTACTATATTTTCAGAAATGAAAAAGATTAGATAATACAAAGGAGATCCATCCTTATAAAAGGAGATCAAAACTCGAAAAAGGGTAACCTAAAAAGGAAAATCTATTTAATAATTACTAAATAATTATTAAATAGAGATGCAAAAGGTGCATAAAGTAAAATCTTAAGAAGGGAGTAAAACTAATTTGATAAATGAAATTAAATCAATGCTTTACTCTAACAATTATTACTTCCATAGATTTGGAGATTGGAGAACCACAAGAACCTCCTGCACCTTCCTTGGATCTCACTGTTGCTGATTACCAAGGTAAGGAAATTGATCCTATAGTCGCTCAAGCTTTTGAGAGGTTTATTAATGATGAAAGTTGTGTCAAGTCTAGAACCTTTCCACAATTTTTATGGAGGTTAAACATAGGAAAATTTGAGAAAACTTGTGAGAGGGTAAAGGTAGAACAACCTGATAAATCAGACTCTACTATTAAGGAAGAAGTAAAGTCTAAATTTTTGAATGATTTTGCTCAATTTACACTTGAGGCTGGAAGGCAAATAGTTAGTCAATCAGAAGTCCTCATTTTGCCAGAATGGGATATAGTGAATGCGTAAGGAAACAAAAGGATGTCCAACTCAAGACTAAAGAAGAGGTATTATAGGCTCATAGAGGAGTCAAGTTTAGTGATGATCACCAAGCCCTTGTTATCTAGTCTATTCAGAAAAGGGATCTATTAAGAAAAGGGATAAGACTAGGATGCAGTAAATTTCTACTCTAGAGCATACTAGTGCATTGACAGTGCTTAGAGCTGGTGAGGTAGGCAGTAAACAAATAATGGGAATGGCTTTAGAAATGTTAAAATTTGGTAGTGTTGTGTCTGGTCAGGAAGAAGATAGATTTTCTCAACTCAATGCTAGGTTTGAAGAAGTTCTAAAAGCATATGAGGAGAGGGGTATGCAAATACAGTCATTAGAAAACAAAGTATCTCAAATGAAGAAGGTACTAGGGAAGAGAAAAGTAGAAGAATCCAGTAGACCAAGGATTGCATACCCCCCACAACCACCTGTTGAACCTTTCAAACCAACTCCAATTATTGAGATACCAGACATGCCAAAAAGGCCACAATTCTACATTACAAATAATTTTGAAGAAGAGAAGAATAAATTGTATGCACTACATGTAGAACTAAATAATCAATTTGAAGAGAAATTGAGGCAAGGTGTAATGTATCTAGTGGATAGGATAGAATGGCCAACATTTTTTGATCAATTGGAAAGGATTGCAACTAGTAGGGATGAATTGAAAAGAAATGAAGTTGTATTCAAACCCATTATACAAAAGTAGACAGAAAGAAATGAAGATATCACTGCTATTTGTATATCTGTTATCCAGCTGACATGTCATCAGATAGAAAAGATCTTTGATTTGTTAAATAAATTAAAAGGTTTTGATGATAAACAAGATTCTTTCCAAAGAATATTAACTATTTGTTTTTCCAAGTATTTTGCAGAAAAATTTGATTTATTCCCTTGTGCTTTAAAAACAATTGATAAGGTAAAGGAAGAATGGAAGAGGGAGCTAGATAAGATTTTTTGTGAAAGAATCAATAAAATTATAAATGAAATGGGCCACTTGTTATGGGCAATGACAAATGAGGAGTTGGTAAAAGTATAGTTGTTCTATAATACCATCAGAAAAGATTTTGTTGATATAGAGGCAGTTGCAAATTCTTTAATAACTGTACAAAGAGAAGTTCTAAATTTTGATTGGCCAAATGACATTGCTTACAATGAGTGGAAAGATAAGTTTATGTCTATAGAGAAAATGGGAGAAGATGACAAAGTAGAAGATGATGAGGAAGAAGAAGGTGTAAAAGTAAAAGTTACCCTTACAACTAATGATGAAGACAAGGAAAATCCTTGGGTTAAAGTAAGTTTGCAAGTAATCAGAGATGACTCATCGCTTTCAAGCTTGATGGCTACTTACTCCAAGGAATCAAAATAATCAAAGAATCAAATCATAATATCCTTGTCTTTCTAAATGGTGTAACAGAAAGGAACCCACAAAAGAATGTTCGATGTATTAGTCTTTCTATTATTCACAGTTTTGTCTTTTTGTGATAGGTGTATGTAAGTATCTTTTTGAAGGACACCTATCAATCACATTTTCCCTTTGCTTGTTGCAACTCATGCCTATATAAATGAGTTTTCAAGGTAATGTGATGGTTCGAGTTTTGATGTATTTTTTGGTAATGTCAAAAAATAGTACAGTCGGTCCAGTCATGTGTAGCTATTTTTGAGTTTACTTCCAGTTATGTACTCTTCTGATGTCAAATAGAAATGACAATATCAACATGAATTCATGGTTTCTTCATTGAGTTTTTATTGGTTCTTGTATTAATCAACAAAAGGATAATACAAAAGGGTGTTTACACTAATTCTATGTCACTAGTTTCTGTCTCCATTTTATGAGTTTATTAATTTTGAGATCATTTGAATAAGGTTCATTTGGTTGAATGCAATTTGGATGGGTTGTATATTGGTTTATTGTTGCTCTTAATTCAAGGGATTATGTAAATGCTTCAGTAGGTCATTAGAATTCATGAGTTTATGAAAAGGATATCTCATAAAAATGGAAATAGGTGATTACAGTTGATAAATTCAATTACAAGTTAATTGAACAAGATCTCCTACTATTAATTGACTTTTTGCCCCTGTGGATAAAGTGCTAGTCATATAAATCAACAATGTTAGAGGGTAAATTTTGCTGCTACATGTCAAAGCTTTTTCAAATTTAAAATCATTCTTGTTCCATTTTAGAGTTATAATGTTGGTCAACACTCGTTTATATTTTACTTTTGGATGTTAGGTAGTTTCTATTCCCAGAAGTAATTGTAAGCTTAAGGAGAATTAGGACCAAATCTACTTAAGAGGGATGTATATGAATCAGAAAATGTCAACAAATGGATAAATTGCACATGTGACAGGGATAAAGGATGAAAATCAGAATGAAACTAATATAATTCTTGTGTATTAATGGTTATTTTAAGCATCCCCTAGGTAAACCTACCTTGGTTTTGTAGAGCCTAAAGAGTAGGAAACCATTTTGGTTTTGTTGAAGTTGGTCCAAACGGTTTGCACATAGAGTTGTTGATAGGAAGTGGCTATTCCTTAGATTGTGTGAGTTTTATCAATTTGGTATTGAGATTTTTGTGTTTCAACAGTTTTAAACACCAACAATGAGGAAGATGATAACAAAAAGTATTATTGAGGGAGGGCCAAAAATAAAAGAAAATGACAAGGCAACAATCAAGGTAGAGCAACAAGAAGAAAAAAGTGTACTAGATACACAATTGCCTAATGTCAGCCCTCCACATGTAACAAGTGAGAGTAATGAAACAATCAAAGTTAAGGATGTTTTTGATGTCATAGCTTAGAACATCAATCCCCATATAGAGGAAGATCTCAAGAAGATACTTGATCGGTCCACATTACAGGCAAAACTTTGTGATAATCTTGTGTTAGTGAGTGTGGATGAATTGTAAAAGATAGTGACTGTTATTGAAGGGGAAAAGGTGAATACACAAGAACCACCTTCTATCACCCCTCAAGTCACTAATGTACAACCTTTGGACAAAGTACTGAAAGCCACATCAGACAAGGTTGATACACTTGCTAAGGTTGATACAGTTGAAAAGGGCACAGTGGAAACATAAGGCACCATAGAAAAATAGAATGCAATAGGTGAGATAATCCTATCTACAACTAGAACACAAGTACAAGGTGCATCACAAGTCATTATGGAAGTTAGGGACAAGACTGAAGAGACAGAGATGACACCATAGCTGAAGGAGCAAACAATAATTCAAGCCCTCGTAACCTTACCGGTATTTGGCACTCCTTCAAGTCATACTCTTCAGAAGCTGAGCACAGATGCAACACCATTGCAGATCTCAATGCCGAGCCCAAGTTCATCAAAGGCTAAAGAAGTGATCCAATATAGAGATGTTAGCCTTGATGAAGAAATTGTTCTACCAAAGTATGATTATGCTACAATGAATATAGAATATATGGGCATACTTTAGGAAGCCATAGCAAGGAAGAAGCATTAGGAAATGCTTAGAAGGGAGCACAAGCAGAAGTAGGCAATGCTGGACATTAAAGACATCTTTTTAGATGCATTCAGTCTACCAACTCCAGATGAGACCAAGCCACTAATTGAACAATTGACAAACATAGTGGAAAAGGTTAGTGATGCAGACCTAGACACAAATGCAAAATTATTAGAATGGTCAGAAAAGAAATTTCAAAGCAAAGTAAATGAAAAGATATTAGGTGACATAACTCTAACACAAGTTGCATTGGAAACTAAGGTTGAGGATGTGAAAAAGGTACTTAGAACATTTTCTCACTCTACACAAAATTGTGCAATCCAACGCTCTTCACACAAGAGACTAGAAGTCACATTTTGAGTTTAGAAAGTTAGATCAATTCATCAGGTGCAAAACTGCCTATGAATCCAACTCAAAGTGAAAGCACTTCAGAGCTTTGCTACAAACCCAAGTAAGTTAGATACATTGTCAGCAAATGAGGCCAATATAAGGGCCAAACTGATTAGCATCCATACCACATTGACTCCCCATATTGAAATCTTGCACAAGGAACTAAGTTATGTTGAAATTCTCATGAAGAAAGACTCAAATCTTTCAACATTAGATGGCCTAGTCCACCTTGCTGCCGAGCTTTCCATCCAAATCAAGTCTTTGGATGTAGCATGTGAAAATTGGGATGCAACTTTCAAGATAATCCTAGATGTCCATAAATCCTTTTTGGACAAACACACTATAAGTGTATAGCCCATTGACATGAGTGTCAAAAAGGGGGAAAAATATTTTTGGGGGGAGTATGAGAAAGGGGGAGACATAAAGAGGGAAAAGTGAGAGAGTAAGAAAAGGGATAGAAAAAAAAGATAGATTAAGCCAAGGGAGAGCAAGCAAAAAACAACATGAAGTCAAAGTGTATCAAATGAGACACATTTACTCAGCAAGAGTACATAATTTTGGTTACAAAATAGACATATCAACTCAAGGGGAGTTATCACATTTTGAGGTATTTAAGTTGTTACAAAATTTTGAAATTTTGAAGTTTTGTACATAAGCCAAGTTAGAGATATGTTATCTTGTAAGATTAAGGAGATTAATGCATAATCAAGTGTTTTTGACACTCATGTCAAAGGGGGAGATTGTTGATCTCAGATTGGTTTTGACTAGTGAGTGTTCAGACACTTAAGTCATATACTTAGTTCATGTCAAATAAGTAGTAAATGTCGAGCACAATATGTATATTATAGAGCATGTTGAGTCCACAGTGAGTATTGAGCCATTCATGTGCCGAGTCACTCAAGTGCCGAACAAACAGTATATGCCAAGTGATTTAGGAGCTGAGCAAGCAGTGCATGCTAAGTGATACAGATGCCGAGTCATAGTATAAAGATTAGTATATGCCAAGCATCAGAGACTTTAGATGCCAAGTGAGACAGTTGTTTGTAAAGGCACAAACAACTATGTAAACTGTTTTGAGCTAACTTAAAGATGAATTATTATATTTTGGAGATAAGGACAAATCTTATATTGGATTCCCAATACAAATACATGCAACCAATCGAAAAAAGGGAAGTTTTAAGAGACAAAATGGATGAATCACAACTGTTGGTTCATACCTAACCCTAAGTCACCTAAGTCTTCTTAAGGAGGAAAAACCCTAAACTCTCTAGAGTGTGTAGAAGGTGAATGAAAGAGAGTATAGAGAAGTTTTCACGTACAAACAAAGTATTTATGGTGGCTAAGGAGTTATGATATGAAATTGCATTGTAGAATTAGTTAAAGGAGAACAGAGGAAGCAAAGAGAATACAACAGAGAGACATTTGATCAAGAAGGATCGAGAATACATCAATTTAGAGGTGATATGTTATC
The DNA here is from genome assembly GCA_028749045.1 of Cupressus sempervirens. NCBI lineage: Eukaryota > Viridiplantae > Streptophyta > Pinopsida > Cupressales > Cupressaceae > Cupressus > Cupressus sempervirens. The sequence goes on along the minus strand of CM053784.1, from coordinate 195,278,935 downwards.
AAGCAATCAAGTACTAACTATAGGATCAATGGTGAGACATTATAACATGTGATTTCAGTCAAAATATCTTAACAAAGTAGTTCTAATAGGCTGTATTGAAATTCTCTAACAAGGTGCTTACTTAATTGTGAGTTGAAGTCCTTTAGCAAGGCACACTTCTAACAGTGTGTTGAAATCCTTTAACAGGGTGAGACTTAACTATCTTTGTAAGCCTTTAACATGGCATACCCTTCATAGGGTAGATTATGTCCCATGATCAAAATATTTAACCTTCATTGGATACACTTTATTACTGCAGTGGTGAAGATTTGTGGGTGTCATCCCCACCCCGGTTTTACCTTCTCACTTGGAGGGTTTTTTGGTAATCATATCTGGTGTCATATATGTGTGAATGCTTATATGTTTACATGATTTAGATGTATGTGCTTTACATGTTATTTTAGTTTATCTATTGAATGCATGCGATGGATGTGTGGTGAAAGTTTTATTGGTCTAAGTTTAAATTGCTGATTCACATCCCCCTCTTGAAGTTTACCTTTCCTATTGTAATTCCAACACACACTAAAAAAAAATAGAAACTTTTAAGTTCAAAGAAATCAATTTGCATTCTTGGTAAATTGTGAAAATGATTACATATAAATTTTGCATCAACCATTAGATCAGGGAGTTGTATTACACATTTCGTCACAATTTTGTCCTCTTTCTTTAATGATCTTTAATTGTTGCTAGACTTTTAAATGTGGTTATTTGTTAGGAAATAAATATGGTTCTTTCTTTCTTATTTTGTTTGAACTTTCTTCATTACCAACAACCTTTGCAGCCAGATGTGACTCTAGAGAGATCTCAAAATTTATGGGATTCACTACTCTTTTCCTTGAAAAGATTAATGAGGGGCCTATGACATATCTATGTATGTACTATTTGGTTGTAAGGGTCTAATTGTTAGATCTTCCAAATTGATTAAAGCAGGTGTACTTGGCTTTGGATTGATTTTTGGAAGGCTTTGGGGAGAAGCTATATCATTTTAGTGTTTGGAGGATTGCATAGTTATGGGGCTCTAACCTAATCCACCAAGTGGACCTACCATGTGAGGTACGATTACTTCACTCCTAAGGTTGTAAATTTGAAATTGGAAGATAAAATGATTAATTAGAGAACATTTCTTGAATCTAAAAACATTTTTTGGCAACTAGTATTTGCCTCCATACATTACCCACATTTAGTTATATCTTTATAGGAATACGTATATGAATAGATCCATTTCATGACATAAATGTGCATAAATAAAACTTTTATACTTGATTTTTTCTTTTGAAGAGGAATTATACTCACCTAAGCTCTTACTAATGCACATAAATAAAGCGTTTATACTTGATTATTTCTTTTAAGTGGAATGATACTTACCAAAGATCTTATCAATGGTCCATAAACACTGTAAATCTTATATATGTAAGGGAAGATATGGCAAATGCACCAAAATATAACCTAAAAAGAAAGTCCTAGTTCACATATTGAAATGAGGGAACAAGGGTTTTATGCATAATTTTTCCAGAAAAATTAAAGGACCATTTTTTAGTACCAACTTGTATTGAAGAAAGCCAGAGTCAAAAGTAAAAACTTACTTGGTACATGTGTAAATGCATATCCTCTTTATGTTCTAGTCAATATTAAGACATCAAAGAGATAATTTTTTTCCCCTCTATATTATGTCCAATTTTCAGTGATCAAAGAGTGGGTAACATGGCTTGCCCATATTTTCATGAACTTTTAAATCATGGGATAATTCGACACATAATCCCACCTACCATAAATTACTTTAACCAAATATTTTTCAAGAACAATAGTTAAGTGACAAACTTTCTCATGTTGATATATGTAACATGGCACAAATTAAAGGGATAAACTGTCAAAAGAGATTTACATCTCTATTGAATTGAAAGATTCACTCTTTGAATGTTATGAATAGAATTTTCAATGCATACGAGACTTACTTTTACAAATTGAATTAATAAACCAAATGTATGTAGATATTGTTAGAGATAAGTTATTTTATTTTGATGACATATATATGATAGTTATGTATGTAAAAAGGTTATGCCTTATCTTTCACTTTGTTTAAGGTGACTAAATGAGACATATTTATTAGCCCAGTAGAGACAATTTTATTGTCACGAACATGTGAATTATGGTTTAATGGACCTATGGACATAATGATATAGTTGTTTTGGTTATATGGTTTTACTTAATTTCTTGTCATGACATGGTAGCAATTATGTTTTACTTCTAGCTTATTTGGCTTTCTTATAAATATTTCCTATCTGATGAACTGCATTGGCCTTAATATTTCCATGCTTATATTGATCCATGTCTACCATACTTGTGAGTCTAGATCAAGGTCAAGTTTTCTCTTTTGACCTATTTATATGCATATACATATATATGAGAGGTCTATACATACATACATACATATACACACACCCATACGCTCAATGAATTATTGAATTTAATTCAGAAACATATTTATAATATGGACACCATTCAAATTATCTTGGTATTCCATGCTAAGCATGTTACCTAGTTTTGATGGTTTTAATAGTAAAATTCCTTATCACTATTGTTGGATTTTAGTCTTCTTATTGTACTAATAGAAAAGCCTTTGTATAATGTGGGTTTATATTCTAAATATGTATTACCCACCTTTAGTTATATCTTTATATGAAGACCTATATGAATAGATCAATTTCATGACATAAATGTGCATACATAAAGCTTTTATACTTGATTGTTTCTTTTGAAGTGTAATGATACTTACATAAGCTCTTATTAATGACCCCATAAGCACTATAAATACTAGATTCATGTAAATATACCCCCCAAAAAAGCTAAAAGGATTGTCCTAGTTCACATATTGAAAGCAACAAACTTGGGTTTTATACATAAGAAATCTTCCTTGAAAATTGAAGGACCATTATAGTACCAACTTGTATTCAAGAGACTCAAATTTAAGAGCAAAAACCTCCTTGGTATATGTGCAAATGCATATTTCTTCCTCTATATGTTATGTCCAATTTTTAGAGATAAAAAATACAAACATATTCCTCTATATGTTATGTCCAATTTTCCTTGACCATGAAAATGTCCCAAGAGATTTGCCACCTTTATTGAATTGCAAGATATGCTCTTCTAAATGTTATGCATAGAATTTTCAACACGTGACTCAAGTAGACTCGAACCCAATACCTCTTAGATGGGAGAGACACAACTTACCACTATAGTAAAGGACGTTCCCCAAAAATAAACCTAATTTTATTAAAAGAATAAATAAACAAATAAAAACATTCTAATTTTAATAATTAATTATGATTTATATATAAAATCTTAAAGATAACAATATAAAAAACTCAAATAATAAATAATAGTAAAGTAAAATTAATCATATAAATAATAAAAATAACTTTAAAATAAACAAATCATAATTGTCCCTTGCTTTTTCTTTTTCTTCACATTGAATGGAGGAACGTAATCTTGAGAGAACTTCAATTCATATAATAAAAACATAAGAACAGCAAAAACACAAATTTCTAACCGTTACATAGAAATCTCTAAATATGTTACACATAATTTGAAAAACACCTTAAAAACAGATAAAAAAATATAAAAGCAGCTGCAACTAGTTTGACGATGCAGAAAGGAGAAGCGGGTTTCGGAAGGAATAGTTTGAAAATCGCCGGGGCATTAAAAATGTGTTTGCAAACATAAATTGGAAATGAATCTGAAGTAGGCGTGTGACAATCATCGCATGCAAATTATTTTGCGTTTGCTGACATAAATTGAAGATGAATTTCGATCAGGGGCTTGGAATGGCCAATTACAGGATTGCTTTGCTCGTGAAAAGTTCAGCTTCTGCCGATGAGTTCATCGTTTTACGTCAAAGTCGGCCATTGACAATACCTTTGGATGATGAAATGCCCCAACATTGCTTCGCTGATTCAGATTTATGGGATATCCCTTCTTCTCCTTTATCTCCCAGACATGATCGCATCGGTTCAGATGTTGAATTTGCTGAAACAGAAAATGCTACCGCTGTCCAAAATGCTCTTGAGAAATTGGGCCTGCATGGCTTCGATGTCTCGTCTTCTGCGCAACAGGTATACACGGAAACATTTTTTCTATTTATTGTAAAAGAAAACACTAGGGTTGAGCCAAATTATGAACGAACAGAAGATTCTAAACCTAGAATTCTGCAGCGCTTATTGTATTTGTACAGAGTATTTGGCAATGTGTCGTACATATTGTGCTAGAAGACACTGGTAGATCAGTTTTTATTTTGGTATTTTATTTTAAAAATCTTTATTGTTGGAGTGATTGTTCTACCAGGGCTTCATCTATAAGACCAAGCTGCTCTCACATCCACATACAATACAATGCAAATGAAACTAAATTTTAGCTCAGCTTGAGAAGGCGATCCTAGACACCTTAAACTGTAAAACATAAAAACCAACAGAAAATCTATTATCACCATCCTTCGGCCAATTCGGCGGATTATTTCCTTTCCCTACCCGCGAATGCAAGAAGTAGGCGAGTCACGGTACAAGCGGTTAATAGTTGAAATCCGGCTGACTTCCTCTCCAAGGTCACTTTCTTCTTCTTGGTCTTCACAGGTTCTGATTTTCAACCGGGCTTTAAGTACAGACGCTTCTTGGAGCGCCTCAGATCCTTCCAGCACAAGGATGATGAAGTGAAAATGCTGGAAACACCCAGATTATTCTCCTTTTAAAGGGGCTGAACCTATCCAAGCAGAGCGAGAGATTCTTACAGAAAGCAGTCAATTCTGTCTTCTGGTCATACATAGTATTCTTTTCTCACGAAAAAAAAAAATGTGCCCTGCGCTCTAAGTTTCACCCTAGGCTTCAATTACATATGCTTCTCGGGGTGTACTAGGTCTTCCAAGGACAAGGATGACAAAGTGAAGATGTTAGGAATACCCATATTATTATTCTTATGAACGACCCGAAGCCATCCAGTCAGAGCAGGAGATGCTTACAGTAAGTTGCCATTTCTGCCGCCTGTCACATAGTCCGAATTTCTTTCTCCCCTGCGCTCCGAGTTTCACGCCATACGTACACACGCATATTGGAGTGCACTAGTCCCTCCCAAGACAAGGGTGACAAAGTGAAGATGCTAGAAACACTCTGATTGTTAACGGGAGATCCCAGTTCTTTCTTCTGATCATACATAGTCTGAATTTCCTTTCTCACAGAAAAAATATTCTTTGTGCTCCGAGTTTCACTCTGGGTTCCAAGTACAAACACTTCTTGTAGTGTACCAGTGACCAGACCCTTCCAGGACAAGGATGACAAAGTTAAGATGCTAGAAAGACCCAGATTATTCTCCTTATAAATGACCTGAAGGCTATCCACACGGAGTGGGAGATGTTACAGTAAACTGCCAGTTCTTCCTTCTGGTCTGGATTTTCCCCTGCTATACTCCTTGCCAGCCCTTTTTCCTAACACAAGTTCATCTTCATCTGATTTTTGACAAGTAGCTATAGAAATTCCATTCGTAGACAATAGAGTGCACCACTCTCCCCTTCAGTCTGTCCCTAAGTCTGCTGCCATGGAAGCCGAAGACATAGAGATGCAGACATAAAATGCAGCCTTTAAAGGTGCATAAAACTTCTCCCCATGCATTGGTTGGCTTTAGAACCATCCCTTCCTAATGTTATGAAAGGTGCCCCTTTCATATACAATGCATGAGCTGTAAGTGATGAAAGCAGGAGTTTAAAAGAAGGAAATTGAGAATTTAATTTAATTACTATTCTAGTTTCCTCCATGTCAATTCATAGTTTTGGCCCTGGTCATTACTGCAGCCGTGTTCTCCAAAATCATCCTTCCCTAGAAAGAATTACAACCATTTATAGATGCTATGTTTCTCATTAACAATAGCATCAAAATGATTAGCAAAATCCCACCATAATTATGTCATTCCTGGAACCTCCTTGAAAGTGCCACTGTAACCACAAATTCTGATTAATCCAAAAAAGTACAGTTTACCCTAATCTAATTGAACGTTGAACATACAAGGAAAAGAATGCATGAGTAGAAAAGTTCATGGCGAAGGGAAACAGTAATCTAGGATAGACAAAAGACTAGGCTATAATACCTGTGTCTTTCCTTTGTACTACTATGGGAATCTTCCTAGCAATCTGTAATATAACCAAATAGGGATAATAGAAAAACAACAATAACTTCAAAACAGGGCACATAAAATTCTTAAATTTCATTTGCAAATAAGAAATCCTTCAACAAACTCAAATTAATATTCAGATAATTGATTTTATTTTTTCTGTTAATATAATAACTTTTCTGAGTATAGAAAAGTTATAGCAAAGCACTCTAACTCTGCCTAGATGCTGTGTTGTATCTCTGTTAAGTTTACAGAATTTCAGTGTGCTGTTTTCTGAGTCATTGCACTAGTGTATAAGTGCAGAGAAAACATGTATTTATTATCTTGTAGCTTTTGATTTGTGTGTGACCGTTAAGCAACTTCAATAATTCTTTGTGTTTGTGTTTAATTGCTTTGGTTAAAGACTCAGTCAAAATTTGATAAAAGAAAATTAATCTTATTGATTGAATGCATTGAAGATCTCGATCATAAGCAAGAATTATTGTATTGACTTTGAGATTGAAATAAAGGCATCATCATTTTTGTGGGCTGGGTTTTTTCCCTCGAGCAGGAGGGTTTTTCCCAGGATAATTCTGTAGTGTTATGTACTGTTGTGTGCTTTGAGTTCATATTGTTGTTCATCAATATTTTTCAAAATTTAACATGGATTAGAGTGGGTCTAAGGAAGTGATCCAGAACCAAAATTATTTGGTTATACATTATTTCTTGCTCTTCTTTCAAGTTTTCCTTGTCACAGCTCTTTATGATGGTGAGCAATTTGAAAGTTGAAGACAAATTGGATGGTTTCTCAAATTTCTCTTCATGGAAATTCAGAATTCTTATTACAGTTGAAGAGAATGATCTTCTTAACTTTGTCAATTATGATGTTGAAGAACCTTATGGAGAAGTTGAGAAAGGTCAATGGAAAAAGAACAAGATTATGGCTAGGAAGATTCTGATTGATTTTGTTAAGGATCATTTTGTTTCTATTGTATACACTAATATGTTAGCAAGAAACACTAATCTATTAAGAGAACAAAGCATTAACTAACAAAGATTAATATAACATATAAGAGAGACTAAAGAGGAACCCCTAATTAGGAATGTGAGCCAAATGAATGGACTCTCCCAATAGGAATTAGCTCTTTGTTTGGTAGATGAGTCTAGATGAAGGATTGGTATGTATGCTCAAAGGGCTTCAAGTTTGCTTCAATGGTGGGGATGGGTAATGGCAATTTGGTAGCTTTGTGAGCTCTCAATTTGGCATTATAAGGGTATGGTTAAGGGCTTTGTTTCTCAAACTAACATTATAACTTTAGTGTAAGGATTGTGATGATATGGCTTGGGAGGGGATTCAATTTATAGGCTAAGGGCTTGGGGGTTTGAGGGTTAAGATGCAAGGATGGGGAAAAGCTCATGGAGGGCTTAGATTGCATGAGAGGAGAGCACATGGATTGTGCTTCCTTACAGCCAATCAGGGAGTGACACATGTCACAGGGTGAGAGGATGGAGGAAAGGGCAAGGATGAGTCAACAAAGGAGGCTCAAAGGATAATATCTTTATAAAGACCCTTCATAAATGACTTGTAAGAGCAATGAATGAGCTTGTAAGAGTCTTTATGGCCTTGTAAGAGCATTCATGGTTGGGTGGTTGGGATATTTTGGAGAGAGTTGAGATTGTTGACTTTGCTTGGTTTAGAAAAATCTTAAGCTTGCTTAGGGAATGTGACAAGGTTAAGGGGGGGATTAGAGATGGTTTAGGATTAGACTAAGCCTGTTAGAGATATGCAAGTGGATGGCATTTAATGAGGGTGGGTGAGTTAGTGGCTAAGCTTGGTTAGTATGGGTGGATGGGGTGGATTAGGCTAAAAAGGGGGTTTAGGGATAGGCTTAGGGTTAGGATAAATAAAGTTGATTTATCTCATAGGTTTGGTTTGAGGAGATATTTATTAAAACATTTTTAATAAATATGAGAATTAATATTTAACCTTAGTTAAATATTTTGAGTTAGGATTAGGGGTAAAAAATGATGGGATTAGCCTTTAATCGAAATTAAAGAAGTATTAGAAGATTTTGGAAGAGGTTAGTGATCTTAAGGAAATTGGCCAAGTTTTGGGCAAAAAATAAATGTAATATTTATTTTGGAATTTTGGTCAATTTATTAATTAAATAATTAATAAATAAGGAAATAATGTTTAAATAAGATTTAAACATTTTTGGGAGGGATTTCTTAATTAAATATTTTTAATTAAGATAAAGGGATTTAATGGCATAAAAATAAATAAATAAAATAAATAATTAATTAATTAATAAATAATGATGTCATCAGGGACTTTTCAGAAAATAAAAATACTTTATTTTCTAAGGGATTTTAGGTGTCTACACCTATTATTTCAAAGTTGAATTCAGCCAAAGATGTGTTGCAGACTCTGAGGGATTTGTAATAATTTAATAACATAAGTAGAGCTCTAGCCTTAAGACATCAACTCTTGCATGTTGAAATGGCTAGAGGAGAATCATTTTTCATGAAGATTACAGATTTGAAGGATCAGCTCAACGCAGCTGAAGAAACCTTTGCAGATATAGATTTAGTCGTGTTAGCCATGAATGGACTTCCCCACTCTTGGGAATCCTTCACTCAAGGAATTATTGGAAGTGACGAACATCCTAAATTTGATAGATTGAGAGCTGATTGCATCCAGGAAAAATGCAGGCTAGAGGCTAGAGGTAATGGACGTAAAGTTCATCTTGAGGATGATCATGTACTTGCTAACATTACTTCGAAAGGGAAAGGAAAGAAAAGTAACTTGAAAAGGCTTGGAGACAAGAATCTTGAGTCAGCTCCCAATCCCAAAAAGAAGATCTTTCTAGGATCAAGTGTTTCAGTTGTGACGAATTTGGTTATTTTTCCAGAGATTGCACTTCCAAACCTATGCAGCAAGTGGCCACTACAAATGTGAATCCTTCATTCAAAGAATTTGTGGAAGTGACGAATATCCTAAATTTGATAGATTGAGAGCTAATTGCATCCAGGAAGAATGCAGGCTAGAGGCTAGAGGTAATGGACGTAAAACCTGCTGAAGATGGTAGCTGCGATAGAGATCTTTATCTCTAGAAATATGGACTTTATTACTGTTATTGTTACCTTCAGCTGAAAAGGACACTTATATTTAATTTGTAATATTAAATGTAATGACATGTGTCATTCGACATGTGTTGAGGCATGGAAAATTGTAGAGTTGTAAGTGTAATTATAACAAAGAGTCACATTTTGGGAATTTGGAGAGATCTTCGGTTGGAATGTGAAGAGTCTCTCCTTGAGTTATATATATCACATCTAGCGATAGGCATCGTACACTTGAACTGTCATGATCAATAAAATGATTTTTTTTGGTTGTGTGGCTGGGTTTTTCCCTTCATTCTAGAAGGGTTTTCCCAAGATAATTTTGAGTGTCTCTTGCATCTATTATGTTATTTTCTTATTACTATTTATCATCATTGATTTTTGGGCTAAAGATCTAACATAGTATCAGAGCCAGATTGATAATTGCAATACAGCTATATCTTCAATGTGTGTTGGTTCTGGCTGCTTCTATCTCAATTTTACTTAGCTATTTGTGATCTTTTATAATCATGGTTCTGGTTGTATCTTTTCTTCATAATTGTAAAGCTTTGAGGAGAATCAAAATTATCATGTCTAGGCTTTATGCATATGATAATGCTTTCAATCTTTCGGTTTATTCTTCAGAGGTTTCTTTGCTCGTTCAATTTTTTTGTCAAAGTTAGTTCAGGGGGCTATTGGCATCGTTTCATCCCAAGCATCTAATCTCTGGATATCAAGTGAGGAATCATGCACAGGTCCCAGGTTCATTGTACCACGGTCTTATGCAACTTTTGGATTCTGGTACTGAACTCGTTGCAATAGTCTTGATCCCAATCATATTTCTTGGTTGGTAACCAAATCATATGATAACGAAGGTGCTGCCATCTTGACACTGTTTTTTAATTTTTTTTAATTCATCGTAGTCTGTTCATGTTTCATGATTTTATCTATGATCGTGTATGGTTTGATTTATTTTGTCTTTGTTACCACCAGGCTCTTCTTTCTTTATTGGGTCTCCAATATTGTTTGTAAGAGACATCAAAAGGGTCGTGCAATGACAATTTTTTTCTTTCATTTGGAACCTATTCGTCTTCGTAACTGCCAGCCATTATATTGACCATCACCATTCATTCAGCATGGTGTGTGGCATTATATTATTAATGTCGATATGCAATTGAATCCTCGTCATCATGTTTTATTCTTACTCTCCTCGTCATTCATTAAGTATGTTCATGTGCTAAGCACAAAAGAGTGATGATAATCACGATCAGTTTCTGGGAGTTTCGGCATGTCATGTTGAGAGAAATATTAAGGAAAGTTGATTTTTTCTTTAAAGTTTTGTCTTGGATGTCAATTGATCTCTGGTATGAAATAGGAGTCATATAATATATTGTTCTTCATTGTAAATTGCATGAGCAATAGTTTTCTTTAGAGGTTTTGATTCAAACTACTATTATCATAGAGGTCAGAGGAAAAGATGTTGACTTGAAGAAGCTATATATGTCGATTTTGGTTTTATCGCATGTTATGACTGAGCATGTTCAAATAGACATCAAACTTTCTACAGCTACATTCAGCATGGATCATGGTGAGTGAGGTTCATAAAATGGACAATTTGTGTAGAAGCCATTGAAGTTTGCAACAAAGATCATGTTAGATAAGTTTTTATTATGCAATTGTGCAATATTTAGGATTTATTATTGTTTTGGTTGCATTGATATTCCATACTGGCTATTGACTTCTATTATGGATGGATGTTATTAATCTCCCTTTTGTTGCAGGATACAACTAGAAAAGCAATAAGAAGAGGATGTTGCTTTAAGTAAGAGGGAGATGTTGAGTTTTAGAGGGAGATTTTAGTTTTAGAGGGAGGCTTCGCAATTAAGAGAGTATTAAAGTTGTAGCTTCAGTCAGATTGATTCGATCTGATATACATTATTGTTATTGGTAATCATCATTTTCTGGATATACTTATCCATGTTAATAATATATATTATTTTATAATACACACACACACACACACATATAGTTATACACATTATTATTATTCATGTTAATATAATATTATTTAGATGATGATTGCACCATAGAGACATGTCTCTTTATGAGACATATCTCCTCCTTTCATATTTATATGAGATCCAAATCTGCATTTGGAAATCATCAATAATAATGGCTATGATTCTACATTTGCAGAAACAATCCATGTTACTCAACATGGTATCAGAGCCTAGTTGTAGATGTAATACGAGTGCAAATTTAAAATAAGAATTGACTTTAAAGTACTGAGCTTGCACATGTTAGAATCTATGGAATCAGTTCTGATCATATGAATTCATGGTATTAGTTTGTGATTTATAGCCTTTCTAGCAGCCAGTCATTTGAAAGCAGCGATAGACAAATGATACATATCACTTAGCATAAGCAGATATAATACTCATAACAAATAACATGGAACAAGACATTGGAATGAGGATAATGAGTCAATGCCAAGGAGTAATGTTATAGAGAAGTTCGATAACCTTTATTTGAACACTGAATGTAGCAAATGGACTCTATAGGCTGAAACAATATACAATGCTGAAGTGGTAGTTGAACTTACCGCATTATCCTATTTGGAATAGACTATTTGCCATCATGATATTTTGAACAAATAAGGCAATGTTAAAACTTGCAAATATGCGATTATATACATGGATGGTCAAAATAAGAAGACAACATACCACGAAGGTTACCATGTCATTTGATAGCGTGGAAGGTTGAAGCAAGATAGGTGCTATCGAGCATTCAGAAAGACATCTTTTTGAGTTGAATATGTGTGTAAGAAATGATGGCAAAACGATGTTCAGCATGAACATTCGCAACAACAATATGTGATCAGAAACATCTAATAGTGTAAATGCAGCGATGGTCAACAAACGCATATCATTCGTTAAGAGACGAATATGGGTCAGAGATATATTGTGAATCAAAAGACAAATAAATTGTTCAAAGGCGTCTATTGAGTTACGACAATAAAGTTTATAAGCTAATCATTCTAAATAAGGTTCGAGTGATAGATATATTTGGAGATACATATGCAGTCAAAGAATGAATAAAAATGGGATGGTGCAATGAAGTCCTCAGCCATAGCAATAGACAACAATGCTAATTAAAATAAAAGCACCATGGTAATAATAATGAGGAAGCTTTACGATGATTATTAGCATGAGCCATGTCAAGGTACCATAGGTTGAATAGAAGATAAGGCAACAAATAAGTGTACATAAGCCAATGATAACATGACAATCATACCCAAATTGGAGCAGTCAGTAGAAATGTAATTCAACGACATAGAAGGAGAGAACGAACATTTGAAAGATCATAACGACTTGTAGCGTTGGAGATTGAAGGTAGCCATATCAATACCCAGTCAACGTTGATTATAGATATACCATTGGGGCGTTCAAGCATGTTTGAACAATATATTCTTGGTGTTGAAGGAAGTGTTAAGTAACATAGATCATTTCTGCAAATGTAATAATATGACCAAGTAATTGATATGTTTCAAATGCAGATTTGGATCTCATATAAGTATCAGAGAAGGAGACATGTCTTTTGAAGAGACATGTCTCCAAAGTTTAAACATCATTAGTTAGTATAAAATAATATAACTAACCGTATGTACAATATATATATTATCTATAATATAATATCATATAATATATGTAATATATATAATATATTATATATATAAATAAATATTTATATTATTATTAATGAAACTCATGATCATATCAATCTGAATGTAACTACAAACTTAACACTCCCTCTTAGTCAAGAATGATTGATATAGAACATATTATGTTCTTGAGTATATGAAGAGATATCATCTTAGAAAGATATTCCTAGAATGACATATTTAAGGATATCAACATAACTCCATCAACACACACATATATTATATAAGGAATTTGCTACCATCTATAATGAGACTAAATTTCTCAACACTTTTCCTTTTAGCAAGGAGGGAAATTAAGCAATTATTATAACTTTAATATAAGTTTACATATCACCTTAAGTGTGGTCTATAAAAAATTTAAGTTATGGTCTCTAACAATATCCGGCTTGAAGAACCATAACAACTTTCATGGTGTCTTGCAAAACCCGACCTAATAGCAATGGCACCAATAATTTTCATGGTGTCTAGCAAGATCCGACCTAATAACCATGATGGATATCAATGTGTCCGGCAAAATTTGGCCTAATAACAATGACACCAATAATTTTCATGATGTCCGGCAAAATCCGGCCTAATAACAATGACACCAATAATTTTCATGATGTCCAGCAAAATTCAGCCTATAATCATGATGGATATCAATGTGTCCGGTAGAATCCGGCCTATAACAATGACACCAATAATTTCATGATGTCCGGCAAAATCTGGCCTATAATCATGATGGATATCAATGTGTTTGGCAGAATTCGACCTATAACAATGACACCGATAATTTTCATGATGTCTAGCAAAATCCGGCCTATAATCATGCTGGATATCAATGTGTCCAGCAGAATCCGGCCTATAACAATGACACCAATAACCTTCAATACTTTTTGGTATTAAAAGATTGGTCATCTATTGATAAGATCGTCACCTTACAATAGTTACCTTCTGTTCGTTATCATAATTTCCGGCACACCGAGACAACAACTTAATGTAGTTTGTTATGATAACAGGTCCAGTTATTGACAAGATCGTCACCTTTCAATAACTCCCCTCTAAATATATACATCAATGAAAGACCGTCATCTTTCATAACATAATTACAAGAGCATCATGTAGTAACTTGCATGATATCCACCATGAATCAAGTCAGAGGGTGAACCCACCATAGCTGCTACTAAAGGGTGGAGCAAGGGTTTTCACCTCAAACTTCTCTCTCATAGAGGAGAGCGCATTACAAAGAATTTCTCTTAGAACTTCTCCTCATAGAGAAGATATCATCCAAAAAGGATTGCATCTCAAAATTTCTCCCTTTGAACATTGATCTTGGGAAGTTAGGTCCTCTAGTTACTTCCTCAGAAACTCTCTTCTCCCAAGGATGCTTGTCAAAATCACTCTGAATTTGATATCAATTTTCTGATTTTCTGGAGATAAGTCATCACTTCCTCATGATATACATAGGAGTAGGCCCATCAACATCACACGGTTACCCATGTATTTCTAGACTCCCTCTTAATGTAGAAGAATCTCATAATCTCAATTTTCAAGGATGAGAGCCTCATTTTATCCATCTTGATCATCAAGATCTTTGGAGCTACTATCATTAGGTCGAGTCTACACAATATCAGGTAACATATGTAAAGTACCAACCTTCTTTTTCTGTAAGAATATCCCCAAACATAAAAGAAAGAATCAAGTCAAATAACCCTTCCAATATGTATAGAATTACAAATAAGAGAGAGACTAGAAAGAGTAGATAAATGTAAAAAATAAGAATACTTATCCGCACATGAAGATTCAAAAATTGTCTTTTTAGATTATTTGAGAATGGAACATCTACCCTCTAAATAAGGTTGAAGTGGGAATGGAACATTGACTATTATTCCCCCCACAATGTAAAATTTCCACTTAGTCTCATATTGTTGAACAATTTTGTCTTATTTATTTTGTCAATACCAATAGATCACTGCAAACTCTATTCATAGTTTTCTTGCTAATAGAATATGATTACTCAAAATCACGCTTTGCCTTGAATGATGACATATGGTGAACCAACTATTCATTATTATCAGAGATTGCTTTAAATGTAGATATCTATGTACACAAAATTAGTCACCAAGACTACCTAGATTTCCACACGGCTTACAAGAATGACTTGGATTGTCTCTTGATTAATTTAACTTTGCACGATAAATTTTGTATCTTTGAATAATTTACTACACATCTTCCATTTTTATGTCTTTCTTGTTTCATAAAGAGAGGACTTCTTCTAAAAAATTTATTCTCCTAAAGAATGCATCCTTCCATTATGGACAACTTCTTATATGCCTCTCACTCTACATTGTTGGTCTTGCCTTATATAACAAACAATAGTCTTCATAATTACAAATTATTCCATGAATATTAATCACAGCCTTTAATATGGTCCGAGTTTCTCATAGCCAACATGATAGTTTGTGCATCATTGCTGCGTTTGCTAATATATTATTGTGGTCTTCTAGATAAAATAATTTCTGCCATAGGAATTTTTCTCCTTCTCCATTATATTCGCTCTTTTACTGATAGTATTTTAATTTGCTGACATGCCTGGTCTGAGATTGGTTAAGTTTTATATGTGTTTGTGATCTCTGTTAGCAAAACATTATCCAACCGGATCACATAATTCCTATCTCAGCTGTGTTAATTTCATTATGAAGTCACCAAGGTTTATAACATTAGATACATGCCACTATAGCTTCTTATCCACTACCCAAAGCCTTTGGAACAAGTGCAAAATCTTCAATGAGCAGATTCATATTATATACTCACACGAAAGGAATATATCCAGGTCTCATGACTTTCAACTAATACCAACTCATTGCTCTAGAATGAAGAACCATGCAATTGAATAATGATGTGCTCATTGTTTCAAAGTTAACAACCGCTTGCATTTATATGAAAGTTTCTAACCCTTCACGCTGGTCCATTCTATATGTACATCTGCAAACATTGTACATAATAAAACCATGCTTTCTTGGAGCATTTTCAGCAGTTCTTGTGCCTATTTTAGGACAAGAACAAGAACATGTTGGCCAAGAATTTGATTCTATCAGTCTACGAGCAACTAGGAAGTCAAACCTTCTTTTTATGGCAGCTTCTTTACCCAATTTCCCAAATTCACTTATCTCAGGATTGGGGGATACGAAGGCAAGCCACTATGGCTACCTCGCCATTGCCTGGAACGTTTTGTGTTGATGGAAATATGCAGACAGTTGGCAGAGGTTGAAAAGAGTTGTAAGACAAGGAAAGGTTTAGGTTACACATTCCCTATCGATCTTGGACACTATAAATGCCAAACCATTCAAGATGCCCTCAAGCCCAAAGTCGAGATCAAATCCATGAGCTTACTGACTTACTCTACTAGACCCAATTTTGACAGCCAAGAATTCGCCCTAAAGTACTTTGAACTAAGTTCCTCTGCTTTGCATGTTCCCCACTTAGAAGGCTTTTGGGCCGATTGTCAAGATGATTTCGAAGTTAGAAAAAGGCTATGATCTAGACCGACGTTAGCATGGATTAAAGAGTTCAGTCTCCCATTAGATGTCTTAGGCGTAATTGAAGAGGATTACAAAGAAAATGTTGACCCTGCTTACATTGAAAAAGTAGAAACTTACCCATTACTGGAGATTGACTGATAACGCCAGAGGAAGATGACTTGTAAGCACGAACCCTACCCGTCTTAGCTAGAATAGAGCAATGACTCATGAGCAAGAAGCAATCAAGATCAAGGGCCCGTAGCTTTCAAAGGGTTCATGATTGTTCAAGTTCACCCTTGGTTATTCTCATTTCTAACAAAGTTTTTGCTTCTCCTACTGTAGGAAAGAAGAAATCAAGTGTTGAACCTGAACATCCCGTTCGAGGTTTAGTTCAACTCCCTCCATCTGTTAAGTGGACTTGCTCTCGTAGCAGGAAGAAGCAAGAGCAATCAAAGGGCTTGAACGAGATTCGTGACCAACCAACAACAATAGAACTTGATTTTAGAGAGGAGATAGAAGAAATAGGGAATTTCCTAATAGGTGACATGGAATAGGGGTACCAACAAGCGATATAGGGTGCTAATACTTTGACTGCGATGTCTCTTAGCTCATCGCCTGTGTTACAGACTCCTCCCAAAGAGAACCCTACTATCCCCAATTGGTTTGAGCTATTAGTAAGCAAGAAGAGAAGCAAGAAGTAAGTGTCTTGGAAAGACTCCCAAGACCAAAAGGCCAAAGATTGAAACTTTGTTGAACATTGATGAAGATACAGGATAGTGGGTTGCAAAGGTAATGAAGCCAACAACTGAGAAAAGTATAGGCGAAATACAACTCCAAGACTATGTGGTAGAGAAGACTATCCTTGGTCTTGCTTCTAGAGCCACTGACATGAAGATATGGAATGTAGGGAATGCCAGAATTTCCCAGTGGATATGGAAGGATTAGAGAGATAAACAAGAATTAAAACAATCAATGCGGAAAATGGTTGAGTACATTCATGAGCTGCAGAGTCCACATGTAGAAGCCTTGCCGAATGCCATTACGTTTATTAATGTTGAGTCTCCCTTGAACAAGAGCTTCTTCACACAGGTTAAAAGAGATTGCTCCATCGCTCAGGCTTATGGTGAGTGGTTGAACTATGTGCATGCTCAGGTAACTAATTATTTTTCTCATTTTACCAATACCAGTGCAAGAGCTGATACGTCAACGGTAGCTTTGGAATTAGAAATGAATGCCTGGGATTCTGAGAAAATCAAATGGGATGAATATATCGACATTTCTGAAGTTCAAGTGTATGACATAGACAAATTTATGAATGAAGTCCTTGGAGTTGAGATAAATGCTGATTTTCTATTCATCACCCAAGCTAATTTGGAGTGGAGAAACAACACGAGCTAATTTGGAGTAGAGAAACATAGTGATGGAACAAGGGTTAGAAGAGTGCTTTGAACTGCTTAAGGAGGTAGGATGCCTGAAGGAAATCCTGATTGCTGACATAAAGTGTATTGATGTTAAGATCATGGGAAATGAGGATCGAATTGAAAAGCCCCCTAAGGAGGTGGAGATTGTCTTTTTCTCTAAACTTAGCTATCAAAAGAAACAAGCGGAGTATCTATTCATGATCTAACCATTGTCGCTAGGGTAGACTCTATGATGATTTTAGTACTGATCACCTAGAGGTAGAAGACAAAAAATTGGATCATATCTGCCGAATCAACAAAATGTGGAAGCTCCGATTGGAACAGCTAGGTGTCCCACAACAAAAAGAGCTGGTTGGTTTTTTTGCAGCGCACAAGGTTTCGAAGGAAAGTGGTGGCGGCTGTTCTGACACCCAGGAATCTCATGCCAATATCGATAGTACAAATGGAGCTTAAAGGAGAAGTGAAGGGTCACCTGCATGTTTTTCCTTTTTTTGGTTATCTTTGTTTAAAAAACTCTGTTGTTAGAAACGTTTGAAATTTCGGAAGGAAGTTACTTTTTGAAGGAATTCAGAATGCCTTGCATGGCTATATATGTAATATTTTAAGCAATCTTAAGGGTCGGCTCTTTGGACTTTTGCACGATTTTGCTTTTGCTAGTAAGTTTTAGTTGTTTCTTTTATTTATTGTCGGACAGTGAAGTTAAAGATAATAGAAGTGATCATTTGGTTATTTCTGGAGTATCTATTTGATAATCATGTAGTTATCTTATTGGTGGTGAAATTTGTATGAAATTCATTTCCATATGGATGCTGTTTCATTAATGGTGTTGTAGTTCTTTTCGTTTTGATTGGTTTGGTGAGCTTGATCATAGTTCTGAATTTCTGAAGATTGTATGTCGTGCGGCATATATCTAATAGTGCGATTATTCAAATCTGCAGCATTCTTTTATGGTTATGAAGGGATGTTTACATCTTTCCTTAAGTTCTTTTGGGTCAAAAGAATGACAATTATAATTTATTTTTAATAAGAGTTGTATTGCAAATTATTGTAGAAGGGAGCTGTGCCTTTGCAGTTCATCATGACTCATTTGTGGTGAAAAACTTAAACAACTGGGGGGAAAAACCGTTCACTAAGACATACTATAAGGGTTATTTGCTCTGATCTTTTCCTTTATGTTTGAGGATATTCGTACAGGAAAAAAAAGGTTGATACTTTACATATGCTACCAAATATTGTGCAGACTCATGTAATGTCCCTATCTTTTTAGCCTCTCAATGGAGTTCTTTGAAGGCTAAGTGGAGAAATAAGGTGAAATAATTAAATTAATTTCTTATAAAGTCATTAAATAATTTAAAAATTAAAAGGTGACTTTATATTTAATTAATTTAATTAAAAAGTGACTAAAATAAATATTAAATCATAAGTCACTAAAATAGTATTATACTATATGGAAAAGGGAATCTTCTAGAAGCACAACTAATTATTGTTGGAAAGGAGGAAGCTTCTAGAAAAGTGCAATAAAATAATATTTTATGTTCTTCTAGAAGGGGTGAAGGAATAGAATAAATAGAGGAGAGAGCCTCATTGTAGGGCATCCAGATTTGATATTGACATTTGCTTGTGCACTTGTGGAGCCAAGAGTTTCTGCAAGACATTTCAGTCATTGAGAACGATAATTCTCTTTGATTGACAACTTTGAGGCTGCGAAACTATCAGCTGATATTGTTGCATTTGCTGGAGCTGATATTTCAGTCATCTCGTTGAAGCTTAATGAAGAAGATACACTTCAGATTTAAGGGTCATTTGATGCCCTCATTTTATTTGCACTTTTGAAGGAGTTAAGCAGCTAATTCGGAGGCATATTAGGAAGTTTATACCCATCTGCTATAGTGCCATCGCTACAGGTATCGTGAATAGTGTCATTGCTACAGGAATCGTGAATAGTGTTATCGCTACAATGGTCGTGAATAGTATTGCTACAATGCTGTGAACAATACTGCTATAGTGCATGATAGATTCTGTTCAGTTTTTAAGCTGCCTACCAATCTCAGGTTCCCTTCATTTTGTCTTCATGTTTATGCATCATCTGAAAATACATCTACATGGTTCTGTATGGACAGTCAAGTTAGATTGTTGAAGGCATTTAAACCTGATTTTCTGTAATATCGCTGTCCAAATTTGATTGAAACTTGCTATATTTTCTTTTAGAAATTTTGTCAAACACTTGTACAGCAGAGGGATATATGACTGATTTTATTTTCAATTTGTTTTAAGAATAAGAAAGATGACTTCTAATATCATAGGATGACTGAAAAATGACTTCTCTTCCACTTAGTCTACACCTAATATGAAATGCAAGTCTTTTTTTTGTTTTTTGTTTATGCAATATATGGCATCTATTCAATGCAAATTAACACTTATAGCCAAGTGACATTATCTCTTCATATACTTGAGAGCATAATGTGTTCTATATCAATCCTCCTTAACTAAGGAGTGTTAAAGTTGTAGCTTCAGTTGGATTGATTTGATCTGATATACATTATTGTTATTGGTAATCATCATTTCTTATATATATTTATCCATGTTAATAATATATAGTATTGTATATAATACATACATACATACATACATACATAAATATATACACACATACACATTATAGTATATAATATATATTATATTATATATATTGTTATACACATTATTATTTATGTTAATATAATATTATTTAAATGACGATTACACCATAGAGACATGTCTCTTCTTCTCATATTTATATGAGATCCAAATTTGCATTTGGACATTATTAATAACAATGGCTATTATTCTACATTTGTACTTATGGAATCCTCTCCATTCTCATATATGCTTGTGATGCTTGTGGTATTTGTAAAATTTGAGACTTAAATGGAACTAAGTCTTACTTTGTTATTGCCTATTTTATTCTTGTGTGAATAAATGAGATTGTATGATCAGTTATGATAGCTCTTTCACTATGCGATAGTGAACATCATGTTGAGAGAGTCCATAATGTCATCATGTTGAGAGATTTCGTGATGGGAGTTGGATGTCATGTTGAGAGATTCAATGATAGTTCATGTTGAGAGAGTTTGTGATTAAAGGATTAGTTGTGAGTCTTACAATTCTTTCCATGTTGAGTGATTCCATGAATATGAGTAATTGTTAAAGGTTTTTATGTTGAGTGATTCCATGAATGAGTAATTTTTAAAGGTTTTCATGTTGAGTGATTCCATGAATATGAGTTGTGAGTCTTACAATTCTTTCCATGTTGAGTGATTCCATGAATATGAGTAATTGTTAAAGGTTTTTATGTTGAGTGATTCCGTGAAAATGAGTAATTTTTAAAGGTTTTCATGTTGAGTGATTCCATGAATATGAGTAATTGTTACAGGCTTTCATGTTGAGTGATTCCATGAATATTAGTAATTATTACAAGCTTTCATATTGAGTGATTCCATGAATATGAGTAATTATTACATGTTTTTATGAATCTTATAGGATCTATGTAATGAGATTATATCATTGACATTTTGGTTGTAGTCTTGTTGATTGTTCAGCTAAAGATCTCTTTCTGGCTAAGAGGGAGTGTTGAAGATGGTTGCTGCGATAGAGATCTTTATCTCTAGAAATATGGATGTTATTACCGTTATTGTTACCTTCAGTTGAGAAGGAAACTTATATTTAATTTGTAATATTAAATGTAATGACGTGTTTGTCAACATGCATTGAGGCATGGAAAATTGTAGAGTTGTAATTTTTATTATATAAAGAGTCACATTTTGTGAATTTGGAGAGATCTTTTGTTGGAATGTGAAGAGTCTCTCCTTGAGTTATATATGTAATGTCCCCAATTTTCTCGGTATCAGAGTTTTATGGATTAGCCTATTATTGTGATCCTCGTAGGCTAATTAGTGTGGATAGAGGGTTTTTTGTGGTAGTGGCTTGGCTTGGGAGGGTCTTATCTTCTCCACATTTCAGTAAGCTACAGGGTTGTCTTCGTTTGGCTCAGATCAGACTTTGTTTGAGCTTAATTTTGTGTACTTACTATTTGTGGTAAGTTGGTGTTGATCAAGATGGACCCCTTCTATTTTTGGAAAGTGCATTTGGTCACATGGAGAAATAATAGGTATGACTCCTATTTCAGACAACATATTTGAATGATGAGTATTTTGGGAGTTATTATAGTTTTAGTGGTGAAATTATGCACCGTTGCCATCTAGTTAAATGGCTGTGAAGCATGCATGCATGCACAGTTCCCGTTCACCCAGTTTGATTGGTCCGCCTCCCTCTTGCTTTTGGTGGTTCAACCGCTACCACTGGGTCTCGATCTATATAGAACAGGCGCTTCTTGAATAGTATAGGGTGTGCCCCACCATTCTATAGGGAATCTGGTAACGCTGAAAAGGTATGATGATCGGTTGATTGATCCTGCTGATGAATGCCTTCTTTCCGTCCCTTCCAGCCTTAGGTATACAACATTTTTGTGGATCCCACTGCACATACATAGCCCCCACTCGAGCGATTCTTTGCTCACGCTTGTTGCCTTTCCCATTGCTCCAGCTACCTATGCTTATGCCTGCCTATGCAGATGCACTCTGCTAGTCATTTTGACCAGTACTGCCCCCGGCGGGTGGTGCGTGTAGAGGGCCCCTATAGCGTGGGTGGGGCAGCAGGGTCCCCTACTATTTTATGGGCCGCCCGGGCCGCTAAGGCTCGATTCCCTATAAAATTTTGGGGGGTCCTATCCCTTAAATTGTAGGGTAGGGGGCCCATGCACAATATGAACTATGATGGTGCACTATTGCCGGTGCCCCTACAATTCTATGGATAGCCCTACAATTCTATGGCTCCACCTGCCAATAGAGATCGATCTTTACGAGTATCGCCCTGGCGAATAGAATATAAGCCGCCCTCTGCACGCATGCACCGACAATAGCCATAGAGTAGTAGGGCCGGGGGTCCTTTGGGTTGTTATAAGCGCTCGACCATAAAAGTTTTGCCTATCTATCTGTCATAAATCAGCTCTAAGCCTTGGCTCGAAACCTTTAGTCGCATAGCCCTACAATTCTATGGGCTGGTGCGCATGTTACATATAGAATCTTTGACACTATCGGCCCTACGATAATATACCTCCCAGGGGCTGGCTAGGGCCGTGCTGTTGCCCCTACTATGGCAGTAGGGTAGGGGTGATTCTAGACGTAACATGCCCCATAGAATAGTAGGGTCCAACACCCTGGGTTCTATACGTAACATGCCCCATAGAATAGTAGGGGCCTAGCCTATAGAATAGTAGGGCTACCGACTACCTGGCTTCCCTTACCTTCATTCCATTCAGGTAAGTGATAACCTGGAGAATAGTAGGGCAAGGGTGGGGTTAATGGCATCAGGCTAAAATAATAGAATAATTCCAATTCGCCCTTCGCCCGTAGGGGGTAGGGGGCTAGAATAATAGAATAATAGGGGTCGGGCCCCTACTATTTTAAGGTACAGGGCCCTCGAGAAAGACTTTCATATCGAGTGCCCACCGTACCTGGATCCTCTATCTCAATTCCAGGAGATGTTTTGCCAATGGAGGCTCAAAGGCGTTCAACAGTTCCTGCTTCTCCACTACCCCCCAGATGTGAGTGAGCCGATCATGGTCGATCCTTCATCGCAGTAGGGCCCCTTTCTATAGTAGGGCACTCGATTCTTTATGTATGGATTGTCAACTGCATCACGGAGAAGCCTTGTTGATTGTCATCGAATCATGACCCACCTACTTGGATCCTCTATCTCAATTCCTAACCTTAGTTGCCTCCTTCGTTCGGTTCCGATTCTCTCGGGGCTGAAGGAGACATGTTTAGAGAAGGGTTTGGCCAAACATTCAATTGTCAACTTGAGCATCGGATCGACTTGTGCATCTTTAAATCAAGCACTCGATTGCGTGCCGGGGTTTCATTCTGGAGGGCTTGCCCTACTATTCTAATGGGCAGGCTGTATTTTGTTTCTAGTAGTAATATCAACTCGAGGATTTGGATATGCAAGAATGAATGTGCAGCCTATGGCAATGCCAACCCCAACTAATAATGACAAATCCATATCCATATAGCTATGATTTCACACCATTTCACTAGTAAGCGATCATGAGTTGTTTCACCACCACTTTCTAATGGGGCGTTTGGACATAGGTGTGAAATGACGCAACCCCGATTCGGGTATTGAAACGAGAAAAGTCACGTTTCGTATAGCTATGAAATGCCCCTACTATTCTATGGCCCCTACTATTCGGCATGGGCACTAAGCAAACGGGTGAAAAAACTAAACAATAATCTGCCCATTTTTTTCTAGGCGGCCCTTGTAGGGCCCCATAGAATAGTAGGGGGTGGCCTTTTAATGAACTGATTAATGGCACAGGCTGATGCCATTATAGGGTATTAGCTATTTGCCGGGCGCCCCGTGAAGGGCTAGCAAGCTGAAACCGCAGGCTGATGCCATAAAGAGGGATCTCTTCCCCCTGCTATTCTAAGGGGCGGGAGCCCTTTACTCATCCCAGCAACACAAGACGAGGGTTTCACTCGTTATGGGACTTAACCAAACATTTCACGACACGAGCTGATGACAGCCATGCAGCACCTGTATGAACCATACGCTTCATACCATCCCGTTAAGGACAGGCACACTTGTTCATATGTCAAGGGCTGGTAAGGTTCTGCGCGTTGTATTAAATTAAACCACATGCTCCACCGCTTGTGCAGGCCCCCTTCAATTCCTTTGAGTTTCAGTCTTGCAACCGTACTCCCCAGGCGGAGTGTTTCACGCGTTAGCTGGGCCCCTGATCCGACCCCAGCTATAGTAGTTGGGGACCAAGGATGAACACTCATCGTTTACGGCATGGACTACCAGGGTATCTAATCCTGTTTGCTCCCCATGCTTTCCCACCCCAGCGTCAGTGTAGACCTAGAGAGTTGCCTTTGCTTTTGGCGTTCCTTCGTAGATCTCCGGATTTGATCCCTACACATGAAATTCCACTCTCCCCTATCTCACTCAAGTGAATTTGTTCTGAAAGCACCCCGCCAATTGTTGGCGACTTTCACTTCCAACCCTGCAAATTCACCGCCTACGTGCCCTGGCGATAGTTGGGTACAAAAGGACTCTGTTGTTCCATAACCGGGTTCCCAAGCGAGATGGCTGGCCCGGTGAGGAATAAATGAGGTACGAATGGCCTATTTGGAATAGTTTCTATTGGTTCATTTTGGAGCTAAACTCGGCCTATAGCATAGTAGGGCGAAAGATGAATTAAACGGGTGGGCATCCCACTCGCTGGAATAGAAGTAACTCGCCCGTAACCATATGATTCGTGTGGTACGGTCCTACGGTGCTGCAAGATCCCTATCAAAATAATGGTTTGGATTTATGGTTGAGTTCCCTATCATTTTATGGCGCACGCCGCCAACTGCCATAGAATAGTAGGGCAAAGCGGAGTTGGATATGCGAGTGGAGATAACATGTATTTTTTCGCAACAGATATAGATAGGGGGCTCTTGTTATCGCTCTTGCTCGGTCTAGCTATCTCCTTCTCCTGTTGGTTCGGGTCGCTGCCAACACCCTGATCGGGCACACCTCCTATAATGAGATGAGTACGCTCCGCCTAGTCTAGTTATCAATCGATGAAGGAAAGGGTGGGCAGATGCGAAAGTTGGGGCCTGAGCGTATATGCTCCTGAGGTGGGGAAACAGAGCCAACGCTTCCTTCGGGAGTAAAGGTGCTAGGCAATAGTAGGTAAGGCCCTTCCCCACTATCTCTGTGTGGCTCAACCTAGGCGTTATATAGGTAGCGTGATGTCCCAATGAGCCACTACCCCCTACAATTCTATGGGCTGGTCCCATACCCATTCAAAAAGAATAGGGCGATTGGCACAATAATCTGCCCTTGTCGGGCCGATCCTTCAATCGATCAATCAATCCTTGCTTGCTTCGATCCCTCAATCCTTTGTTTCTATCCTTGCTTGCCTTAAATGACTTATTATAAATTTATAATTTAACTTTATAGTTTCACTTAAGTTGAGAGTTGAGTTATCATTGGAAAGTGCCATTTATTAATTATTTAAGCCAAGTCAAGTGAGAGAATCTAGTGGAAGCTTTTAATTATTGTTGTGTGGCGAAGCTTCTTGAGTGAAGTTACATTTTGGCAACAAAAGGGAATTTGGAGGTTATAAATACAAGCTCTTTTCATTGGAAAATGCACGCTTGAATATATATTTGCTTTTGTGCCTTTGTGGCTTTTTCCTGAGTTCTGAATTGTGAGCCCTTGCTGAAGTATAAGGGTCTCGTCTAAGAAGTTCTTGGCAATTGTACTGAAGTATACAATTAGCCAACATTCTGCTACTGTATCTTTTGTAGCTAAGGAGAATAATTTTAAATATTATATTTCTTATTAAAATTTGTTGCTGAGGTATAACAAATGTACAAATTCTCCTTCTATCTTTTACTGTATCTAGGAGGTTTGAATAGATTGTTATTAGTAGATTTTTGGAAGGAAGGCATTGGGAAACTATTATCGATTTCTTCCTGTGGAATCAAGTGTGAGTGCAACAGAACCAAAATCGGAGGCGGATTTATAACTGAGGTTGCGTTTTGGATTGGCTTGTATTTGGTAATCTCTAGACCAAAATTTTGATCCTAAGACTGTGCGGCAAACAACCTTCAAATATGCAAACACCCATTGGAGAAATTGCGTAGGAGCTGGGAGGTTCCTGTTAAGTTTAGGCAGACTGACAACTTCATCCTTTTCTTGTGATTTCACTGTTATGACCTGCGGCTGCATTGAGAGGGACTCAGGTGAATTACAGCAGGTGTGATTTTGCCAACCCAGGCGTCCAACATTCATCTACGACCTGCCATTATTGGACAACGTTCAGTCTATAACATTAATGTCCAACATTAGTGGGTTATTGTGGCTCCTTAAGAAAACACGTGGAGTCAAGGGTGACCAGCATATACTCTCCTAAGTTCGAAATCTACCAATCAAACGTCAAATCTAGCACCAAGACTTGGAGAGCATTGCCAATTATTTCAAATGTTGATAGTGCAAATCAGGTTCTAGTGATTATTAATTGGTTTTAGAATTTTATTTGATTTCAATTGTGGCAATAGATTGCAAGTGGGTTCATATATCAGAACTTAGCATATGAGTGGCAATTGTTTTAAAATAAAGGGAAGAGATTTGTTATTGTTTATTTAGCTCAAGTTCAGTATTGTTATTGAAAATTTAGTATATTCAATTGTGATTAACTTTAAACACATACTATGATAACTGAATTGCTAGCCAATTGTTTAACTAAATGTCAAACTTCTGATTAGTTAAGGTTCTTGTGGTGCTAAGGCTTATTTGTTGAACTATAACTGGCTAGGGGTTTTTACAATATATATCACATCTAGCGATAGGCATTGTACACTTGAACTATCATGATCAATAAAATGATATTTTTTGTTGTGTGGCTGGTTTTTTCCCTTCATTCTAGAAGGGTTTTCCTAGGATAATTCTGAGTGTCTCTTGCATTTATTCTGTTATTTTCTTATTGCTGTTTATCATCATTGATTTCTAGGCCAAAGATTTAAGAAAACTCATCTTGAGGATGATCACAGACTTGCTAACCATACTTCGAAAGGGAAAGGAAAGAAAAGTAACTTGAAAAGGTTTAAACACATGAATCTTGAGTCAGCTCCCAATCCCAAGAAGAAGATCTTTCTAGGATCAAGTGTTTCAGATGTGAAGAATTTGGTTATTTTTCTAGAGATTGCACTTCCAAACCTATGCAGCAAGTGGCCGCTACAAATGTTGAAAACTCTTTTCCTCAAAAAGAGTCAAGTGAAAATTCAGAAGGGTTCTTGTTTATTTCTGCACTTTCTAGATGTTCCTACTAATAGTGATACATGGCTTATAGATGGTGGAGCCTCTCGTCACATCGCTGGTTATTGTGAACATCTCTCTAATTTGCAAGAAAACGATTCTCATCTTCAAATTTTCATTGGGATGATGCATGTTATTTTGTGAAGGGTGCTAGTTCTTTTTCTTTTCAATTGGATCCTGGAATTCCTTTTCATCCGAGCGATGTACTTTTTGTTTCTGATATTAAGAGGAATCTGATATCTATTTCAGTGCTGGAAGACAAGGGTTATCATGTGGGTTTTGCTGAAGGAAAAGCTGCATGGAAGAACACCAACATTAAGTCAACTCAAGACATTGGTGTTCATCATGCCAGTCTTGACAAGATTTCAGCTTGTCCTATCCAAGCTTTTTAGCTCATGATTCTACGAGTTCAAGTGAGTTGTGACTTGTTCACCTAAAAATCAGGACTTTGTCTTCATTGGAGAAGGTGGTGATTGAGCTTCCAAAGCTGTACCAAGATCATTAAGGTGTTTGTAAAGGGCGTGCTCTAGGTAAGAACATTAAAAGTACTTTTCATAATAGTGAAAGTAGAGCAAAGAATATCCTAGAGTTGATTCATTCTGATCTGTGTGGTCCTATGTTTGTTGCTTCTCTAAGTGGTTTTTGGTATAATGTTACTTTCATTGATGACTTCTCTCTGATGTCTCAGATTTATTTTCTCAAGTCTAAAGAATCTGATGAGGTGCTGTCCAGCTTTAAAGAATTTAATGCTCTTGTTGAAAATTTGTCTAACAAAAACTTTTAAGGTTCTAAGGTTTGATAATGGAGGAGAATGTCTCTTTTATATTTCACAATTCTTGTTTGGAAGATGGGATTAAGAGGGAGTTCTGTGTTCCTACAATCCCCAACAAAATTTGATAGCTCTAGGGAAGGATAAGACTATTGTTGAGTTAGCAAAGGCTATGATCAGTGATCGAAGTCTTCAAACACTTTTAAGGGCAAAAGCTTGCAGGACAACAATATATATTCAGAGTTGTAGTCCTCATCAAATCCTAGATTACATGACTCCAGAAGCAACATTCCCAGGTATTAAACCAAATATTAGTTATCCCAGGAATTTTGGATGTACTGTCTACATTCATGTTCCAAAAGAGAAAAGGATTAAGTTAAAACCTTTAGGAAAGAAATACATCTTTGTTGGTTATAGTGAATCAGCAAAGCAATACAAAATTTATATTTCAGGTCAAAAGCAAATTGAAATCAGTAGGGATGTCACTTTTGATGAAGATGCAACTTGCAAGAAATCCAAAGTGTCTAATATGGAATTTGATAGAGAAGATTTTGAGCCTTCTCAAGGCATAGATATGGCTGATCCTGTTTCGTATTTGAGACTCAAAGGGCAAATACAAATTTAGAAGACTCTCCTGATATTGTTGATCTAGTTAATCCTATTGATAATTCTGCTAGTCCAAGTAATATATAGCTGATAAGAAGAGATCCATGTGGACCCTTGTGTATAAAGTTTCTACAAATTTTGTGTGATCAAACTTTAGATAATACCTTCTTTTGTGCTTGCTGAAGATGATCTTCCTTACTTCCAACTTGTATAAAGAGATTTTAATAATTTATTTATTATTCTGAAATGTTATACTTCTGCAAGTATTCGAATAGGGCAGACTTGCTTAAAGGAGCAGACTGTATGTTCTTTTTGTGTGTCCTTTAACTACAACCACACCCTATTAAATATATTAACCAAGGGGCATGTCCTTACAAAGTACATGTCCCTTCCAAAGTCGGCCTTGAATGCTCTTTCAAAATTGATGATTTTGCAAGGAGAATTTTAGTTTAATACCTAAACTAACCAAGGAGATTAGTTAGTCATAAACCATGTTGTCCAAGAGAGACGCTGATACCTATCAAGTAGAGAAGACAAATATATAATGACTTAAGAAGGGGTCTTATGCAAGAATAGATCAGTATGATCTGTAATCAGACCAGTATGATTTAAAGTTACAGAATTAACACTCCTTTTTAACTTGATAATCATACTGAGAGATCATATTTAACAACATCAATTAAGATGAACAAGCAAAGATTGATACTCTATATCTATTTGAATCTTCTTAGTATTTGGTATCATTGAACACATGATACAATGTCATATTACTATACTTGTGATATGACTTATCACTTATACTAGTGATAATAGGATTGCATGGAATGCAACATACATGATAAAATCTGGAGAATGATTAAATTCTTCCTTTATCCAAGTTGTGACTCATAGGTACTGGAAGGCCTACATCACAATATGATCCTGAGTTAAGATCCACCAGTTCACAGGATAAACTCTGGAGAAAGATTAAATTCTTCCTTTATCCAAGTTGTGACTTATAGGCATAGTAATGTCTATATCACAATGTGATCTTAAACTCATCTAGATCTGATAGTAGTTCTCTATTGTTTGGCACATTATCTAAGAAATCGTCATTTCTCATAATGTCTTTTGTAATAGTCTTCATTATCTCAAAGATCGTCACCTCTTAAATAATGAATACAAATGGTGGAGCCCATAACAATCAATAGCTTGACAATAAAATTATTTTAATAATAATTTAAAGAGTACAAATGTATTACAATTCAACCATACCAAGTCTTTTCTTGAAGTGATCTATCTTCACTCGAGAGAGAGGTTTGGTAAGAATATTTGCTATCGGATCCGTAGTGCAAATGTATTTCTAATTTTACAATATTCCTATCTACCATATCTCTTACATAATGGTAAGGAATTTCAATATGCTTGGACCTGTGATGATAAACTGGATTCACAGAAAGCTTGATGAAACTTTGATTATCACAATGAATAATCATAGGATTCATGGCTTGACCAAAGAGTCCCACAAGTAACTTTTTGTTACATCCCAATTTTTGACCTAATTTAAAATATAGCCATTGAGTTTCACATGAAGTCAGTTGACAGTTAATTTGGTTATAATCCTGTGAAATGGTAAGATGGCTAGTCGTTATAATTTCAAGTGAAGATAACGAACTAGTTGATCATTTATCACGAATTCATGGAATTGAGAAGATGGTTAACCTTATGATATTTTATGATTAAATAATTTATTATGATAATATAATTTAACTGTGGAGAATTTCCTTGCAGGAAACATGTCGAAGGGGTGGAAGTATTGTCAAAAAAGAATTAGGTAGGAGCATCACCATCACTGGGCAAATGGGTTGAGGACCTAGCAACTTGAAACATGATACATTTGTGGGACTTGCATGAGCTATTAAATAAATAATTTAAAACGTAAAATAATTTAATTAAAACAATGTAGTTGAAATATAAAATAATAATTTTTGATCTTTCATCATATTATTTTAATAAATACGTGCATATAAATATAAAAATGACTTGGCACCATAATAATTTTATAATTTAATAAAGTAATGTTTACATGTACATAAAAGATTATAATAATATTCAAAATATAATAACATTTGAATTATAATATTCAAATTATAATCTTCCAACTTTATTCTTTCCAATTTAATATTCTTGTTTTTAATTGATTAACACTTGGCATGATAAATAGATTTAATATTTGCCAATTTGAATCTTTCCAACTTCTCTTCCAACCTTTTTATTTCCTTTCCTTCTCTTTTTCCAATTGATTTAATGCTTGGAATTTGAATGGTTTATAATCTTGAAACTGCGGAGCCACTTTTATATATATATATGCTCCGCAGTTTCAACATTATAAACCATTCGAATTCCAAGCATTAAATCAATTGGAAAAAGAGAAGGAAAGGAAATAAAAAGGTTGGAAGAGAAGTTGGAAAGATTATAAGACGATTCCAACTTCTCTTCCAACCTTTTTATTTCCTTTCCTTCTCTTTTTCCAATTGATTTAATGCTTGGAATTCGAATGGTTTATAATCTTGAAACTGCGGAGCCACTTTTATATATATATAAGAAATTGAGAATTGGGAGTGGAAGGTATTCAATTTTTCTTAAGCACTTGACTACCATTTTAAACTGACTTCCTCTCTTATTTATTGGCGATTTACTTTTAGAATGCGACCTGCAATTTCCATTAGAAATCCTTAACGCCCATAGATTTCAAGCATCTTTGCTATAGTTGTGCGTTGCAGGAGATGTGATTCTTTTCATAATTTGGTATTGTGCCTGGAATTGTGTTGGAGGAAGAGGCCGTATCATAGTGGCTAGCTAGGTTCCGACAACTTCCTCCTATT
Organism: Cupressus sempervirens; assembly: GCA_028749045.1. NCBI lineage: Eukaryota > Viridiplantae > Streptophyta > Pinopsida > Cupressales > Cupressaceae > Cupressus > Cupressus sempervirens. The sequence goes on along the minus strand of CM053784.1, from coordinate 195,246,878 downwards.
TCAGATTCTCTCGTTACATTTTAAGATTGCTGATTGTTCCATGTCATTTGCTACTGTTTCTTTCAAACTTTCATAATCGGTGCCATTCCAAAAACCTGCTGTTTTTGTTCTATTCATGCCGAGGATATAAATCTTCATTGCACTTTGGTTACGTCTACAACACCTGAAGAAGAGCCGACTGACAATTTGATTTACAATACTTCAACCGGTTCCAATTATATCTCAGGTCATGATTAAATGCATTCGTATTTCATAAATTCTTTCTTTTCTGAGTGTATGTCCGACTGCAGCTGGCTACATATTACTAGGATTGAGAGTAATACAGTATATGCATTCATGTTCATTAATTCTTTTTTTTTGATTGGAATGTCCGACTGTGGTCGGCTATAAATTGATAGACTCAGATTAATTTACAAATACCTTGCTATTTATCTCTTGCATCTCCTAGAGTTCCATTGTAGATCTAAGTTTTTATCTCTGTGGTTGAAATATCATTTATGGAACCAAAAGGTAGCTGAAGGAGCTTTAAATGATTTTATGAACCATTATAAATAACCATGCTATTATAACTCCCGAAATAAAGAACAAAATGCTCTTAGAATCTTAAACACCTAGGATTCACTAGGTGATGAAGCCATGAAATGGTGAAGAGGTGTAAATAAAAATAGAATGATTATAATCTTACAAGCACCGAGGAATTCATCGGCAAGGAAGCCATGAGAATAGTGAAGAGGTGTAAATAAAATAAAATGATTGTAATCGTTCAGGCACCTAGGATTCACCAGCAAAGAAGCCATGAAATGGTGAAGAGGTGGAGTTAACTTGCAAGAACCAAGAATGAAATCAGATGTGAAAATCTAAGTGATAAAACACTTAATAGCTCATGCATGATCGTGTTAATTGTATCCTTCTACTATCAAATGGTGTGTTTAGATACTGGGAAGCTTAGTAGATGACAGAGGTTTCCTTGTCTATTCCGGTAGGGAGGGCCTTTCTCGTTAGAGATTGTGTGGGGAATAAGTTAAGGTCCGAGGTTGGGTGGTTAAGCCCTTGACAATTTTTCATCTCTCCCTAAGTTGTCCAACATTCAATAGACATAAGTTATACATTCAATTGTTTGCTGAAAACAGGTATTTTTACTTTTATGATGTATATGCAAGATGAAGGTAAGATTAGTTTAGTTATTTCATCGTTACAGATATTTTACACCTAGATGCGAGAGATAGATTTATGGATTGTTTTTCATTTATATGAATATTGAATATGAGCATATTTTCTAATTTTTAGTTATTGCCACAGTTAAGTAATAGGAAGGAAAGGAATGATACAGTGGTATCTGAAGCCCTAATTGATTCAGTGGTTATTGGAACCCTAAATGATAGTGGTATTAGAAGCCCTAATTGAATCAGTGGTATCAGAAGCCCGAAGTGATACAATGGTATTAGAAGCCCTAAATGATCCAATGGTAATCGATGCCTTAATTGATACAATGGTTTGTGATGTCCTAATTTTATATAGTGGTTTTTAATAGTAATCGTTATTTGATTTTGATATAGCGGTATTGGATGGTAGTTGTTATTTGATTTTGTTATAGTGGTATTTGTGGATTAATTTGGGTGATTGCAGAAGCCTTCTTACAATGATTTATCGGTTCAAATTTCACGGTATGTGGATTTTTAATTTCTATGGTAAATCCACTGGTGGTGTTCTAAGTTCTTAGTTAAGAAATTTTTGTCTAATTGAATTTAACGGTAAATCTCATTCACATGAACATGACTAATATAATTGTCTTCCTATGAAATTGAAGTAATAACTGTATTCTATGAGTATGTTGGTTGTTAATTAAGACCCGGGAAAACTGGTTGTTACACTTTCTAAGCCAAACTGCTTCCTGAGAGGCCATTGTTGCTGTAATGTATTAGACTTCTATGGAACTTTGTGCTACTGATGACTACTTTTTGCATATCCATGATATCATCGCTGAGCCTAAATTGAAACAACATCTTGAAATGCTTTTCCTGTTAGTAACACTTCTAGCCCAAGCTGAGCCCTAGGACCCCGTGGGGACGCTGCCCCTCGACCCTGCTGGGGGCATTGCCCCCTAGACCCCTGGTCAGTTTAGTTATTAGTCTTGGGAAGTGTGACTAGTTGATGAGACCTGGAGTTGCAGGCATAGTGTTTGTATGCCAGAGGTGGAGAGAGCTCTGGAGAAAGCCTTTCAAGAGGGGTGCTACGCTTTGAGGCATTCAGAGTAGGTGTTGGTTGGACTGAGGCTGTCTTGGTGGATGCATGGAGAGCTCGAGAGGAGTTGACTACCCAATTGGAGGCAGTAGAGCGACACTTGGCTTAGTGTACCCATGAGATGGAAGCAGAGAAGGCGACACGAGTGGCTATCAAGGTCAGATTGGCTAGGGAGGCAATATTGCTTTTCTTCTGATCCCATACTCTTTCTACCAACTGCTTATGTTTTCTTCACTATCTGTTTATGTCTTCCCTCCGGTACCATACGTTATTCATTATGAATCGTTTTGATTTGTCATCTCTTTTTTTAAAGAACCTTCCTACCATACTATGGTATTCTGTAATTATAGCCCTGTTTCCTTGAGATCAATGGCCATATGGTCTAATTCCTTTTAACTGCTTGGCTGTACGGCAGTGTTTCTTGTCTCAAAAGAATTGTAAGGTATTATTCCAAAGGGCCTTATTCTTTGTTGTTATGCTCAAGCTGTACGATGTTACTCTCTCAGCTGTATGGTGTACAGTTTGCTCTTCCTAAGCCATACAGTTGTACGGTGGTCTTTCTCTGATCACAATGCTACTTTCTGTTGTATCGTATGATATGCTCTTGGTCATTGTTATCTTGCTTCCTAGGTCTTACTTCTATTCAAATTGATCATACGGTATCTATTGTCTGTTGCAAGTGATCTCTTCCGTACAATGATTTCTCCTTTGTTCAACCCTTCATGTGGTGTATCCGTATGGTGTTCTCCACTCAGCCTTACATATAATGTATAAGCTTGTGGTTTGTGGCCAAACGGTACGATAGTCTTCCTTTACCAACCTCTTATCGTACGGTATTAAGTACTCTCATGCTTGCTCTATTATAATATTCCCTTTTTACACATTATTATTAATATTGCTTTGTTAGTTGCCTGCAACTGTACGGTACTCATTCTTCTGTTTCCATTGTTGTCCGTACGGTGTCTTCTTCCTTCTAAATAATAGTCGTATGGTACCTTCTTCCCATTTGATGGCCGTACGATGACTTTATAGCCTTCAACTTACTGTTATTTTGCATCTTGTCGTTGCTCATCTATAATTTTCTCTTTGATTTCTTATTTATTCTAATTATTTATATTTAAATATATACCTTACAAAATTTTACGTATGTCGCACAACACAGCCCTCTTCCTCCAAGCCATATAGTGATCCCCAGACCGTACTTCTGGAGAATTTTAGTTTAATACCTAAACTAACCAAGGAGATTAGTTAGTCATAAACCATGTTCTCCAAGAGAGACGTCGATACCTATCAAGTAGAGAAGACAAATATATAATGACTTAAGAAGGGATCTTATACAAGAAAAGATTAGTATGATCTGTAATCAGACCAATATGATTTGAAGTTATAGAATTAACATTGTGGGCCCAACATACTATGGAAGGGGCTGAACAATATGCAGCTCCTTGTGGCTCTTTTAGAGAGAGTAAAAGGCCTCATAAATTTGCAAGATATGTAGCCTTAATGAGTCACATTATAGCATTCGAGCCTTATAGTTTTGAAGAGGTTTCAAATCAGCAAGTGTGAAAGGATGCCATGATGGAGGAGTATTGATCTATCATAAAAAATGATGTGGGTGGTATTTTTCCTAGGCCTAGAGGTAAATCAATTGTTTCTTCTAAGTGTCTGTTTAAGATAAAGCATGCAATTGACTGAAGTATAAAAAAATATAAAGATATATTTGTAGCTAGAGGATTTTTACAAAAGGAAGACATAGATTATGAAGAGACTTTTGCACCTGTAGCACGTTATACTTGTATTATAACCATTATAGCTTTTGCAAAAGTTAATGGTTGGAAACTTAATCAAATGGATGCGAAAACAACATTTTTGAATGTGAGAACTGAAGAGGAAGTATACATTGAATAACTAGAGGGATTTGAGATTCATGATAGGGAGTTTGATGTGTGCAGAATTAAAAAGGCTTTGTATGGTCTTAAACAAGCTCCCAGTGTTTGGTATTGGGGAGTTGATAGTTATGTTTGAGTTTGGACTTCCTAAAGAACGATGCTGATCCAAATTTATATTTCAACTTAAGTGATGACAAAGTGTTGATCCAAGTGCTTTATGTTGATGATTTGTTTCTCACTGGTGATGATAAGCTCATTATTAAATGTAAGGAGTTAGCTTCTGAATTTGAAATGAAAGTTCTTCGTCTCTAACATTATTTCCTTAGGCTTGAAGTATGAGAAAGATCAAATGAAATTATGTCGAGTCAAGGAAAATATGCTATTGATATTTTGAAGGGATTCAGTATGTTAGATTGTAATGGCAACTCTAATGGAAGCTAATATAAAAACATTACATGAGGTTGCAACCACTTTAGATTTAGTTGATCCTACTATGTACATTTTATTAATTGGCTCTTTAATGTACATGATTTATACAAGACCCGACATTTGCTATGCTATTAATACTTTAAGTCAGTTCATATGTAAACCAAGATAGGTTTGTCTTGTAGCAACCAAAAACATACTGAAACACGGGTCCACTCTCATCTACTAAGGCTGAATGCTGTAATGTTCCCGACCGAAATTGGTAAGATGAAACAATGATCCCACAATGAAATTTGTCAATCCTTGATGAAATCTAAGTTGTCATATGGTAGCTAGTAGGGTCCATACGGTGGTGTGGATGTGATTGGATATGGCGTACAGGTATTGGCGTATGGTGGAACTGAGCCACTGTATAGTGCAAGCAGCATACAACCGATGCATAGAGTGGAGAAGATGTATGGTGACTAGGGAGGGCTAATTGCTGTACGATGGGAGTATGGGATGGGTCTGTACATGATTCTCAACTGATCATATGTCATGACTTTGGAGCAGGACCAAAACAAACACATGCAAGTAACATGTAACTCTGAAATAGCACATGCAAGGAGCATGCAAGTGCTTGTAACCCACATAACCGTGGGCCTCTCGCAAGGGAGTTAGATTCAAACTCATTTTGATACCATGTTATAAAACTTAATATTTTGATATTAAGCTAAGGTACTGGTTTGGGTTCAAAATTCATTCAAATTTTATTTGGGGTGGGTTCGTCGATACAAAAACATGTTTTTAAAAATATGTATATATTTATATCTGTATATGTGTATGTATGCAGCAGTAAACAAGTTTATACTCCAATATGCTAATAGTAAAGCAACATAGCAAAATATGCCACCATATATATTAATGTTTTAGTCCAAATTACATATGTTTAACCTTGTGATGTGAATATCAGGATTTAACTGTGTGATTTTGAGTCAAACTCGATGACCCATGTTTCATGAGTAGTGATTCAACATGAATCCATCTCTCATGAGAATAAATGGAACACTTAGCACTCATTGGATCTAGGTGATGCTCACAGGGGTGAAGCACTGGGACTTCCCGGGAGGTCACCCATCCCAGTACTACTCTAGCCTAAGCGCGCTTAACTACGGAGTTTCCTCCACAGTTAAACCCAAAGCTTGCAACCCCATTTGCAAAACCTTTACCAAGTGTTGTGCCTTATGAACCATTCATTAGAAAGCCCCTTAAGCTCATCAATTGATAAGTAGGAGATGATTTCCACAGCTAGTCAAATTGTGATGTGAATATGAGGATTTAACTGTGTGATTTTGAGTCAAACTTGATGACCCATGTTTCATGAGTAGTGATTCAACATGAATCCATCTCTCATGAGAATAAATGGAACACTCAGCACTCATTGGATCTAGGTGATGCTCACAGGGGTGAAGCACTGGGACTTCCCGGGAGGTCACCCATCCCAGTACTACTCTAGCCTGAGCGCGCTTAACTACGGAGTTTCCTCCACAGTTAAACCCAAAGCTTGCAACCCCATTTGCAAAACCTCACCAAGTGTTGTGCCTTATGAACCATTCATTAGAAAGCCCCTTAAGCTCATCAATTGATAAGTAGGAGATGATTTCCACAGCTAGTCAAATTGTGATTTGAATATCAGGATTTAACTGTGTGATTTTGAGTCAAACTCGATGACCCATGTTTCATGAGTAGTGATTCAACATGAATCCATCTCTCATGAGAATAAATGGAACACTCAGCACTCATTGGATCTAGGTGATGCTCACAGGGGTGAAGCACTGGGACTTCCCGGGAGGTCACCCATCCCATTACTACTCCAGCCTGAGTGCGCTTAATTATGGAGTTTCCTCCACAGTTAAACCCAAAGCTTGCAACCCCATTTGCAAAACCTTCACCAAGTGTTGTGCCTTATGAACCATTCATTAGAAAGCCCCTTAAGCTCATCAATTGATAAGTAGGAGATGATTTCCACAGCTAGTCAAATTGTGATGTGAATATCAGGATTTAACTGTGTGATTTTGAGTCAAACTCGATGACCCATGTTTCATGAGTAGTGATTCAACATGAATCCATCTCTCATGAGAATAAATGGAACACTTAGCACTCATTGGATCTAGGTGATGCTCACAGGGGTGAAGCACTGGGACTTCCCGGGAGTTCACCCATCCCAGTACTACTCCAGCCTGAGCGCGCTTAACTACGGAGTTTCCTCCACAGTTAAACCCAAAGCTTGCAACCCCATTTGCAAAACCTTCACCAAGTGTTGTGCCTTATGAACCATTCATTAGAAAGCCCCTTAAGCTCATCAATTGATAAGTAGGAGATGATTTCCACAGCTAGTCAAATTGTGATGTGAATATCAAGATTTAACTGTGTGATTTTGAGTCAAACTCGATGACCCATGTTTCATGAGTAGTGATTCAACATGAATCCATCTCTCATGAGAATAAATGGAACACTCAGCACTCATTGGATCTAGGTGATGCTCAAAGGGGTGAAGCACTGGGACTTCCCGGGAGGTCACCCATCCCAGTACTACTCCAGCCTGAGTGCGCTTAACTACGGAGTTTCCTCCACAATTAAACCCAAAGCTTGCAACCCCATTTGCAAAACCTTCACCAAGTGTTGTGCCTTATGAACCATTCATTAGAAAGCCCCTTAAGCTCATCAATTGATAAGTAGGAGATGATTTCCACAGCTAGTCAAATTGTGATGTGAATATCAGGATTTAACTGTGTGATTTTGAGTCAAACTCGATGACCCATGTTTCATGAGTAGTGATTCAACATGAATCCATCTTTCATGAGAACCACAGCTAGTCAAATTGTGATGTGAATATCAAGATTTAACTGTGTGATTTTGAGTCAAACTCGATGACCCATGTTTCATGAGTAGTGATTCAACATGAATCCATCTCTCATGAGAATAAATGGAACACTCAGCACTCATTGGATCTAGGTGATGCTCAAAGGGGTGAAGCACTGGGACTTCCCGGGAGGTCACCCATCCCAGTACTACTCCAGCCTGAGCGCGCTTAACTACGGAGTTTCCTCCACAATTAAACCCAAAGCTTGCAACCCCATTTGCAAAACCTTCACCAAGTGTTGTGCCTTATGAACCATTCATTAGAAAGCCCCTTAAGCTCATCAATTGATAAGTAGGAGATGATTTCCACAGCTAGTCAAATTGTGATGTGAATATCAGGATTTAACTGTGTGATTTTGAGTCAAACTCGATGACCCATGTTTCATGAGTAGTGATTCAACATGAATCCATCTTTCATGAGAATAAATGGAACACTTAGCACTCATTGGATCTAGGTGATGCTCACAGGGGTGAAGCACTGGGACTTCCCGGGAGGTCACCCATCCCAGTACTACTCCAGCCTGAGCGCGCTTAACTACGGAGTTTCCTCCACAGTTAAACCCAAAGCTTGCAACCCCATTTGCAAAACCTTCACCAAGTGTTGTGCCTTATGAACCATTCATTAGAAAGCCCCTTAAGCTCATCAATTGATAAGTAGGAGATGATTTCCACAGCTAGTCAAATTGTGATGTGAATATCAGGATTTAACTGTGTGATTTTGAGTCAAACTCGATGACCCATGTTTCATGAGTAGTGATTCAACATGAATCCATCTCTCATGAGAATAAATGGAACACTTAGCACTCATTGGATCTAGGTGATGCTCACAGGGGTGAAGCACTGGGACTTCTCGGGAGGTCACCCATCCTAGTACTACTCCAGCCTGAGCGCGCTTAACTACGGAGTTTCCTTCACAGTTAAACCCAAAGCTTGCAACCCCATTTGCAAAACCTTCACCAAGTGTTGTGCCTTATGAACCATTTATTAGAAAGCCCCTTAAGCTCATCAATTGATAAGTAGGAGATGGATTCCACAGCTAGTCAAATTGTGATGTGAATATCAGGATTTAACTGTGTGATTTTGAGTCAAACTCGATGACCCATGTTTCATGAGTAGTGATTCAACATGAATCCATCTCTCATGAGAATAAATGGAACACTTAGCACTCATTGGATCTAGGTGATGCTCACAGGGGTGAAGCACTGAGACTTCCCGGGAGGTCACCCATCCCAGTACTACTCTAGCCTGAGCTCGCTTAACTACAAAGTTTCCTCCACAGTTAAACCCAAAGCTTGCAACCCCATTTGCAAAACCTTCACCAAGTGTTGTGCCTTATGAACCATTCATTAGAAAGCCCCTTAAGCTCTTCAATTGATAAGTAGGAGATGATTTCCACAGCTAGTCAAATTGTGATGTGAATATCAGGATTTAACTGTGTGATTTTGAGTCAAACTCGATGACCCATGTTTCATGAGTAGTGATTCAACATGAATCCATCTCTCATGAGAATAAATGGAACACTTAGCACTCATTGGATCTAGGTGATGCTCACAGGGGTGAAGCACTGGGTCATCGAGTTTGACTCAAAATCACACAGTTAAATCCTGATATTCACATCACAATTTGACTAGCTGTGGAAATCTTCTCCTACTTATCAATATGTTTAACCGTTTTGGCCTTTTTATTGGTCTATTTTAGGGTTGGAGGGTTGGATTGACTAAAATAGATTGAGAAAATAAGTTTAAAAAAGCCCCAAAAAATCCATTCTTTTGCCAAATTTTGCCTGGGTCCTGCTGTAGATTTGCAAATTCGCCATAAAAATGGCAAAATTCATGCTGGGTTCCTCTGTCAGAATTTGGTGGACTTTGAAGTTCTGCAGCATACTTTCGTAAATGAAATAATCGATAGCTGAATAGGAAAACAAAAACTAACTAATAAAACTTAACTCAGTAAAGATGACCATTACAAACATTACATTATCATCTTAATAACCAATAATGCCTCTTACACCCTTTTCCTCTTCCTCTTGGGTAATCAAAGGAAAGGACAACCAATGCACCTGTTAATCCTCATGGCTTGAATTGAGGACATCACATAATCCAATATAGAAGTTTTTTAGGGTGGAAGAGCTAAGAAAGAAAGTATTCAGTCTTGTGCTCAAATGGGCAAAACATTTCATGGTTATTCTTCTTTAATCTCAGAGCAAGGCAATGTACACTAAAAGTCCCCAATAAAATAATTTTTGACAAGAACTGATGTTCTTCCTAAAGCTTTATGCTGCATGTCAGCCGTCCTCTTCTCTAAACAGGCTCACAGCTCACCTATATGCTTTTTACTTACCTTACACAACTGCAGATAACAAATCATTATTCTCTTTTCCATCTAAGGTATTTTTTATGTGTATTCATCCTCTGAGTATCTTTTTACTTTCAAATGCGTGCTTAAATATACTTATTATTGCAAAACCAAGGGAATAGGAGATATTTATTCATCTACCATTCATGTCTCTGGTGGTGATTAATGTGTCACTGTAATTCACAATATGTCATGCTATTTATGCTGCCTTAATAGTACCATCTTAATAGTCATTTGCTTCCTTACAAGCCACTTTCTGTATCACATCCATCAAGCTGCGCTAACATTGGAACCACTTCAACGTGAGGGGAACTCTACTGAGTTTTGAAACTTGATCACCATCTGCTTAAGCATTCACATGTCCATCTTACTTCTGGGAAAAAAGCTAATGGACTTGAGGAACACGAAAGTGATTTTTCCCGACCTGCGGTTACATGGATTCAAAACAAATTGGCAAGAGATATCTTCTTGAATATGCAAAAGCCATCGAACATTCTGATGGGTGGAGTGGGAGTGTTACTGAATAGGTCTTTTTTTATCCAATGCCAACATTCATATCTAGAGGTCTAAGAGTTTGGCTGAATATGCAGAAATTGTTCTGAATCTTCAAGAGGCAGAATTGTCCTTTCAACATCAAGAATATCTTTATTTGTTGAAATAGGGATTAGTAGGTTGAAATATAATTAAGAATGTATGTTTTTCTCTATTTGTAACTGTAGATCTGCAGTTCTGTCTTTTGTTCTGACCCCACATAGTCACTTATGATTGGGCATCACAGATTCTCATGCAGATATTCACAGCCAAATGCACAACCCAACCATGGAGTTACTGGAAATTAGTTGAAGAGGCTGACTTTGGACCTGGAATTCCTACTAATACACTATTTTTCATGACTGAAGTCAAACCAGCCGAATTTGTTTTATCAGGTAATTTTCTATAGGTTGCAGATTATCTAAAGTTTATATAAGAAATATCTTAACAGTACACAGCTATGCTCCATGGAATCTCAGGGATGGGAATGGCAGTCTGGAGGTAGAGGGGTTTGGGGATGGCTCGATTAACACAGACAGACAGACAGACATGAATACTCAAATTTTTACTTGTTTAGCTATACAAGACATCAAAATTTAAGTTTAGACATTCTGTATCAAATTTGATATTATAATTAAATCAAAGATTCAAATTTAGTTGAAGTGGCTGATCAATGATAAGTATTAGTAGTATGGAAGCACTCAAATTATAATTCAAATTTCAGATTTCAGTGTTCTAACTCAAAGTTTTTGATAGAGCTAACAGTATAAAAATATATAATACTTTCAACTATGACACCTTTGGGCTATCAATATCAGAAGATTTGTTTTAATCAGAGCCAAATTGTATATCAAGCTATAGCTTGTCCAGTGGAACCCTGAACATTCCTAACAGTTCCTTCTCATTAACTTCTTGTGGACAGTTAGATCCTAAGGGCATGGACAATTAGATGTAAATGACATACAAAATCAAAGTTAGACTTGCTAACGTCTTCCAACTGATTATGCAAATAATTCTATAGATTTGCCAACTTTCATGTCAACAAAGACCTTAGGACATTTGTCATGTCCCTTTGTTTTAAGGGAATTGTTTTGTATCTTGGTCCAGTTCTATATGTAACTTGTGGACCTATTTGGGCCACTGATATTGGGGTCAACTTGTTTGTTAATGGAGGTCTGAAGCTCATATTTGTCAGGCTCCCTTGGAGAGGCTATAATCATTAATCATCTATCTCTTTGTTTCTATTTAATTCCAGTTGGAATTGGGTCTCTGATTTGCAGTTTTAGAGGTCCAAGATCCTTCCTAGTATGCCAGGTTTGCCCAAATTTGTGAGTCTTCAATTGAAGATGAGTTTGTGTAATAATTGGAATATTCATCCTATTTGAAGTAATTCATCTCTGGTATGCTCTGTGTTAAAGGTTCATCCTATACATCTGTGATATGTTTATTTGCAATAATATATAATAGAAGATCTTGGTCAAAGGCACTGCAATATGCAAAAGGAGTTTGTATGGCAGTCCAATCCCTGGGAGCTGCTTGCCTAGTTGGTGCCTTTTATCTGCATATCATAATTCAATAAGGAATGCCTTGATTGTATTTGCAATTGTTGATCTATTGTTTGCATTGCTATCTACCAAGGCAAATTATAATTGAATGAGGATGAATGATATCATTTGCGTAGCACTGCATGAATGGTGTTATCATAATTTATTGAAGTGCCTGTGCAATATAAGCCATGAACAAAGAAAATAACTTGTGCATGGTTCCCAATTTCTGAAGATTAATGAAGCTTTGGTTTTTTAAGGAGACGTGATTATATCCTCATTGAGTCAGCTTGGGTTTTTTTTTATGGGTCAAACATTGCGTCAGCGATTATATCCTCGATTCCTGTTGGAATTTTATTAGACAATCTCTGCTGATTGTGAATCATATTGACCAGATTTGGAATGATTACCAATTGCAAAGGGTATGGTGTCATAAGCACTGCAAGATTAACAGTCTATTTCACATGATGAATATTCGATAATTTAATACCAGATCGCTGGATAATCTCTAGGTGTCAAGGACTTGTGCTGTGAATTACCTGTCATGGGATAGAGGCATAAATATTTGTGTTGGGCAAAAGTTAATTAAGTGGGTAACTTGTCTAGACTACAGTGACATAGACCTATCAGAAATTATATTGTCCAAGATTGTCGAATCATACAAGGAACGACATGGAATGACATCTCTATTGAATCACCGTACCAAGAACAAAACCATTGGAGGTATCTTGTCAAGGCAATACACATCAATATTTGGAATCGACAAAGATATTGCATAGATCGATTTCATAGTGTGCTCATAATCTATATCTCAGCCAAAGGACTGGTCCTCTGTTTGGTGAGTCTATTGGAGATTGCATATGGCAATAACTAATATCGATGACACTCTAGTCGTGGACACTCCAACACATAATATTGGAGGTGACAAACCATAAAGACTTTGAGTATGTGTGGTTCTCAATCAAGAGATCTTTGACTGTAGACTCTTACAGGAACTTGGAAGAAATGATATTCAGCTCTGGGAGCACTGGAAAGAACTTCAAGTAGGCGTGACTATGGTGGATACTTTCCCTGTCCTTGTAGGAGTCAATACAACCAATATACCTAGAAGGACTAATCAACCAATATAGAATGTCTTTATTTCATTATTAGTTTTGTGTATTATTGAGGAGACTACATTAGTTATAAGTTTATTCAGTATTTTGCAAAACAAATTATAATTTTTCTATGAGCAAATTGTTCGAGAAATCCATAAAAAGGGGAAAGTGAAAAACCAAGGTAATATTTATTGGGGGCATTACAGTTGTATAAGAGTTGGTGATCTTGACAGTCTGCAAATCACAATATGGTGCCTAGAGTTCCATCAGTGGGGACTAGATTTCGTTGGACCACTGAAGGCCTGCTGAGCACGAAAATGCAAATACATTATGGTAGCAACAAAATCATAGTTCAAAATCTTGTTCTCTGCCACTTATCGCCAAGGCAGAAAAAATGTTCTCGGCAAATACCGGAGATAAATGGGTAACTTCTTGGGAAAATATCGGGAATTTTAAAAATGACTTAAATTAATTAGAAATGCATTTTTTTGCAAAATTCTATGAGGAGATACATCTAATGAGTTAGGAAATGTGTAAATAGACCAAACAAGCTGATCTAGATATATGTAAATGCAATATGTAACAAAATTATATCCTCATGTGGAATGCCGATGGTTGGCAGCCGTAGTCAGAGACTCTGAACTCTAAAGCAAACTAAAAATAGCAAATTGTCTTTGTGAAAAGACAGGCAAATACAAATGTCAAGTACAATAAGAAACTAGTCTACATCTTCCTCTTCCCCTTCCTAGTAGCTCTAGTAAAAACTAGTCCACTTCAAATCCACTTGCAATCGATCTACAAGGCTGCCAAAGACTCTCTCCACCAAAACCCTTCTCTTCTCCTCCAAACACTAAAAATTGCAAAATAAACAATGACTGGGCAAGTCATTGGGTGTCCCAGTTTTATTAATGGTGTCCGTGAGAAGTACTCAAGTTATTGCGAAAAGTTCACGATTTATCACAAAGAGGTGGCCAATTTCTTGCGAGAATTTAAGGTCTTCTCAGCATTAATTTCTCGAGAGAAAACCATAAGTTTTCTCGTTTTGCAAAAGTTCTTGGGAGAAGTAGAGATATTTGCCACTTCTCAGAGAGATTTGTATCTATGAACAAAATATCTCACTAGACAGGTAGATGCGCAAGCCCTACTTGACAACTTGACACTTAGTACAACAAAGTTCATATATGAACAAATCATTACACAATATCCCACTACAATTAACAAGTGATCAAGGGAGCCATTTTGTGAAACATGTCATCAAGCTATTGATCATAGAGTTCAAATTTTTTCATTTTTTGTCAAGTCCCTACTACCTGAGAGCAAAAGGGCAGGCAAAAGCCACAAACAAGATTCTAGTGTCGGTAATCTATCAATTCAGTGGGGTAGAGAAGGATTGAGAGGAGAAGCTACCTTTGGTGTTGTGGGCATGCCGCAACACCTACAAGGTGATCATAGGGTAGACACCATTTCATTGATGTTTGGCAAGAAGCCATTGTACCTGCTGAATTCATGGTATTGAGAGCCTCAAGATAGCCATTAAGAATAGATTGGGTGACATAGGAAGCCCAAGAGAAAGATTGTACGTGTTGAACAAGCTTGATGAGCATTAGTTGATAATGTAGTGTGTAACAAAGGTGGCGCAACAATGGAGAAAAGTGTGGCATGACAAGTATTTGAGGCGAATATGGTTTACCTAGGACAACTTGTATTGAAGTACAATGGGCAAAATGAAATAAAGCCTAAGAAATTCAAAATTAGGTAGTTGGGTCCCTACAAAGTATGAGAAGTTTTGGAGAATGGGGCAATCGAGTTATGGACTCTAGATGGATGGGAGATTCCAAACGTGGTGAATAGGTTGAAGTTGAAGCCATATCATAAATGATGACAAAGAGATGAGGAGTGACTTGATTTTGCTAAAGATGGTTGCGTAAAGGGTAAATTTTATTATCAATTTTGAAAAAAAAGGGAACCTGCAGGCCTGCCACCTTACGGTACTCCATTGTGAGGTGGGACACTATACGGGTGGCTTGCCGTGCGGTGACACCGTACGGACCGGATGCCGTACAACAGCCTCAATAGAAACACAAGGGGAAGGAAATAATAACTAGCATATGGTGCTAATAAACAACACACCATCTCAATTTTGTATACTAAAGGAAAAATGAAATGGTCTAGCCAAATTGTGAGGTTGTACAACCCCATTAGAGCCTACCGTAGGGAGAAGCAAGTATGATCAAAGTGACATAGGCAAGCATGCGAACAATGATACATTAAGGAATTTATTTGTGCTTGCGGTGAAGATGGTCAATACAATGGACTCATGATGGGAAAATGTTTAAGTGTCGAGAAATACAAGAATTGTTCGAAAGTAAAGTCCACCAAGTAACTGAGAGGGGGGGGTGAATCAGTTATGCAATTAAAACAACTATCAATATCTTCCTTAATTTTGAAATATTTAAACAGTAGATGCAACAACCATAGAGAGATAACCAAACACAATAACACTAGATTTGTTAACTAGGAAACCCTTGATCAGAGGGAAAACCTTGGTGGGAATGATGCCAACAAAGATGATAGACCAATATAAAAGTTCCTTGTGAAAGGATGGACCCTGTTAGGAGTCATCGAAATGCAATCAATACATACGAGTACTTGTTAGGAGACTTTGAATCCTCGTTAGGAGATTCCAACCATGTTAGGAGTTGAAAGGAAGACAGAATGACCCACTGTCCAAACAACTTTAGTACTATCCTCATTGAATAATACGAGTGTACAACAATTGTCCAATTGCAACTTTTGTTGCCAAATATAGTTCCTTGTAAGCTCACCGTGCTTCAATTGCACCAATCTCTGCTCCGATCCAAGAGATATTTGCATGTAAGGTCACACAATACATCAAATAGATATGACTGTATATCACTCTCACATTATCCTAACTGGATCTCATTGATAAGTTCTCATATCATAAAAAAGATCTCACTGATTACAAAATATCTGCATTAGATACCTATCCACAAGGAAATGACCATAACTTTATACCAAGTCCTAAAACAAATTATTGAGTCGGCCTTGAGGCTTTCCCAATTTGTACTAATAATATAGGATCAACTTAACATATTACAATATGCGTTTAATTACAATATTACATCTTTTTAGAATTACAAGCAATCTGTTGGCTCACAGTCCTCATAATTTCATATTCGTTGATCAACTGATCATACGTGTTTAACCAAAGCATCTTCAACATGTCTTCAATCTTTGTCTCAACTCGGTTAGCCAAATTCCATCTCTGTTAAGAGATAAAATCCAAACAATGGCACCCGCTTTTCAGAAAAGTTGCCTTAACCAAATCCTTCATAACTCTATATAGTTTTTATTTCGTACCTTTGGTCTAGGCTCCAAGAATCTTGGAGGGAGCGTCTATTTATAGTAAGTCACCCCGTTAGGTTCATTCATTGTCTTTCACCATCAGGATCACTTTGGTGTTGTCAGATTTCAATTTTGATGCTTCTTCAACTGTTTTCGCAGACGAGTGAATTATTATTTTCATCTAAATATGTTGAGGTTGCTATTTTTGTTGGTGTTGTTTGTTGGTCACCTCAGTATCAGAGCTTGTTGGAATCAGGACAAAAAGTTTTAAATCATGGGAACAAACAATGGCCTTACCTTTCAGAATATTAAATTATGGGGGAAAAGGTCATTTTTAGAGCCAAAAGCAATTAATAAATTAGATTATAATGGCACTTTATTATATTTTAATGTTGTGTGTGGGAAGTTCATTTGGGAAACTTTGTGCCATTTGGAGATTATAAATATGAGCCCATTTGATGAGTAAAGCATCCGATTATTTGATTACCTTATTTTGCTTTGTTGCCTTTGTGACATTTCTGAAGTCTGATTTTTCTGTGCCCTTGCTGAAGTATAAGGGTTTGTTCTTGAGAAGTTCATTGTAATTCATAGCTAAGGTACTGTGAATTAGTTTTTTGAAAATTGTTCTTTATTTGCATCGCTGTATACATTGTGGTTGGGAGATACTGTGGTGTTGGGAATTTGGAATTTGGCGTCTTCTTATACTGTTATTACTGTTGCTGAGAAGCAGTTGGGTGTTGATTAATTTGGAGTTGGTTGAGCACCCATTTATATTTGCTGCTAGGCATTATTTTCTGTTTGCACTTTGGGAGCAACGTTTTACATATTTGCAGTTGCATTTGTTTGTTGGAGAATTCTTTTGCTGCTGCTAGAATTCATTTCAAAGAGTTTCAAGGCATGTCTTACCTGTAAGTTCATGGATTGTAACTTCTAATTTTTTCTGGGTATTGTTGATTTATATAATAGGGGATATTTTATCAACTGGGTTGTTGGTATTTTGTGAAAATACTCAGTATCTAAGTTGATATTAAAATCTGGAATCTTCAGTTGTATATTCCCTATGTAATATCCAAATATTTGAGTTGAAATTATTATTGTAATATCTTGTATTTTGCTGCTATATTTTTTTTATCATAAATTGCAAAACCTAAAAAAAAAGAAAAGAAATCACTTCTTTGGAATAGATTGCTTGAGAGCTAGCAGGGCTCATTATAGTGGTATGAAAGCTTGCTTGCAAAGTGTTTGACGAAATGTCAAACAATTGAATTGTAAAAGAATTTGGTGTTTGATGAAGTTATAACTAGTTGGGGTTATTATAGAGAGTGGCGTTGTGAAGAAGAGTTAGCTCATGGGTTCCAACATGACATCTGACATAGCATTGCCATAGATTATCCTTATGAATGACATCCGCAATGGCACCCATATTGGTGAACATGATGTATGAGTTCTTGCTACTCCACCATAAATCTTTCTTTATGCTACATTACGCCATTGGGTTTTTTTTGGATGACGCTTGCATATACCACATGGCGAACTGGAGTTCAAGCCCGAGGGTAGTTTGGCACTTGGTGAACCCTATATTTTTTACTGGAAGCATTTGGATATGGTTGGGACACCTACAGGACAAAAGAGGAAGCATCAAGTGGTCTTTGAGTTCAAGTATGAGGGAGATGTAGATAGTGGTCACAAGGACATGAGTGAGACTTCGGGAGCCTTGAGAGATAGTCTTTAGATGGGTGGCTATGATAGCCAAGTGTTTGAGGGAGAGATAGTCGATTTAGTTGTAGATGTAGGATACGCCATACCCACACCCTCGAGTAGTGGTCCTATGTCCATTTTGTTTGCTCGGCCAATTCGCTCTGATAGAGAATTGTAGCTTTGGTCGAATTACTCTAACTGATGAAATCAAATGCATTAAGTCGCCTAATGGCCTTGAACATTTGATCCCTATCATTTTCTATATTCTGATCTGGTTATTTGCTATGATTATCATAATGCATGCTCAATAATTAGTAAATTGATAATCATGCATCTATATATATATATATATAAAATTAAATACATATCATCTATGTATGATCGGGTTAAAAATAATAATTATAAATCATGCAATGTATTGATAATATGTATGGATGTTAATTATGATTATCACAACATACATATTGATCTGATAATGATCGTTGAAGACTTGTTATTGGGCGAATTAGTTTATGAGAACATGTCTCATGTAGACGCATGCCCTTACATGAACCATGTTCACGTAGAGACATGTCTCCTGAATGTCGTATATATATGAAGACTGATATCAATATCTAGCAAGTAAATAAATCAATCGGTGCAAAGAAAAGATACAACAGTGACTCATAATATATCTCAGCAACAATGCTTTATCTTAGTTCGATATTGACTCGTAGCCATATCTCAACACCATCTCATTTTGACAATTCAATATTGATTTATAGGGAAGTAATATTGTCATTATATATATCAGGTTGATATCAATATTAAGATTATAGCAGACTTGATATCAATTCATATCAAATTGATATTGATATACATCTAAGTGTTATTATTGTGATCAACAAAGAATGTCAAACAAAGTATTGTTTGGTTTGCATTGATTAACATATACATCTGCAAAACAATGATTAAAATTAAAAATTCCTATAGCATATAAATCTGATCAAACTTTAAGACAGTATCAGAGGTAGCATAAGGAAGATCCAAATCAGATTTATAAGCATAGATCATCTAAACTGCCATTAATATTTTTTTTTTTGAATTCTGTATATTTTACAAAATAGTAAATGGCGTCAGATTTGAGGATCGACTTGAATGAGTTTCAAACTTTGTATTGTGGAAATTTAGGAAAATGCTTTCTCTAAAAGAACAGGAGTTAGATTCACTTGAGGAAAACAAAACATGTGTACCCAACAAAAACAATGAGAAATGCCAATGGGTGAAAAATAATAACAAAGCCATGAAGATATTAGTGGATGTTGTAAAGGATCATATAGTTCCAATCATCTCCAAATTAGATACAACATATCACATGTTCACAACCTTAGAGAACATGTATGACATAAATAATATGAGCAGGGCTTTTGCTCTAAAACAACTACTCCACCATGTGAAAATGAGCAAGGAGAATCCATCACATCTTACTTCATAAGGATAACAAAATTAAGAGATCAGCTATCCACCATTGGTTACACAATTAATATAAAGGAGTTTAGTATGTGGGCTCTCAATGGACTCCCAACATCTTGAGAAGCATTCATTCAAGAGATAAGTGCCCGATCTAAACTTTCCGAGTTTGATCATTTAAAAACTGATTGCATTGAAGAAGAGTCAAAGTTGATCACAAGAGGAATTGATTGGAACTCCACTAATGAAGATATTCAAGTACTCAATTCTCATTCTCACAAGAAGGGTAAGTGAGGAAACCTCAAAAGGAAAAAAGACAAAGACTTAAATGGAAAACGCTCGTCTAGGAGGAGGGACATGTTTAAAACTTTAAGGTATAATGTTTTAGATGTTACAAATCTGGCCACAATGTGATGAAGTGTCCAGACAAGCCTAAACCTTGAGCCTTTATTGCTGAAGTTAGTAAGGCGACCTCAGCAAATGACTTTGAAAGACTTGTATTTTATTCATCCCTATCGAGTCATGTGTGTACGACTTCAAACATGGGCAATTGATAGTGGAGCATTTTGTCATATCATAGGATATAGAGAACACCTAGATAGCTTGGTGGAAATTTCAGATGAGAAAGTTACCATTGGAGATGATTCCAACTACCTTGTAAAAGGAATTGGAACTTGCGTTATACAATTAAAGTCAGGCATCTCTCTCCAACAGAGAGGTGTATAATTTGTAGTATGTATCAAACGTAATTTGGATTCCATTTTAGCTCTTGAAGATAAAGGATACTGAATTACCTTAATTGATGGTAAAGTTCTAGCCATGACTAATTCAAACATCAAGGAAGCTCACACTATAAGAGTTCGACATGGATGCTTATACAAACTTTGCACTTCTCCTTCTCAAGCCTTAATTCATGAATCTTCTAATACATGTGAGATTTGGCATAGAAATTAGGGCATCTCCATTTTCGTGCTCTACCTTCAATACAATAAATGGCGACAAGTTTACCTAAACTTAATCAAGAACATGGAGGAACTTGCAAAGGGTGTACCTTGCGAAAGAGGATCAAATGCACCTTTTGTAGTAGTGAAAGTAGATCTAAAGATGTATTAGAACTTATTCATTCAGATTTAGGTAAACTTGTGATAGTAACCTCGTTGGGAGGACTTTTTGTAATATGTTATTTTTGTAGATGTGTATATTCACTCATGTTGTAGCTGCAACATTGGTGACGACTATTGTAGTTGTGACTCTCTTCTCGACACTTGTTTATGCCACCTTCAATCCACAACACAACTTATATGAACCAAAACTTTCACCATTAGACTCAATAACAAACTTTGAAAATGAGTTCTCAACTCTTAGGAAGTTGGGGTTACGTCCAACCTTCAAATTCTAGGAGATTTCATCCTTGGAAAAACAGTCACCTAGTCTCAGCAACAATGGAGAAATAATTTCAACTTTAAAATCACATCACATCCTCCAAATGAGAGTGAACCCCGATTGTAAAGCCTCTTTAAGTAGTCAAAGCATATTCAGAAGTAATGTGGGATAAAAGTTTCTTTTTATATTGTCATTTTGTAAAGTCACATTATGAAAATGACTTAAATACACTTTAACCCCTTTTACTGCATCATATCATAAAGTCATTAAAATAAATAATATGATCAAAGTTAAACTTGTTTTAACTTCAATTAATTTAACTTAAATCCTTAAACCCTTGCTAATTTCCAATATCAACTCATGAGAATAATTTATCCACTTTCCAAATAGAGATATGATGCCAACTTATCGCCCCACTAACTTACTATAAATAGTATGTATGAGAAAGACACTCAAGTGAGTGATTAAAATATTATGTGTGAATCAAAGTGTCACTTCAATAGGCATACCACAAATCTTATTAAGAACCAAAATTTAGGGACATTATAATATGAGATGACGATTGTCTACATCAATCAGTTGTAGATTGGTTCTATGCTACCATTTTAGCTAACACTTCTATCTACTATACGAACAATTAGAATTAAATGCAATATACAACAGATACATCTAGACAAATAAGACAAAATTGAGCTAACCAATTCACAATTTCTGCTAAGAGGAAGGTTGCGAGATCCCTGGAATGGTGGCTTATGGCTGCTTCCGCCTTAGAAGTCTCAGGTCCCTTTATGCGACTATCTACTTTGTCCATGCCATCCATAGTAACCTCAAAATATCCATTCTATCTTTCTCTGCCCTCGCTAGTTTTGTAATACAATTTATAAAGTTTATACAACATCATTTAATATAGTACGAAAGCAATACAAAGATAACATATTACATTCACATAATTAATGTTATTGACATAGGTTACATTCCCCTAAGATTCCTAAACAAGGCACCAAATGTATTAAGTTTTTGATTAATTAAGTGTCCATGTTAAGTTTTTGATTAATTAAGTGTCCATGTATAGTTGAAGTACTTTGTATATCATGGTTTATGTGTACTTATATTATTCTGGCATACGCTATAGCTTGTATATCGGATGTCTTGTACTGAGATTATTTTATGAAATCAATTTAATGATGAAATTTATATTGTAATATTGGTTCATTCAATAAGATGATGTATTTATAATCTGTATGATTGTTACTCAATCATACAGATTATAAATACATCATCTTATTGAATGAACCAATATTACAATATAAATTTCATCATTAAATTGATTTCATAAAATAATCTCAGTACAAGACATCCGATATACAAGCTATAGCGTATGCCAGAATAATATAAGTACACATAAACCATGATATACAAAGTACTTCAACTATACAAGATACATGAATTAAAATACATCAAGAGAAAGGAACAAGTTTCCAAGAATGATGAGTATGAATAAATAAGTGCATGAAAAATCTTCTAGCACTAGCATTGGTACAAATCCATTGGAACTCCATTGGAACTCATATGGTAAGAAATCCACTACCACCCGACCTCATGAACCTAAATGCTCCACTCTCACCGTGCTAAGGAGATAACTTCAGGTCCTCATAAATTAATCCACAAGATATGACCAGGTAACTAAGTATGGAAATCCTGAAAGCTCTTCTACACAATGGTTCGACAACATAGTAAGGATTATAGTCATATTTTTCCAGAGGTAACTACACATGCAGGAATCTATGATGCATAAGGGGAAATGTCATACATGAGTCAACTCTAAGGTAACTTGACAATCTCTGTGGAGCCCTGCCTTGATAGCCGCTCTAGAGCCCTACCCCTAGTGACTCTATGGGACATCATTAACCTTTTGTACAGACCAGGTAACTAACCATGCTTCCTAAATGTTTCTTTGAACAGGAAAGCATCGTCTCCCACTACCATCCTAGCCTTTACAAGCACTCGAGGCATGGGTGAGGAAGTTATCTTTTTAGCTTATTTTAAACCCAAAACCCCATGAGTGTGTCATTATCACTTATATTAAGTAACTTGCAATGAGCTGCCATGGCTGTCCACTTAGTGGGCTGACCCTCATTGCAAGCCACTCCCCCTTTACACACATAGATTACCTACCCTAGGTTCAATTAAGTAAAAGAGAAAACGAAGTCAAAGTTTATAAAACTTTCATAAATCAAAGATCATCATAATCATCGAGTAAATCAATGGAGAAAAGTTCAAATTATCACATCCTATACAAGGATTCAAACCGTCTATCTCATTTTAGACATAATCAATATTCATCCATCCTATAATGGACATCTCAAGTTTAATAGCATTTCATAAATAAAGAATCCAAAACAACAATAAATTTTATCTCCATACATGGAGTATCAAAATCTCATAGAGATAAATAACAGTAACATAAGATTATCATATTTCTACACACAAGTTGACTAAGTAAATCATTTACAACACATTAATGGTTGTCGCCTTTTAATGGTTACAAGAAATAAAGACCGATGCATAGTTACATACATGAAGAACACTTAGAGAAAATATAGAGTCAACAACGATCAAATTGGGAACTTTCCAAGCCTTTGGATTACATTCCTAGCAGGTTTACTCACAACCCCAAACACCCAACATAAGGAAAGCAAAAGCAACACGTGTTATAAATGTATGGTTGTTCAAACATAATCAAAATGTCTAGTTTGACTATTAAAATAATATTATAAACTTTTATACATTTAAATCTTGAATAATGAATAATGCTATTGTCTTATCCTAATTATTCAATATAAATTCCCTATTTACAAATAAGTTCATAAACTTAGTTTATTCAATCAAATGTTGAGTTAATACTAATTTCAAGTTGAAATTTGATAAAGAGTTGTTACTAAACATTAACATCAACCTGATTTTAAAATGAATGAATTAATATTAACATTCAAAACACTAATATTTTCACTTTGACATTAATTTCGAATTAGGAACTATAAATTGATTATTGGACATAAAGTCCAAGCAGTTAATAAAGTAAATAATTATATTTACTTCTAATGTTTATTGATTGTTTATTTATTTTTTTTCGAAAGAATAATAAACAAAATTTCCTTTAGAAAATTGATATTTTAAATAAAGTATTATTTAAAATACCAACCAATATATTTTAAACAAATATTGCTTGGAAATAAATATCATTTAAATTAATACCTTTTAACAAATAATATTTTCAATATTATTTAAATAATAAATAAAATATTATTCTAAAATAATAAACATCATTATTATTATTTTTATTCATTTGCTTTATTTTATAATCCAATAGGTTTCAAAAGACATATATTTAACTAGATTATTATTTATTTAAATCGATAGATTATATATATATATATATATATATGTACTCTTTTCTTTTTGCTTGATTTGTTATCAAACCAATAGATCTTAATGAAAAATGGCATATATATATATATTTAACTCAACCAAATATAATATGATTTTATTCTTTCCATGGAAACATATAATTTTATGATGAGATCTAAATGGGTTTTCTTTTAAAAATAACTAGTTTTCTTATCAAAAAGATAAGTTTTCCCTGATTAAAATTTATGATTGTGATGCAGGAGCATCTAGTAGTGTAAGGGCAATCCTGTATCACACCAAAATATGCTTAGTGTTATTTTCCGTTTAAAGTGTTTTCATTTCTGGATACCCGTTTGGGTCAAATAAAGATTCCAACTCTCATAGTTCCACTATTGGTTTTTTGGGTTAGAGTTTTTGAGCACCTTGGGATACTTGCCAATGCAACAAATAGGTTATTTTGTAATTGAGCCATAATTATAATGAGTTAGAGGGTGTAAGTTGGCGGGATGATTATACTTGTAATTTAAAGCACTCCAGAAAAAAATCATGTCAAAAGGCTTTACAGTTTGAAAGTTATTGCAGTTTTAAATTGCTTGGAGACCTCTTAAGAGCACTTCAAAGTCAGATTTGAGGCACTAAATGACCTCATACAGGCCCAAAAAATGGGGGACAAGCAAAGTTGGTCCATAAGGCTATAGAGCACTTGGAGAGCTTTCTGGAAATGTAAATGGTTCGCCAATTGGAGTCCTGGATCAAAAGTTATGCCTCTCGGAGGTTGGACTACCATTTCTGGATTCTTTTAATTTTAGACCGACTTTTGACATGTTTTCTAGAACCTTTTGTTTTGGCAGTGGATGCCAAATGACATATTCCAAAATGTATTCCTAACCCTAAACCTAATTTGGTTTACTTAAGGACATTTCTGGCATTGTAAAGGCAGTTTTTGGTGGAGTTTGGGAGAAGGTACTGTGAGAAGGGTTTTCTCTAGAATTTGATAACATTGTAAGCCCATAGGGCATGACGTGGAGTCTATTTTTGTTGTACTGGATGTAATAGCATATCACTTCTGATAATAATATTCCCTTTTTCTTGTTGCGTTCATTTTTGTCTTGGGTTGTGCCTTCATCAAGTGGTATCAGAGCGGGTTTTCCTGAGTGTGTAGACAGAGTGCTGACTGTGAGGCAGTTTGCATCAGTATTGTGTGGTTGTGGGTTTTGATACAAGAAGATGCCTCCACAAAGGGAGCGTGGCGGAAGGGTCGGAGTTGTTACTCTTGAGGTTAGAGCCCTCCAGAGACAAGTCCAGGCATTACAGGAGGAGATCCGCAGAGGGATGAATGTTGCCATAGGTGACGAAAGTGAGGAAGAAAATGAAGAAGGAAATATTAGGCAGGAAGGGGAAAGAGACGAAGAAGTCTTAAACCAGGCAGAGGAGAGGTTTTTTAGGGCCATTGCCAAGCTTGGAAAAGACCTAAAATTGACGTCAACATGTTTTCAGGAAATCTAAAACCAGATGAGTTGATCGATTGGATCAATGAGCTAGAAGAATATTTTGAGTATGAGGATATCAGTGACCCTGATAGGGTTAAGTTTGCGAAGGTCAAAATGAAAGGCCATGCTAGAATTTGGTGGCAAGAGATTCAGTTGTAAAGAAATAGAAGAGGAAAGGAGAAAATCACAGGATGGGATCGCATGGTGGACAAACTAAAGAAACAGTTCATTCCTGTTGATTACGAGCTTGATTTGTTCAAAAAGATGCAAGGGTTAAAGCAAGCGGGAAACTCTGTCTAGGAAAACACTGAAGAATTTTACCAAGTCCTTATTAGGGCAAGGCGTGCAGAAGCAAACAAGGAGAAGGTTGTCTGTTACCTCAGTGGATTAAGACCTAGCATTCAGGAGGAGTTAAGTCTAGTTAGAATGACTAGCATTGAAGAGGCATGCCAGTTTGCCTTGTGAGTTGAAGAGAAGCTAAACAAAAAAAAGTTTGATGGAAGGCAAAAAGGGCGCAGTCAAGGAGGAAGGGGCAGTGGCAAGTCATTTGGAGGTCGAAATGAGAATTAGAAGAAAAATGAAGATGTGGGTACTAGTCGAAATTAGAGGAATGAGGGTTTCAACCGCTCCTGTGATCAAAACTTTGGAGATAAGAGAGGAAGAGGTAGAGGATGTGAACAAGGTTTAGGAAGAGGAGGCTTCTGTGGTATCTGTTTTAATTGTAATGAAGAAGGTCATCGTGCCTTCGAATGCCCTTAATGCCAAGGAAGGACAGATAGGAGAGTTGATGGTCAAGCAAGGGTTGCTCATGTGGATGATGATGAATAGTCATCACATTCAGAGGATGCAAAAAGAGGAGAGGTTCTAGTTAATGGAAGGGTCTTATTGAGCGATGAGATTGAACTTGGAAAAAGGAGGAGTTTGTTTCATATCAGCTGCAAGTGCGAGGGTAAATGTTGTGATGTGATTGTTGATGGTGGAAGCACTAACAACTTGGTGTCAGAGGAGATGGTCTCAAAGCTAAAACTCAAGAGGGAGAAACACTCCCAACCCTATCAAATTGCTTGGGTGTAGGATGATCATAAGGTCTTGGTTAGTGAGCAATGTTTGGTAAAGTTCAAGATTGGGAGTTACCATGACGAAGCTCTCTATGACATCATCCCAATGGATGTCTACCATTTATTGTTGGGAAGGCCGTGGCAGTTTGATAGGTATGCTATACATGGTCATGCAAATACATACTCTGACAAAGGATGGAGTTCGCCACAAATTGAAGCCCTTGATAGAGGGTGATAAGGTATGCAGTAATGATAGGGTATGTCTTGTTGATGGAAGAAAATTTCTGGATGGCATGAAACATCAGCATATGTGTTATGCTTCAATTCCTAGAAAAGATAAGGAATGTAGTAGTGAAATTTCACTTGAAGTTTCAGGTCTATTGAGCATGGAGATGTCATCTTTGATAATGTTCCAGAAGGGTTGCCGCCAATAAGGCAAATCAGTCATCAAATAGATTTAGTCCCTGGAGCTAGTTTGCCTAACAAGGCTACTCATAGGATGATTCCTAATGAGACTGAGGAGCTAAACAAACAAGTTTAGGAGCTGTTGAGTAAAGGTTTAATTTGAAAGACCCTGAGTCCATGTGTAGTACTTGCAGTACTGGCACCAAAGAAGGATGGGGAGTGGAGATTGTGTACAAACTCTTGGGCCATAAATAGAATAACCATCAAGTATCGGTTTCCTTTGCCAAGAATGGATGATCTTATGGACTGTTTGAGTGGAGTTCAATACTTCACAAAGATAGATCTCAAGAGTGGCTATCATCGGATACAAATAGGAGAGGGAGATGAGTGGAAAACTGCATTCAAGACTGAAATGTCCCTTTACTGATTTTTATTGATATTTCCAACCTCAAATCAGAACTTTAAAATCAAACAACCAATATTACAAAGATTGAAAACCCAAACTCAAACCAAAAACAACCCCGAAAACACCCAAATCGGCACTATGCAGCACAAAGGCAAACTCTGTATGAGCATGCACATGGAATGGCGTCAAACTCCCGTCCTTAGCCTTCCTGGAAACCTGAAAACTCCCGTTCTTGGGTCTCCTTCTCTACAGGTTTGGCAGCCTCTGAAGAACAACAAGAAAATTAGCAAGAATCAAGATGTAGAATGAGCCCAAAATGCCTCCAAACCCCTTTTAAAGAGGGCATAACTCTAACTCACGTCCAAGAGGGGTTAATAAAATATAATTTAATAATAATTTTTATTTATTAGTCCATTGGTTTCCAAAGATTAACCCCTTTTTCCGAAATTTCACCTTTTTGGAGCCTGCCTGCCTTAACAAAGTTTATTTTTTTTTAATTATTTGAATAGGGGACATGACAAGTCCTCCCCTCCCAAATATTGCTTGTCCTCAAGCAATGAAGGTTAGAATTCTCAAGAATATGTTCTCCTTCCCAAGTTGCATCCTCTAGTGGTAATCCTTTCCATTTGACCAAATGCTCTATGATGCTCCTATTTCTCAACCTTTTCTCTCTTGTATCCAAAATCTCTTCTGGTATCAAAACTAATTTCCCTTCATCATCAAGAGGTGGTAATTCTGTAGATACTATGGTTTGCTGGCCTAGAACCTTCTTTAAGCAAGATACATGAAAAATATTATGTATTTTTCTATTTGGTGGGAGCTCCAATTCATAAGCTACCTCTCCTACCTTCTTGATGATTTTATAAGGCCCATAGAACCTTGGCTTGAGTTTCTCTGCCCCACTTCTCTTCAAGGTGCTTTGCTTATATGGCTGCAACCTAACAAATACCAAATCTCCCACCTCAAAAGATCTTTCAATCCTTTTCCTGTCAGCATATATCTTTTGTTGGTTTTGTGCATGTTGTAGATTATCCTTGAGGGACCTTATTATGTCTTGGCTTTGCTTGATGAAATCACTTGCTGCGGGTACTCTGCTATCGGAAAGTATTAGATCAACAAAGGAAAGGGCATCATAACCATAAAGAGCACGAAAAGGAGGCATACCAATAGACATGTGATGAGATGTATTGTAACAATACTCCCCTAGGTGTAACCATTTCACCCAAGCATGTTGTTGATTTGAAACATAGTTCCTCAAATATCCTTCTATCCATTTATTAACTATCTCTGTTTGTCCATCTGTTTGAGGGTGATAGCTAGTACTGGGAGTGAGTTCAGTTCCTGCCAAATGAAAGAGCTCCTTCCAAAAAGAGCTGAGGAATCTACTATCCCGGTCACTAACAATGTTTCTAGGCAAACCATGTAATCTAAAAATTTCCTTGAAGAACAATTCGGCCACTTGTGATGCCTTGAAATCAGATGTGATAGGAAAGAAATGTGCATACTTAGTTAGTCTATCTACCACCACATATATGCAATCCTTACCTTGAACCTTGGGCAACCCAGTGATGAAATCCATGGAAATACTTTCCCATTTTTGTTCAGGAATAGGAAGTGGCTGCAACAAC
Organism: Cupressus sempervirens; assembly: GCA_028749045.1. Classification (NCBI taxonomy): domain Eukaryota; kingdom Viridiplantae; phylum Streptophyta; class Pinopsida; order Cupressales; family Cupressaceae; genus Cupressus; species Cupressus sempervirens. The sequence continues at coordinate 195,217,603 of CM053784.1, read as the reverse complement.
CCTGCAGGAAAATTTTGCTCACTCTTGCTTTGTTGGCATACCATACATTCCTTAATGTGTTTAAGGACATCCTCCTTCATACCCTTCCATGAAAACCGCTCTCGGATTTGCCTGTATGTCTTGAAGTATCCCTGGTGACCAGCCAAAGGTGTGTCATGAAAGGCCCTCAATATCCTCTCCTTAGTTTTTGACCCTGGCACTAAGAAGATCCTGTTCTTGTAATAAATCAATTCATCAACAACCTTGTACCTGTTATCATCCACTAACTTATCCAAAATCTTGGTGGCAAATGAATCTTTAGCATACTCTAAAATTATGGAGACTTTCCAATCAGCAGAGATAGATGATAAGGAGCACAAAGTGGGCTTTCTTGAGAGAGCATCAGCAACCACATTATTCTTTCCTTTCATGTATTCAATATCAAAATCATAAGCTTGCAATTTGCTTACCCATTTTTGTTGACGATCATTCAAATCCTTTTGGTTCAAGAAGAACCTGAGGCTATTATGGTCTGTCTTTACAATGAATCTCCCACATACCAAATATTGTCTAAACTTATGAAGTGCATGCATGATTGCCAACATTTCCTTATCATAAATGGAGTACCCTTTCTCTGATTGATTTAATTTTCGACTCTCAAATGCTATTGGATGTCCCCTTTGAGTTAGGACAGCCCCTATACCTTCTCTCGAAGCATCACATTCAACAACAAAAGGTAAAGAGAAATCTGGAATTGCAAGCACAGGGCATGAACTCATTACCTCCTTAAGCTTATCAAATGTTTTTTGTGCCTCTTCTGTCCAAACAAAAGCTCCTTTCTTTGTCAAATCAGTCAAGGGGGCAGCAAGCTGAGAAAATCCCTTGGCAAATCTCCTATAGTAGCTACACAACCCGAAGAAACCTCTCAACTGTGTAAGATTAGTGGGTGGAGGCCAATCCAAAATTGCCTGGATTTTTTGTTGATCAACCTGTACTCCTTTAGAGCTTATAATATGTCCCAAATATAGGATCTCTGTCAAACCAAACTCACATTTAGATAGCTTAGCATAGAAGGATTGCTGCTCCAAGATTTCCAAAACAGTGTCTATGTGCTTTAGATGCTCTTCCCATGTTTTACTGTATATCAAGATATCATCAAAAAATACCAAAACAAATTTTCGAAGATGCTGACTGAATACCTTATTCATACAAGATTGGAATGTTGCAGGTGTATTAGTGAGTCCAAATGGCATAACAAGAAATTCAAAGTGCCCATAGTGATATCTGAAAGCAGTCTTTTCCACATCTTCACTCCTCATTTGGATTTGATGGTAGCCTGATCTTAAGTCAATTTTTGAGAAGTATACAGCACCATGTAACTCATCAATGAGTTCATCTATGCATGGTATGGGATACCTATTTTTTATGGTCTTCTTGTTTAGAGCCCTGTAGTCTATACATATTCTCATTGTACCATCCTTTTTCTTGACAAGTACCACAGATGATGCAAATGGACTAGAGCTAGGCCTTATGAATCCCATGTCCAGGAGTTCTTTAATAGTTTTTTCAATTTCTTCCTTATAACCTCTTGGATGGCGGTATGGGGTTGTTATAACTGGTTTGGCACCCTGTTCTAACTCTATAACATGCTCAAAACCTCTATCTGGTGGTAATCCTGGAGGCAAATCATTGAAAACTATACTATGCTTATCAAGAATATTTTGAATTTCAAAATGGAAATTACCTTGATTCTTTGGAGAGCTTGTTGGTTGGATTATGACTCCTGTTGCCCATGTTACTTGTCCTCTTCGAAAAGTCCTCTCCATCCTCTTTGCAGAGACCGCCTTAGGTGCTCCATTCGATAACCCTCTCAATATGACTTCTTTCCCATTGGAATGAAATTTAAACTCCATAGTTTGATGGTTCATGTAATAGCCTCCGATAGAGTGCAACCATTGAACACCCAATACAAGATCTGTCTCCCCAATACCAACCACATAGAAGTCATCACATAACTCATAATCTCCTAAGGTCATCTTGAGTTGTTTCACCACCCGTGTGCAAGGCATAATAAATCCATCAGCTACAGTAACATTGAATCCCTCAAAATCTTCTGCTTTAAGCCCTCTTTTCATGACAAATCCCTCATCAATAAAATTGTGAGTTGCCCCACTATCAAGAAGAACAGTCAACCTTTGCCCTGCTAGTACCCCTCGAATTCGGAAGGGATGGTATCTTGGGACTCCTGATAATGCTGCTAAAGTGCCATCCTTGCTGATTTCTTTTACTTTCTCTTCTTCTACCTCCTCCTTAGTATCATGAAATTCCTCATGCTCATCTGAATCAGATTCTGAAGCAACTTCAATATAGTGCACTTGACCTTTCCTCAAACATCTGTGTCCTGGAACCCATGGTTCTCTACAAGTAAAACAAAGCTTTTTCCTTCGTAATTCACTCCTAGTCTCTTCATCTACCTTCTTTTTTGCCACATTTGTCACATCTTTTGGTGGTAGTGTTGGGAAAGTCTTTTTCTGAAAATTTCCCTTATGTTGCCAAAGATTTGGGGGTTTTTGATTAGTGATTGATTTCATAGGCACGCAAGTTTCAAGTTGCAAGCTTCTTTTGATAGCTTCCTGTAAGGTTGAGGGTGAGAAAGCCTTAACCAAACCCTTAACAGAATCTTCTAAACCATCAAAAAAAAGATAAATGATCCTCTTTTCACTCATATCAGGTACCATAACAGCCACTTTTTGAAATTCTTCTATATACTCATTAACTGATTTGGTTTGCTTCAACTTTGACAATTCTTTAAAGTACTCTTCATCATCCTTGAGGTCAAATCTATCTATGACCCTTTGACTGAAATCTTCAAATGTAGTTACCTGATCGTGACCTTGAGTAGTCATTCCATGATACCACCAATCATAGGCTGCATCTTCCAAGTGTAGACTTGCAAATTGAATAGCATCACTCTCTTTCATGGGGTTAAGTGTGAAGAAAGTTTGTAATTTTTGTAGCCATGCTCTAGCTGAAATTTTATTTGTTCCATCAAAAGTAGGTGCTGTAAACTTGCTTATTTTATTTTTGAGCTCTCTTCCACTTGTGTCATGCTCCCTCCTGTTCTCTTTCTTGGGCATCAAAGCATTCATCATATCCACATATTCTCTAAAAGGAACTGAACTACGAAAGTCATCATCTAAGCCATTGTAAGTAGCTCTTAATGTAATCAAATTACCTGTAACCTCTTCCACTAGATTAATGGCTGGATTTGGTACTGGTGGCTCATCTGCAGGCAAGAAAATAGATTTGGTTGATTTAGATGGTGTGGATCTCCCATTTCTCGGCTCCTCTGAAGTGCTCCCTTTCTCATTAATAGATGCAATTCCTTGTAATTTTTCTGTCAATATTCGCAAAGCCTCTCTAGTTTCCGCCAAACCATCCACTGTTTGCTTCTAAGTATTTTGGATGTCTTGGAAGAATTTTTTTGCCATCTCATCTAGATCAGCCATACTTTTTTCTTCCTTGGATTTTGTACTTTTGCTTTCAACTGGGGGTTTAATCAAAATTTCTTTATTCTTTTCTCACTGCAAATATTTTTTTTCTCTTTCACTTAGTTGCATGCAATCATAAAATATGACATGCAAGATCTGGGTAGTTATCAAAACTTGACATGCAAGATCTGGGTAGTTGTTAAAACTGACATGCAACTTCTACAAACCCTCAGGCTGGCAAGATCACGGCTCTGATACCACTGAAATGTCCCTTTACTGATTTTTATTGATATTTCCAGCCTCAAATCAGAACTTTAAAATCAAACAACCAATATTACAAAGATTGAAAACCCAAACTCAAACCAAAAACAACCCCGAAAACACCCAAATCGGCACTATCCAGCACAAAGGCAAACTCTGTATGAGCATGCACATGGAATGGCTTCAAACTCCCATCCTTAGCCTTCCTGGAAACCTGCAAACTCCCGTTCTTGGGTCTCCTTCTCCACAGGTTTGGCAGCCTCTGAAGAACAACAAGAAAATTAGCAAAAATCAAGATGTAGAATGAGCCCAAAATGCCTCCAAACCCCTTTTAAAGAAGGCATAACCCTAACTCACGTCCAAGAGGGGTTAATAAAATATAATTTAATAATAATTTTTATTTATTAGTCCATTGGTTTCCAAAGATTAACCCCTTTTTCCGAAATTTCACCTTTTTGGAGCCTGCCTGCCTTAACAAAGTTTATTTTTTTAAAATTATTTGAATAGGGGACATGACAAAGACCAAGGAGGGTCTATATGAGTGGTTAGTCATGTCCTTTGGACTGACCAATGCACCAAGCACTTTCATGCGGCTCATGAATGAGGTACTAAAGAAATTTTTGGGAAAATTTGTTATTGTCTATCTGGATGATATTTTGATTGAAAATAAGTCTTTGGATGAACATTTATTGCACATTCTTAGTGTCCTTGAAAGGTTGAGGGAAGAGAAATTGTTGATTAATTTGAAGAAGTGTAGCTTTGTCAAAAGGGATTTAGTCTATTTGGGGTTTGTTGTATCACCTAAGAGTTTCAAAATGGACCTAGAGAAGGTGAAGTTCATCTTGGAATGGGCTACTCCAAGGTCTGCCACTGAGGTGAGGTCATTCCATGGTCTGGCTAGTTTTTACAAGAAGTTGATTAGGAATTTCAGTAGTATATGTGCACCCCTAACTGAATCAATGAGGGGAGATAGAAAAGAGTTCAAGTGGACTACAAGAACTGCAAGGAGTTTTGAATTGCTGAAGAAGGTGATAGAGCAACTTGTATTGGCACTTCCTGATTTCAACAAAGTGTTCTAGGTGGATTGCGATGCTAGTGGCAATGCTATTGGGGTTGTGTTGAGCCAAGAAGGTAAACCTATTGGCTATTTTAGTGAAAAATTGAATGATGCAAAGAAGTATTTTGTTTATGATCAGGAGTTCTATGCAATAGTTCATGCCTTAAACAAATGGAGGCATTATTTGTTGCCAAAAGAATTTTTCTTGTATACTGATCACCAGGCATTGCAGTACCTAAATAGCCAAGTTAAATTGAATCAAAGACATTTAAAATGGGTAGAGTTCATGTAAAGCTATACATTTGTATTAAGACATAGAAGTGTAAGGTCTAATAGGGTTGCAGATGCATTAAGTAGGAGACAGTTGCTGTTGATAGTAATGTAGGTTGAAGTGGTTGGGTTTGATGAACTCAAGTATCTGTACCTTGAGGATCCTGACTTTGTAGAGGTTTGGAAGGCTTGTAAAGAACCTGTTACTCTAGATAGGACCAGGTGGTTAGATTACATGATTCAAGATGGTATGTTGTTCAAGAGAAGTCAATTGTGTATTCCAAGGAGTTCCATAAGGGAGAACTTGATCAAGGAGAAGCACAGTGGACGGATGATAGGACACTTTGGTCGAGATAAGACCATTGCCATTATTACAGAGCATTATTTTTGGCCGCAGTTGCCACAGGATGTGAAGAAGTTTGTGTAGAGTTGTCAAATATGTCAAACAGCCAAAGGATTTAGTCAAAATACTGGACTCTATCAGCCATTACCTGTTCCATCGAAGCCTTGGGAGGACATAAGTATGGATTTTGTTCTTGGATTGCCAAGGACACAAAGGGGTAATGACTCAGTATTTGTGGTGGTTGATAGGTTCTCCAAGATGGCACATTTCATTCCATGCCACAAGACTCATGATGCCGTGCATATTGCAGATTTGTTTTTCAGAGAGGTGGTAAGGCTACATGGTCTCCCAAAAAGTATTGTTTCTGACAGAGATACTAATTTTGTTGGGTATTTCTAGAGGAGTTTGTTGAAGAAGTTGAAGACAAAATTGAAGTTTAGTTCTGCACATCATTCGCAAACTGATGGACAAACAGAAGTAGCAACTAGAAGTTTGGGCAATTTGCTGAGGTGTTTAGTAGGAGATAAGCCCAAGGGATGGGATTTGATTCTACCACAAGCAAAATTTGCTTACAATAATTCTATGAATAGTAGTACTGGTAAATCACCATTCCAAATTGTGTATGGGAGTAGACCAAGGACTACACTAGAGCTAAGGAAGATGAAGCAAGGGGAGAGGACAAGTGCTGAGGCAGAAGACTTTGCTGAACATGCGAAGAACCTACACGAGGAGGTGCGAGCACATATTACCAAGATGAACCTACAGTATAAGGCTAGGGTAGATCAAAAGAGGAGACATCAAGAGTTCCATGTTGGGGATTTGGTTATGGTATACTTGAGGAAGGAACGATTTCCAGTGGGTACCTACAACAAGTTGAAGATGAATAAATTTGGCCCCTGCAAAATTTTGAAGAAACATGATTCAGGGAATTCATATGAGGTGGAGCTACTAGATGGTATTCACATTTCTCCTATTTTCAATATTGCTGACTTAACAGAATATCATGATGATGGTGTAGATGAGGAGTTGATGTTGGAGCCATGTCCAATTCCTACTTCTGCGAAGGAAGAGATTGAAGAAATTCTGGATAGTCGTGTGGGCCAGAATACTATAAACAGGCAGTATGAAGAATACCTAGTGATGTGGAAAGGACGACCAATAGAAGACTTGACTTGGATATTCGCAACGGGGGTTGCCCATTTGGGTTTTCCTCTACCAGCTATAAAGTGACAGGGTCACTTTTCAATCTACTCTGGGTGTTTGATTTAGGAGCATCCAGTGGTGTAAGGACAATCCTATATCACTCAAAAACATGCTTAATGTTAGTTTCTGTTTAAAGTGTTTTCATTTGTAGATACCCATTTGGGTCAAATAAAGATTCCAACTCTCATAGTTCCACTATTGGTTTTCTGGGTTAAGGTTTTTGAGCACCTTGGGATATGTGTCAATGCAACAAATAGGTTATTTTGTAATTGAGCCATAATTATACTTGTAATTTAAAGCACCCCAGAAAAAGAATCAGGTCAAAAGGCTTTATGGTTTGAAAGTTGTTGCAGTTCTAAGTTGCCTGGAGACCTCCTAAGAGCACTTCAAAGTCAGATTTGAGGCACTAAATGGTCTTGTACGGGCCCAAAAAATGGGGGACGAGCAAAGCTAGTCCATAGGGTAATAAAGCACTTGGAGAGCTTTCCGGAAATGTAAATGGTTCGTCAATCAGAGTCCTGGATCAAAAGTTATGCCTCCCAGAAGTTGGACTACCATTTCTAGATTCTTCTAATTTTAGACCGACTCTTGACGTGTTTTCTAGAACCTTCTGTTTTGGCGGTGGATGCCAAATGACATATCCTAAAATGTATTCCTAACCCTAAACTTAATTTGGTTTACTAAAGGACATTTCTGGCATTGTAAAGGCAGGTTTTGGTGGAGTTTGGGAGAAGGTACTATGAGAAGAGTTTTCTCCAGAATCTGATAGCATTGTAAGCCCATAGGGCATGTTTTGGAGTCTATTTGTTGTACTGGATGTAATAGCATATCACTTCTAATAATAATATTCCCCTTTTCCTAGTGCATTCATTTTTGTCTTGGTTTGTGCCCTCATCAGATTTGATAATGGATTTAATTGGGTTTATTTGATTTTTCCATATTCCTCAACTTGGATAATACCCAAAACCCATAAATGAATACAAAATAATTCTTACATAATCTCACAATAAAAATTACAGAAATAGAAAGAACCATGAACAAATCCATCACATAACCAGCAAACACAAAGTATACAAGCTTTTCAAACTGAAAGATTTCTACAACTAGAAAGAAGTAGATCCTACCTCAGTAACAAGATGTAATTATAACACAAGCAATTCCCAATAACAGATCTGAAGCTCCTACAATTTCTAGATTCTTCAAGATCCCCAAAACAAGCTCCAAATTCCTTTGCCAAGTTCTCCTCCAAATTCCCTTCAACAATTTTCCTCCAAATTCTCTAACTTGCTCTCTAAAATCATCTTCCCCAAAATAATGAACTATAATGTCTCTTTTATACAAGACCTTCTCAATTAAAATTTCAAAAAGTGAAAAACATGTTCAAGACTTAATAATAATCCTTTAATCAAATAGTTGACTTTACCCCGAATATCCCATTAATACCCAAAAATATCTAATTTAGGGGAAATAAGGCTTTTATGTTTTCCAACCATATGCCTTTATGAGCTTTGACTCCATTTTCCCAAAAATATCTCTTTTGAGGATATTTATTTATTTTAATTTTTAAATTTCAATTCTCTTTTATGTCAATTTTCAAATTTTAATTTTATTTATTTTTCCAAACCCACATTATGAAGTTTGACTTCATTTAAAAAAATATCACATGTTTTGATATTTCGATTTTTTTTTTTGCTTTTAATTTTATTTATTTCAAGTTGGATTTGAATTTACATTTCAATTAATATTAATATTTTCCAAATGACATAAATAGTTAATATATCCTATATTTCATTTTTTAAATAGATATTCAATTAAATATATGTTCTACAAAGTGTAATTAAATTCCAACTTTTTAAATACATCAACCCTCTTAATTAAATATAAGTACTTAACTAACCATATAATATACATATCTTGATATTTAATACTACAAGCATAAATTGACTAAACCAACAATGCAAAGCCACAATTAAAAGATAAAGGTTACAGATCGATGTAACTTGACAATTCAGTTAGATGATCAAAAGAGATTTGTCCACTATGTCGGGATAATTGAGGTTTAGGTTCAGATTTAGGCCTAATGAATATCTCCCCTTCCTTACCATAGAGTTAAATGCGATAAGGCACGCTCACCTTGGCAATTCAAGGAAGTCAATGCCCGATACTTGCAATCCTACATAGGGTACAAGCATGTGCACATACATATGTCTAAACTAAATAGGCGATCGTGGGGAGTGGTGCATTGTGTAGATCCCAACTTGCAGGTGCCTATGACTCCCTCCCTTAAGTATATTAGAAACATCATATAAAAGTGTAAAATAAACACACACACCATACACATACAAGTGTGGGGTATGTAACCAATAAGACATTTGCATACATGATAATAACTGAATTCCTTAACTGAAGCATGTAAAGTAACTACGTCATGAAAAATCTCATAATCAACCACCGCAAGCATGTATACATAATCAAAGTCTTATGATATAAATATGTCCATAATAAAATGTCATATGATATGTCCTCAAAACACCGAGTAGACCAATACACACATATAAAGAACTGAGTTCAAAATAAGTATCATAACATAATCAAAAGTTAACTAGGGGTGGGTATCACAAGTTTTTCCACTTGTCCAACTTCCTCCAATTCCCACTTTGTTTCTAACATTTGTATTTTTGTTTCTAGGAGTGTACTTTCTCCTTCGATCTCTGCTACCTCCCTCTTTGCCCGTTGTAGCTCCATGAAAGTGGTTCTGAATGTTCCCTCCATCTGTGCTAATATATGTATGAGGGGTGGCTGCCCCATGTATGTATGTACTACTCGGGATGTCTTCCATTTCCCAATCTCTTTCTCCCTTCCAATTCCTCCTCCAAGAATTGTGCTGAATTCCTCATAACATCCACTTGGCATAAATTTCAGCAATAATTCTATTGCCTTTACTACTACTCCCATGTTTGACTCCTTTGCCCTTTTGATTATCTCCTACGTAGCCTGTGTTATGATATTTAGTTCCGCGAGGAATCTCTTTGCTGTATCTCCAAATGATAGTACCCCACTTTTTGTCATTCCTCCTTCCTCCCCTTCTGGGTGTTCGCTTTCTGCTTACATTCTATCATCCACTTTGATTTGGTAATCCTATTGCTCTTCCCATACATCTCCCATCCTCATTAAAGTAGGTGGGGGGGTACTTGTTTTACTCCCATCTGAAATTTTTCTAATAGCTTGTCTGCTTCATCTATCATACCCTCCTCCCCTCCTTGTTCATGGCTATTCTCTTGATTTTTGGTTGGTATCTGCTCTTGTTGTGTACTTGTTCTACTAGTCTCAACATGTGCATGTGTGACCACTAGGGCAATTGGTTGAGCCGTTTCTATTCCTTTTGGAGTGGTGATCTTGATGGTGTGTGATGCCTTTTTTTGTGATATGATATCCACCACCTTGGTGTGTGCTATTTGCTTCGTCAACACTAACTGTGCTACCAAGGAAAGTTGTGATGTCATGAATGCTATCCTTTTGGCTACTCAATTGAAAATTGTTAGTCTTCTACCAGTCTTGTTGGATCCATTTTGTGCTGTTCAACTGGCCTTTGCTATTGTACGGTCCACTTCCTCTACGAGTTCTATTAAGATGCTACCTTCTGTTACTATATGAATGCCTTATTCTTTCAACACCGTACATGTTTTACCTTCTTTCGAAAGGATGATTCAGTTTAAAAAACTTGTGTTATGTCGTCAAAACCTTGAAATGCTCAAGTTGCCGAAATGAACGTACAATATATCGCCGGCGAAATAAAGTCAAATAACGCTGCGATTTTTCCTATTTATATATCATGAAAAACACAAAACGCAGTGGAAAAAATGTTGAAAATTCGTCTCCACTTTAGGTTTAACATGCCAAATATATTGGACTTAAAAGTTAGAGTTTTTTGTTTTTAGTTGTGGCTTTTTTGTTCTATGATGATGATTTTAGGTCTCCATTTGGTGATTGCGGAGGTGATTCTCAACAGGTGTGCAAACAAACGGTTCATACTTCATACAACTCCCAGCCTTGAGCCATGTTGCCATTGAATCACCACTTTCATGCCAAGCCGGTTGGTCAAGATTTGAGTGTGATCGGGATTGAAGACTCAAAACATTGTGGGGATTCAAGAACCTTCAGATTCAACATCCACAAGGTACTTCTAGTGGGTCTTTCTCACAAAGGCATCACCCTCTCAAGCTCGACATCCATATTGAGCTTTGACAAGCTGCAACGCTTCAAGTTCATCCATCGCATTCATCACAGGTTGCAAGTTGACACTTCCCATGTATGTTAAAATTTTTATTTTGTAATATTTGCGTAAATTTTAATTTATTTGGAATTTAGTTTAAAAATGTTTAAAACTCTAAGTTGCTAGTTTGGATTTTGGTTCGTATGCGAGTTTGATATTGAGGTTCGACATTCGCTCAATTTTTTTTTGGGCTGGGTTTGGTTCGTTTTGGGTTCGTTCACACAAGATTTTTATTTTTAAAAGTAAAATTATATATATATATATATATGCTGCAACAAATAAATCTATACACCACTATGCTAATATTATAGCAATTTAGCAACATACACCACCATATATATTCACGATTTAGTTCGAATAGCATGACAAAATGTCAAAATACACCAGTATATCAATGTTTCAATTCAAAAAAAATGATACCAACATTACTAATCACTAATCACTATAATTAGTAATCACTATCAATCGTGTGATTAAAAATCATTAAAGAATAAGTGCCACTAGCATCAGTAGTCTCAGCTGTAGCCTCAGGATCAACTTCAACATCATTATGTATCTCATCATTATGTTCACCAATACCATCATCAATTGCTAGTGCATTAAAATGGGCTTCCAACTCTGTAGACTTTGGTTCAACATCCTATTGTTTTGCCTCCCCTTTTTTGTAGGTGTTCTCTTTGTGAGTTGTGAGCCTCAAGTTGGAATGCATAAAGACTAAGTTATCTGCCTTCTTGGAGTTTAGTCAGTTGCGTTTTATTGAGTGGATAAAGGAGTATGTGCTCCAATTTTTCTCAGATGATGATGAACTAGCAGCATATCAAGATTTACAAATTTGAAATTATAGAGTGAAGAGTTTTGAATATTTATGAATAAGAAATTACATATTAGAATTTTAAGATTGAAGAACTTACGTGTGAATTTTTTTTGATGGCAACAGGCTGCAAAAGTTGGTACTTTTGTCCATGAAAGTACCACCATTTATGAGCATCAACATTGTTCTTGTATTCAAGAGCATCAATACCACAATCATCGGTGCTCGCAAAACTCATAAATTCAGACCTCACTGCTGACCGTAGGTGCTCTGGAAAGAGTCTTCAGAGGGCTGTCTTGTACCCTTTAGCAACTTCAGGATTTCTATATGGAGCAGCTCTAGTGCTGTTCCCCTTGAGGACATCTTGGCTATAGAACTTGGGGGTCAATGCAAAGGCAAGTAGATGCAAAGGGGTGCTCACTTTATTCCATCTCTCTTCCATGATTACTTTTAGCTCCTTGAAGAACTTTTCATTAGGGTCTTGCTCTTTCTCATTTATGATGGCTCTAATATCTTCAATCATGGAGTCAATGCCCATCATATACCTCACCCAAGCAAGGCCTATCCTTGTCAGTGTATCGGATCATGCTCAATATAGGCTCAGTGGACTTTAGAAGGTACTTAACACAATCCCACCAAGAGTCTCGTAATATCTTTTCTTTAATGACAGCTGCCCTTTCACTATTAGATTGCTTCCATACGCTCCAATTAGCACTGGTTACCATTCTAGACAACGCCTCTTTCACTTTGATAAGGCATCTCAAAACAACAGTGTTGGAGGCAAAGCGGGTCTCAACAACCTATTTTAAGATCAAAACAATAGTAGATTAAAAATTAAAAATCAACTAATCTATTTAAATTTAAAAACATAAAAAGTTTACTATACTAATGCGACTAGATTTCTAAACATGTTTAAATTTTAAACAATTGAACTTATCTTCAAGAGCTCCAATTTCGAGAATTGTGTAAATATGGCTTGTGTTATATGGTGGTTTGTGACGAACATTTGGATATCTTGTGCCTCTTCATACAATTTTTTAATCCACTCAACCTTAGTGCCAATTTTTGCAGCATTAGGTTGAGTGAGTGCATAGCACAAGGTGTCCAAAAATTTCTCCTCAACTAATAAGCTGGCAGCCCTACAATTCTTTGCATTCGATTACTACTTGAACAACATTCTGAGGGTCAACTTGCTCAATGGCTTGGATGAGAATGTTTGCAATGAAAGGACTGTTCTTTACCTGACCTTCACATTCCATAGCTCTAAAAAACATTGCACCTCCTGTAGACACTAAAATAACATTGACTAGAGGACAGTGCCTCGCATCTTTCATTCATCTGATACTATTGTGACACCTATTTTGGTTTATGAATCCTTGATGGGCAGCATGACATTGTCTACACGGGCCACCTTGTTATGAAGTAAAGTGGTGTGTATCTTCTCATAACTAGGGCTCTTGAACCCCTTTGGAGCCTCATTAATTGCTCTCACCATGTATTGCCAATATGGTGAGCGAACACATTAAATGATAATCCATTTGCATATGCACATCTTGCTATGGCTTGATCGACAATGTCTCTAGTATCCTTTTGAAATGATGCTTCCAATGTTCCCATTGCTTTCTTACTTACAAGTTGTTGTTGAGGAGAACGTAAGAATGGACGACCCTTAGTTGGTGGTTCATTGGTAATGGAAGTTGAAGACATAGATGACATTTTCCCTTTCTTTGAAGGCCTACCACTTTGCAACAGATGAGAAGCACTTGCCCTCCTAGCAGCTTCATCTGCTTGCTTTTGTTCTTGAATGTATTTGTTCACAATGTTGTTTGGAATAAGGGTTTTAGGTAGCTTTCCATTTACTATCGGCTTCCTTGTGCAAAATTTAATGCTGCTTTCACTCTACTATAGGAACTACTTGATTCCTTTTTGCAATGGCTGCAAATCCATACACAACATCCTCCACCCGACATTGGTCAAAGTATTTTCATGTATTTCCATAACGAGGAGCATTTGTCGATTTTGAAGTGGGGTGTTTCGGTGCCAAAACCACTTGCAGCCATTTCAAGAATCTACAAAGAACAAAAAAAGAAAAAATTAAGAAAAACAAAAATGTTCTTGATATATACCAATACAGTTACATGATATTTGACTATTAATCATGTCTTGGCTAATCTGTATCATGTTACATAATATATACTAGTATAGGCTAATCGTTTATTGGCAGTAAACTAGTAAATTAGTAATTAAAATGAAGCCTGTATTTGTGATTCATTTAGTCAAGAGATTGTATAATTTATTAAATTAAATTTGAGAATGGTTAACTTAAAAATAATACATGAAAATGCTAACCTATAGAGAGGAAGATGACACTGTTGCTCTGAATCTAGAGGCATGCAACTCAAAAACTTGTTGTGAGGAACCACAGGAAGACAATAATGCTCAAAATTTATGGGCTCACAATGCAACACAAAAATTTGTTGTGACCTAGGATGCTCAGAATCCATGGGCTCGGAAAGCAACACATAAATTTTTTGTTAGGAACCCAAGCTAAGAGAGGAACCACAGGAAGCAACCAAGCAATTGTGCATAGAGACTTAGAGACAAATGGTACGGTGAGGTAGTAGCATAATTTTTTGTTTTTAGACACGAAATACTATATTCTGCAAAATTGCGGCAGACTTTATAAAATCGCGATGTTTTAGGTGTAAACTTTTATTTACAACTTTACATTATAATATCAATAAAACAATTTAATAAAGTATGTTGTCGAAGTCAACAAAAATAGCAATTGCTCAAATTCATTCTAATTCACCGAAACCACTCCAAATTCCTCCCGGGTTCGCTTGACATTCAGTCAAATTGGATGCAAATTCGACCCAGGTCCGTATGGACGAATTTTCTACGAATATCATAGAGACATTGCGATTTGGATTCGATTTCGAATTGAATACGACTATCGTGTGAACCTATTTGCTATTTCCTAGCTACCAGATTGAATATGGTAACTTAGTTAAAACTTAATTATTTTTTAAAACTAAATACTAAAAATTAAAATATATTAAATGATTTATAATTTAATTATTTTGCTTTTGATAAAAAAATTGAAGGTTTAAATACACTAACATTTCATAGTAAACTATAAGTCACTGTATAATTATTTAGTATTTATTATTTAAAATTGATTGTATTATTATTTTTTTCTCATTTATATAGTTATCCAACAATATTTAACAAATTTACAGTATTTATAAATTATAATATTTAAATTTTAAAATAATAAATTATAAATCTTTTAAAAAATAGACTTACCGTCATTACTGTAATTAAATTTACTATTATATTGAAATTTATGTAATAGTATATAGTAAATTTACAATAATGCTATTTTATTTAACAATTATAATTTATAATTTTATATATAACAGTATTAACTTTAAGTGTATTTTTAAAAGGATTTATAATTTAGTATTTGAATTTCTAATACATAATGTATGATTTCTAACTATACATCGTCTATTTTTTGTTAGGTTCTCTAAGTCTACAAGATGATTAGTGGTGGCAGAGGTAAGGACCCTTCATGGAA
Organism: Cupressus sempervirens; assembly: GCA_028749045.1. NCBI lineage: Eukaryota > Viridiplantae > Streptophyta > Pinopsida > Cupressales > Cupressaceae > Cupressus > Cupressus sempervirens. The sequence goes on along the minus strand of CM053784.1, from coordinate 195,202,332 downwards.
ACATGGGATCCTAGGGGTAATCAATGGACACGTTGAATGTATTCATTGCCATAAGCATATGACTTTAGGCTTAGTTACCAATTCAAGTTCGGTTCGAAATATAGGTTCGAAGAACCGGTTCGCTGGTACGACAAAATTTTGGAAAGAGTTTTGGGTTCGTTTGTACAAAAACATGTAAAAATTATAAAAAATTATATATATACATATTTATGAAGCCTAAAAGCATAGAGTATCATAAAACTATATGATTTAAACTAAGTTAATCATTTAAACAACAAAAACACCATAGGCATAAACTTTAAACACGTAAGTTGTAATCATAGCATCATGAACTTCTTTTGCTCAATCACCTATCTGCACACTTACATTCAGTTTTTAGGGCAATCAGAACTCAAAAAATATAAAATTTGTTATAAAAAGCAACTTGAAAGTCGCCCATTCACTTAAATTCTTAGTTGCCAGATTCGTCCCCTGCTGCCCGGATTCGGGTTCGGGTCCGGATTCGTCCCTGGGTTCGGTTCGGGTCCGGGCAAGGTCCTTAGTTTTGACTGTGGATTCGTCCGGGTCCTTGCTGAAGCGAACCTAGATGAACCCACAGCGAACCCAAGGCTAAAACAACATTAAAGAGTGTTTTTTTAATTGTTTTCTTATGCAACTCTCAAAGGAACTTAATAAAAAACATTTCACTCATCTAATCCCTTATGTCAAGGAGGAGGACGATGATATAGCAGCATATGGGACTAGTGGAACCAGTTTGGGTTCCAATGATGAAGATCAAGATATAGTTGCAGTTGGGGATGAAGCCATTGATGCCTCATTTTGTGAGGATCCATTTGACCCTTGAAGGGCACTTGATACTATGATTATTGATAAACTACTAAAAACTTGTCATCTATCATCATGTTTCAATCTTTATTACTTGATGAACTAGTCTTTCTTTTGCAATTTAGTAATTCAATGTATTATTTGATGAACTAGTGTATGTTTTGCAATTTAGTAATTCAATGTATAATTTCTATGCTCCACGGGGACGCGTCCCCTGCCTCTGTACCCTAGTACCCGTACCGGGTACGAAACGGGGACGCGGGTACGGATTTTGGCCGTACCCTGCGACGTTCCTTTTTTGAAAAATTCAGAAACGTCCCCGAAACGGCCAATTTTTTTGGGCAGGAAACTTGGGGACGGCCAGCAGTATCGGGGACAGTTTTGCCGTCCCCTATCCGTCCCCGAAACTGCTGGCCGTCCCCTTTTTTCCAGTCAATCTGGAAAAGGCAAACCATCCCCAAAAAAACATTTTTTCCTAATTTTTGTTGTTCGTGTGGCCCCTAGTCATCTTAAAGACATAATAACAATATGCAACCTATATTTGGTCCATTAAAACACTAACTCTTCTACTCATTTTTCGATTTAACATATTTGCTAAGAGGAAGGAAAAAAACATAAGAGCAGTAGCAGCAATGAGCAAAGATTGTGTTTAGTGAGGCAAGACTGCGTTCGGTATTTACTATTTACTAACAATTTTAGTTGGACTTCTCTTTATTTCATTCTGATTTCAGCATGATACTTGAAGCCTTTAGGCATTTTAATTTTTGCTATATATGTATGTGATATTGTTATAATGGAAGCACTTAGTATTTGCCATTTGATAATATTCCATGTATTTATCTTCTAAAATGTCTATGGTGAATGGTTTATCAATGTTATGATATACATATTTGAATTTTGTCTCTATATTAAAAAAAATCCCCTATGTTTTTAATCGCCGTCCCCTGATGTCCCGTCCCCTAAATTTTGGCTTCGACCCGTACCCGTACCGGAAACACGTCCCCGTCCCCTAAAACGTTCCCGTCCCGGAAACTCCGTGGAACATAGTATAATTTTTTTTACAAACATGAAGATAGATTAATGAGCGAGTATTTAATGCTTTTAGATTAAGGTAAAAACAGGTTTTGAAGGGACTTGAAACCCTTTGGCATTTGGCATTGATCAATGATCAAGCAACAATTGTTCATATTGTGAAATGACTTTGTTTTGCAACTATGCATGTTTCTCTTGTGTGTGTGTGTTTATATATATATATACACACACACACTCACGAACCCACCCACGAATCCAAATGGAGAAATAAAAAATTGCTCGAACCCATGAACCGAACCTCGAACCCGAACCCGTCCCTGAACCCGAATCGACAACTTAGCTTAAATTTGCCCAAATTCATCCCAAACTCGATTTGTACAAGCAAAATTTGCCTGGGTTCGAATTTCGGACTGCAAGATCAAAACAACTTAAGGAAAATTGAACCTTGGTCAAACCTAGGTCGAAACGAACTAGTGTTTTGAATTGGTTCGAACCTAGGCAGGATTCTTGGGCCAAAACAACAAACCTGGGTAACTAAGACTTCAGGCATAAGCCGATTGAAATACCATCTTGCAAAGATTGCATGGAATGATATTACACAATGTGAAAAATGTTCAGAAGAGGTTACAAGAGAGGCTTTGACAAGCCTACAAAAATATGCACAAAGTAAGGCAACAAAAAAGAGGACATTCAAGGCCATGGCAGCCCCAATGGGGACTTTTAGTTCTACAGGATCACAAACAGGTGAAGAGGGTTCTACTATTGGGCCTTGGATACGAGAATCGGGAAGTATGAATGGGTCTTTAGTAGGCTTTTGGATTCCACGTAATACTCCTGGCGCTCAACCTAACTTGCTAGGTACTGCATGGAACAAAGAGATGCATGAGAAGACAAAGGTGACATTTACAAGATTTTGGATCCGCAATGATATTCTCTTCAATGCTTTACGTAGTCCGTATTGGGATCAAGTGGTAACTTCAATTTCTTTGTCTAGTAAGGGGTTCAGGCCCCCAACTCCTTATGAGGTGAGTGGGCCGTTGTTAGATGATGAGGTAAGAAACATTCATCAACTTGTGAAAGACCAAAGAAAAGTTTGGGAACAAAAGGGTTGCACTATTATATGTGATGGGTGGACGGATGGCAGGAATAGGACGCTCATCAACTTTATAGTTGCTTCAGGGAGGCAGTTGGTATTTCTAAAATTAGTTGATGCCTCTGATCAAGTTAAAAATGCAAAAAATTTTGTAACATGATGAGGTGGTAATGGAAGTGGGAGTGGCTAATGTCATCGAGATTGTGATTGATAATGCAACTGCGTATGTGGCCGGTGTTAGATTTCTGATGGAGAGACATCCCACATTATTTTGGAGCCCTTGTGCTGCCCATTGTCTTGACTTGCTTCTTGAGGATCTAGGGAAAATGAGCTGGGTGGAGAAGGTGGTTGAAGATGGAAAGTACATCTACAATCATACATGGGTCTTGAGTCTTATGAGAGAGCACTGTAGTGGTAAGGATCTTGTACGACCAAGGGTCACACACTTTGCTACTAATTTTCTAAACTTGTAAAGCATATTTGAGACATTGTTAGGCCTCAGGCGCATGTTTCTTGATAAGAAATGGTTAGAGAGTCCTTATGCCAGGAACCCTGAAGCAGAGAAGATTTTGAGGATTGTGTTTGATGCTAGCTTTGAAAATCTAATGGAGGAGACCCTTAAAGTAAGTTTTCAAGTCTTCATTGATGATCTAGTATTTAATTTTGAAATATTTTCATTGGCTGATTTTTGTATGTTTTATTATGTCCAGGTGTCAGAACTGTTGGTGAAGGTTCTATGAATTGTGGAAAGGGATAAAAACCCCATGGGGTTTCTAGATGAGGCCATGGATAGGGCAAGAGAGGCCATTCAACACTTAAATAGGTCAAATGAGACCAAATATAGACCAATATGGAACATCATTGATCATAGGTGGAACCGACAACTCCAACACATTCATGCAGCTACCTACTTCTTGAACCCGAAGTACTATTTCTCCAACATTTTAAAAGCAGATGCAGAGGTTTAAATTGGCTTGGACACATGTATTCGAAGATTGGTTGCTGATACGAACCTCTGAGACCTCATACTTGATGAGTTGCAGAGCTTCAAGCGAGAAGAGGGGCCATTTTTTTCTTCTCTTGATTGCAAATGTAGGAGATACACCTCGCAGCTAGGTAAAAAAGAACATGTGTTTAGTTTTATCATACCATTTATTTTGATTGTGAAGTTTATTGGCAGTTTGACCACATCATAAATGGTTTTTTTAATCCTTGCAAATCTATGGTGGTAAGATTATGGTGCCACAACGGCTAATTTTCAACAGTTTGCCATCCAAATTTTATTGCAGCCTTGTAATGCTTCTGGCTGCAAGAGAAATTGGAGTACTTTTCAAAACATACACACAAGAAACGTAATAGGTTGACTCAAAAGCGTCTGAATGACTTGGTTTATGTGAAGTACAACCTTCTCTTGCATGAGAAGAAGGTGAAAGGGCAAGCTTCATATGAAACACTAGACTTGGATGATATTGATCCATATTCAGTAGATTGGATTGCTCCTCTAGATGTTGAGGATGCAGATGCAGATGTGGGTGAACCTTTATTGACAAATGAGCAACTGGCTGAGTTTGAGAGAGAAGTAGATGATTGGGATGCGGATGTGGCAGTACGTGAGGAGGAACATGAGCTTGGTCATCCATTAGAGAGTTTTGTCGAGCGTGAGGCACCTATCACGGGACTTGTTGAGGATGTTGCCACAACATCTACTTCAACACTACCCACCCAGCAACAACGATCTCTTTTGAGTTTTACTCATAGGTGCAATTTATGATTGCTACTTTTAGTTTTCATTGATACTGAAACTTGAACTTAATATGTATTCAAAAGTACTAGTTTCATGGAGTTTGACTTCTATATGTATTGAACTTATTTATATTCAAATGTTGTACTCGTTTTTTGGTATATGATTCTAGCACTATGTTAATCTACTAAGTTCTACTCACTATGGATTATTGTTTAACTAAAAACTTTGATGATATATGGTGGATATCTCAAATTATTATATATTCTACAAATTTGGTGTATATCTATGCATTTTTAAGAATATTTTAAGAATTTGTATATTTTCAAATGTTTGATAGAAGTGTTGATTTATTGTCGAATTTTTCCCTAAGTTTTTGCCTATTTTGAGTTTTTCAAAAAATTTGGGCCGGTCGAGATATTGCCAATATGGAATTTTTAAACTATGGTATGACTGGCTTCTTCCCTTACCTCCATACCTTGGATTGCCTTCTCTCCACTGAGTTTAATTCCCTGTTCTACTATGACTCTTGGCAGGGGTCCCTCTTTAATTGGTAGGAATGTGACATCTTTGGGCGTTTCTTTGAGAGTGTTGCTTGTGATATTTGGCAGTCAAAATTCATTCTCTGAAGAGCTTGAAGATGTGTCTTCTGTACTTTTACCTTTGGCTACCATCCCTTCTTCATTTGAGCTTTCTTCTTCTTCTTCTGTGCTCTGTGTATTGACAGAAACATCTTGCCTTACTCTTTTCTTCCTTGGTTCACCACTCCTAGTGCCAAATGTGTCATGTTGTAGCTAGTAGCTCGTTGCATGTCTATCGGGTTCCACTCTGTTTGCTGGAACAAATGTCCTCCAATGCTCTCATGCTACTTGTGTGTGGAGGTTTGTTAAGAACATGACTATGGTATGTTGGGGCATGTAGAAGGTCTTGTGCCTTAGTTCTAGAAATTCTTCCATTCTTTCTGAGAGAAGTTGAGCTCAATTATAAATTCTTACCATATTGAGTCTATTTACCAAGGGTAGCACCCAAGTGGCTACATCTGAGGTTCGCTTCCTATGAGCTTGCTTTTGATCAAATTCACAATTCCTCCAGCCAAATACTGTTGCAAACCCTTACACAATTCTCTTCATACAATCAACAAAAACAATTGTCAATGTTAGCAAAGTCCATCGTTAATGCTCTTTTGCCTTCAAACACTTATTCGTTTTCCTCACTGCTACTTAGACCCTCTTTGTTCACTGGTTGGCCCATTTTACTCTCACCATGTAACTTCCAATTGTCATGCCCAAATTCATGTAGGCAACGATGCCAAATGTTGCCTTTTAGGGTAATGTTTAACACATACGAGAATGCAAGTAAATATAATAGAACAAAATATAATGTAGAAAACTTAATTACATTTCCATTGATCTTATTAATGCTTTACAGTGTACCGGAATGACATCGACAATACTTATATTTTATCAAGACCACACAACACCCTCTCTCCAAGATAAGTATATAAATATATATATAGGTGTCGAGGGGATGCGAGTGCTTATTGTTACCCAACTACCTACCTCTCGAGAAGCACTGACAAATAATAAAAACACTAATTGGTCAGCAACAAGGAGGGAGTGAATTTTCTTGAACAAGCAATGATTTTTACATATCAAGATGGGCATATTCCTTTCAAATCTAAGTTTAAAAAGGTGGTGATATAAAAAAATTGTGGCTATACTATATTGTAAAATTCATTTGATACCCAGATTTTAACAAAATTTCATTTGAAAATTTGCAAGAAGAAAACGAAGAGGTGGTGATATAAAAAAATTGTGGGTATACTATATTGTAAAATTCATTTGATACCCAGATTTAACAAAATTTCATTTGAAAATTTGCAAGAAGAAAACGAAGTTGGTTTTCAACTAAGGAAAACTCATGATTGCATTGCACTTTGCTTCCTTGTTTAGATGTTGATGTAATTTTATTTCATAAGAAGTTTCAAATTTCCTTCATGTTTTCTTATCGGTTAGTGATCTTAATGCAATTTCCCCATTGTTTTGCAAGGTAAATTGTTTAGGTAGAAGATTTGAAAACATGGAGAGGATGATGGAAAGACCAAATTCAAGAATTCAAGGAAAGAACAAATGGATGTTAAAAGGTCAAGCACATGGAGAGTGATTTGCAATTCTAGCCATCATATGAATAGATTTTAAACATGTAAATGCATCGATAGACCCCGATTTTGCATTCCAACACATGCAAATGCATGTAAGGAATATGTTTTTGCATTTCTAAGGCAAAAACAGCTTATGTAAATCTTCATTTCCAGCTCACATTTTCACATTTGGAGGCCATAAAAATGCATTTCCAGCTCAAACAAACCAACAACAAGGTCACATTTTTGCATTTGGGAGCTTGTTTTGCCATGTGAAGACCACGTTTTTGCCCTATTCTTGCAAAAAAGACCCATATTTGAGCAGTAAGGAGGCACGCTTTTTTATTGAAAATACCTCAAGAATGATTTACATGCAAAACTGTTTTGCATTTTGGAGGATTTGTGACTTGTATTTTGCCCATTACATGCAAAAACGACCAAGTGTTTGAGCCTATTTACATGCATTTGCATCTTTGAAAAGGTCAAGGATTTGGTTGAAAAGTTCAAAATTGGAGAGAAGTTTATCATTTCAACTTCTTTCCAATTAAGTAGACATTTTCAACTTTGCTCGTCTATTTTTGCTATTTTGTTGCATATTTTGGTTCATCCTTAGACATTTGTCCAAAGACATGCCATATATTGTGCGAAATTCCTTTAAATAAGATGAAAACCTCTATTTTCACATGCTTGGAATTTCTTGAAACTCCAAATTCGAAATTGCATCTAGGAGAGCAACTTGATAGTTGTCATGTTTGAGTCAATAACCAAGGAATGCATATTTTTGCTTGTTTGCTTGCTGTTTTGATTTACTTTTTTTGAAAAGGTTAAGCATTCTTCTCCAAGAATGCAAGTGCATATCACACCATTTCATTTTTCACCTTTCCATGCAAGTGCATCACACCTTTCTGTATCCCACCAATTCATGTCAAAGCATATTGCATCCATTTCCTAATATATGCAATTACATATTAAGAGCAATTACATTTAATCTCATCCTCGATCCGCATTTACATGTAATTACATATAAACCTATTTTCCAAACCCGCTTACTTGTAATCTCATCCTTTGAACCTAATTACATGTAAATCCCTTTTCGTGTAATTACATGGAGAGAATCTGATTTTGGTAAAAGCTCACACTTTTAAACACTAGAATCGCCATTTGCACACATCCATATGCATCCCAACTCGCATTCTTGGCCATACCCACAAAAACCCATCTTTGCCCACATGTAATCCACCCTTGAGAGTCCGATTTTGGCCATTTTCACCCAAATACATATGCTTTGCGGTTCATTTCCAGCCATCATATGTGTTCCATAAGTATCTAATCCATATTTTGAACAATCATCCCTCATGGATTCGTCATTGTAACTCAAATCCCAAAGTTTTTATTGATCTAATCTCATTTGAAGATGTTTTCATCTTCATGTTGCGGCACACTGTTCAAGATATGTCAGAACTTCTTTAAAGAATGAAGACATTAATAAAAAAGGTGTTCTTCGAATCTAAAGAAGTAGTAATTCATTTGGTCTCCATTTTCCCAATGGTTGTCTGAGAACTTGAGTTCGTGTAGGGAATGCAGCAAGCACTTTGTTAAAAAAAAAAAGAGTTAAAGGTTCTAATGGAAAGTTGTTCCGAGTTTACATCTGGACACCATTGAAAAGGTTTTCAAAGTGTCAGAGACTCTAGAATGTGTCAATCTACAAAGTCGAATTCACGACAACTCGAACGAGAAAAAGCTTGATCACATCAAAGTTTTCAAATGACAATTAGAAACTCATCAGAATCCTCGATCCCACAAGCATCGCAAATTACAAGGCCCTTCAAAACAATCCCTAGGATTGTTTCAACACTCTTTCGTCTTCATCCTTCTTTAGTTTTCATGTTTGTAGTTGAAGAGAATGAATTGCATGAAAATATGTAATTACATGTAATTCAATTGCATATCCTTATGACATGCAATCCAATAATTTCCCTCACCTAGTTTGACCAGGTCAAAGTTGGTTGAGTGGCTCGCAATTTTTCCTCCACTTATTTCTCAACTCCTTTGCATGTATAAAGGAGTGCCCTCTCATTGTAAAAATCATCTTTTGTTGTATGTAAGAAAGCTTTGCCAAACTTGTGCAAGCATAACTTTGATTGTGCAGTACAAACTTGGGAGAAAAGGGAATAAAAGAAGTAATTGGATTTGAAACTTTGATCGGAGTCAATTGTGATAGAGCAAATTAGAAGCTTTGATTTTAATTTGTGCCTATTGTCTTTGATTCATGTCATTATTGTGTGTTCAATAATAGAGCACAGTGAGTTAAGAAGCAATTAGAGCCGAAGCTTTGACCGGGAGGTGTTGTGGTTGTTAGAATATGAAAAGATTAATAACTCAGAAAACTAGTGCAAAGAATAGATATCTAAACTATGAATGCAAATGATACAAAATCAAAATAGCAACATAGACTTAGTCTCCAAGAGAGTAATGCAAATGCTAGAAGCAAAATAGCATTTAGAGGATGTAAAAACAAGAGATGCAAATACAAGCAAGGTAGCATGCTTATATAGGCTAGGAAGAGGGAGGAGGTGGCAACACTGACCAATGAGGAGCAACCATCTATCAGACTAAAGATAGCAAAGTATCTTCCCAAGATAGCTAATGGATGCTCACATGTAGGAAGGTGACACCTTGCAACCATTCACCTAATAAAACATGCTTTTTTAACCTAAGTGAGATTATTAAAAGTGTAGGAAAAACCTAGCAATATAGGGAAAAATAAATAACCTACTAGGAAATAAAAAACTACACTAACATTCCCATAAGCGAAGCTTAGGGGAATGTAGAAATGGGTCCCGGCAAGTCAAGCCTGATGATCATGTACATAAAATTCTCCTAAAAGAGATAGAAAAGAGACCCCCCCCCAGAAAAAAAAAAAAAGTCAGGACTCCGAGTGAGAGGAAGAGGCCCCCCCAAAAGATGAAGCATCCTGCACCCCCAACAAAGCTCGTAAATGAAGGAACTTGCTCTCAATAAAGGGTTTGGTGAAGATGTCAGCAACTTGCTCGGAAGTTAGACAATAGTGAAGGTCGATGATGTGACCATGGATGAGCTCTCAGATATAGTGCACGTGGACCTCTATGTGTTTGGTTCGTTGATATGATGGACTAGATTCTGTGAGATTTGAATGACACTCTAGTTGTCACAAAATATAACTGATGGCCGTCTAATCTGGTTACCAAACTCAGTGAGAAGATGTTGAAGCCAAATGGTCTCAGTGGCGGCATTTATAGTCCCTCGATACTTAGCCTTAGTAGAACATAGAGCAATAGCAAATTGCTTTTTGCTCAACCAACAAATGGGACTTGAACCAAGTGAGAAGCTGTAACCTAAAGTAGTTGTATGGAGTTAGGATGGGCATATTTGTTTGATCCATGATGAAGAAATGCTAAAAAGAAGAGAACCCAGCCATAATAACGGCCCTGCTCCCCTCTTTTTTTACTGAATCAAAGAACACCCCCCCCCCCCCCCCCCCCCCCCCCCCAAGAAATATGATTTGGCACTTTATTTTAGTGCATTTACACCTACCACTAGCAAGAATTACTAAGTGGTCTTGATTTCAATGCATTACGAAAACCCTCACGAAGTGCATATTTTGAAAGTGAAACTTGGGCACAATACTCAAGGAAACAAATAGCACCACTGTGATCTACTCGAAAAATCATGCACTTAGAATTGCCTCAATACAAGGTCGTATGACAAAGTTATGATCCTTTGAAGTTTACAAAACTAGAATTGTGCAAAGTCACGGTCAAGAATTTAATTTTTGAATAATTTATGCATGAAAATAAAAAAATGACTGCACTAGTGGATAGAGCACGAAAAAATAGTCAAGATCATAACAAGAATTGTCGAAATCGGAGTTCATATGAGCAAAAACAAGGCATTCGAAAATTGCATTCAAATTTGCGATTACCAACAGAGAGGAGTATGGCTGTAGCGTTTCGCGCTTGATTATGCAAAATATACAGATTGCATGCAAAAAATAATACAGAAGATGTAGCTGTAGTGTAAATTAGATGCTTTTAACAACAAAAAATGGCCCCAACAACTAAAAAACGACCCCAACAACCAAAAGACGTCATGAAAAGGTTGAATCAGCTACCTAAGTCAACCAACGATATGTTGAAATCTGCAATATTGATTGAAAACACCAAATATGCAAGTTGGTTGTCAGATTTGAGATTCAAACCCCAATTTCACAACTTATATGATGGTCTCCGATCTCGATGAAATGAAAGCCAAAATATGACTTTCTCAAGCCTCCTGGACGCGTTGGAACAACCAAAAATGTTGCTAGTATAACTAGAAATGCTACAATCACCCAGATTTCATAAAACACGTGTAAACCCCACAGATTAAAAACGTTTTTGTGAAACTTTTTTGATTCTCAAGATCATCCGAAGATGCGAGAGAAGAGCATAATGGGTTTTTCAAAAAACTACAATAAGATTTATTAGCCCCCCCCGAATCTCTCAAATAAGGAAACTAGAATCTATTCTTGCACATAGAATGGCTATGATACCATGTTAGAATTTGAAAATATTAATAACCTAGAAAACTAGTGCAAATAATAGATATCTAAACTATGAATGCAAATATACAAAATCAAAATAGCAACATAGAGTTAGTCTCCAAGAGAGTAATGCAAATGCTAAAAGCAAAATAACATTAAGAGGATGCAAAAACAAGAGATGCAAATACAAGCTATGTAGCATGTTTATATAGGCTAGGAAGAGGGAGGAGGTGGCAACACTGACCAATGAGAAGCAACCCTCTATCGGATTAAAGATAGCAAAGTATCTTCCCAAGATAGCTAATGGATGCTCACATGTAGGAAGGTGACACCTTACAACCATTCACTTAATAAGACATGCTTTATTAACCTAAGCTAGATTATTAGAAGTGTAGGAAAAATTTAGAAATATAGAGAAAAATAAATAACCTATTAGGAATAACAAACTACATTAATAGTAGTAATACATAGACTAGAAGCTTTGACTGTAGCTTATGTTACCATCTCAAATTCACAAAAAATAGTTAGAATTTCCCTACTTTTGGAAGTCTTTGTAACCAAATGGTAGATGTTTTTCTTATAGAATAGATTAAAACTAAAAATAAGTTATAGAATAGAGATCATCTACTTTTGGAAGTCTTTGCGCCCAAATGGTAGTGATTTCTCTTATAAATTAGACAAGCATGACTTAGAGCCAAACCGGTACTCTTTCAATCAGACTTTGAGTTGGTGTTGGTTTATCGGTATCATCGTTTCCAACTATTAGGTAGAAGTGTAGTTAGAGATTTCATCTTGCTTATTACTCGCTTTGTGGGTAAGTGGATTCTTTCTTGAAAGCTAAGAGGAAATAATATTAGTAACACCCTTTACAAATCTCTCAACTTCTTGCTTACCTTGAATTGATCCAAGGAATGGTGAGAACATGGTGTTAGTTTTATTTGATCTCTAATAGATAAAACAATTAACACAAGAATAATGTAACTCTTACTTGTATTATTGTTGAGCAGCCTTGTTCTTTGAATATTGCAGATCTTTGGGACTGTAGGTGCAGAGTCGACTTCCTTATCTTGTATTGTTGATGGTTTGAGATAACTTCTTGATAGCCCTGCAAATTATATATGTGATGGAGAATTGTTTATGATAAACTGGGTGTAGACTGCTGATACAAAATGCCCTGTATTGATTATGTTTATTCAGCGATCTGCACTTTATTGATATACAATACAGAGAGTCATGACTCCTGAAGAGTCATGGCTCTACATGGCCTTTGGCCACATAGAGTCGTGCCTCTTCTGGGGCATGATTTGTTATGTGTAGTTAAGGCAGAGTGTAACACAAATATGCGCCCGCATATATTATATCAAGGAGCCCGATCACATATAATAATGTGATAATATAAATGGGGCTGCCGATAAGTATACTATTATCTGCCGATGATTATAATGCAAACATATATGATTCAAAGCGCGCGTGCACACAGACACACACATGTATTGGATTTAATAATCAGTAGTAACAACTTAATCTGTTAAACATAAACACAGATTAGTATATCAGATAAACATGAATTACATCTACTAATGCTAAAACATTAACACTCCCTCTTTAGCAAGGGAGAAGTAAAATACCTTTAGGATTTCAATATAGAAATCTAATCACTTTATCTGATCTTCACACTATGAAATAGTTAAAAGTTAGAACACAAAATTATGAACACTTATCACAATGCATTTTAAAAATCTCTAATTGTCTGAAACAATATCTAGAGAAGCCACAATAAGAATATTACCTATGATCTCTAATTGCTCGAGGCAATGTCTAGAGATGTCCATAGTAATAACATAGAATTTCATGATCTCTAATTGCTTGAAGCAATGACTAGAGATGTCCATGAAAATTTGTTACTCATGATCTCTAATTGCTCGAGGCAATGTCTAGAGATGTCCATGATAATAACATGAATTTGTTATCTATGAGCTCTAATTGCTTGAAGCAATGTCTAGAGATGTCCATGATAAGAGGCCTATTACTTACAAGATCGTCACCTCGTAAATAATTACCTTATGAATAAATATGTATATGAAAGATTGTCACCTTTCATTACATATGATGCTACTAACAAACAATAGAAGCATAAACATACATGAATTAAATTTGATATAATATTCGATATTACAATTTAATCATACCAAGTTTTTCTTTGAAGTATTTCAACTTCACTTTAGCAAGAGGCTTGGTAAAGATATTAGCTGTTTGCTCATTAGTACAGATATACTCTAATTGAATGATTCCTCAATTTACCATATCTCGAATGTAATGAAAAGGAATTTCAATATATTTTGAGCGATTGTGAATACTAGATTGTTTGAAAGCTTGATGCAACTTTGATTATCACAACGAATCACAGTGGGCTTCAAGGGTCTTTTAAACAAATCAGCTAACAACTTTTGTAACCATATTGCTTCTCTAGCACCTAAAGAAGATGCGATATATTCAGCTTCGGTGGAGTTTAGAGCAATTGAAGTCTATTTTCTACTAGACTAGGAAATCATGCCAGATTCGAGACTAAAGCAATATCCAGAAGTACTTTTACGTTCAATAGGACTGCCTGCTCAATCAGAATTTGAATATCCATGAAGTTCGATGTTGACCTTCTTTTATTTGATTCCCATTCCAATAGTACCTCTCAAGTATCTCAAAATGTATTTAGTTGCATGTAGATTTATCTTCTTAGGTGCACACATAACTGACTCAAGATGTGAGTAGCATAGCATATGTCAAGACGAGTATTAATCAAATACATTAAAGATCCAATAATCCACCTGTAGTAAGTAAAATTTGTAGGCTCTGACTTGATCACATCATCTTTCAACTTATGTAAATTTACTTCCATAGGGGTAGCTGCTGGTTTACATTCCATCAACCCAAATTTAGTTAAGATACCTACAGTATATTTCCCTTGATTTAGAATAATACAGGTATCCTACTGCCAGATTTCTAATCCGACAAAGTAGTGAAGTAGACCTAAGTCTTTCATTTCAAATTTTGCTGTGAGCTCTTGTTTGCAATTTTCTATGAGATATTCTTCTCCTGTAATCAAGAAATCATCAACATATAACACAAGGATAATCATACCATCACCCTCTATTTTGAAGTATAAGTTGGGATTAGCTTCATTTTCGAAATATCCTAACTTCAGCAAGTAGTAGTCTATCCTTTCATACGAAGCTCTGGGAGCCTGTTTAAGACCATAAAGTTCTTTCTTTATCTTACAGACATGAGTTTTGCTGCCATGAGTATTGAACCCTTTTGGTTGCTCGATATAGACTTCCTCTTCAATCTTGCCGTTGAGGAAAGCTGCTTTGACATCCATTTGGTGTACCTTCCATCCCTTGGATGTTGCAATAGCCAAGATAGTTTTGACAGAAGTACATCTAGCAATTGGAGCAAAAGTTTCTTCATAATCGATGCCTTCTTTCTGTGAGAACCCTTGTGCTACAAATCTGGCTTTGTATTTTTCAATGCTACCATCAGATGCATGTTTAATTTTGAACAACCATTCGGAAGAAACAACTGATTTCTTCTTAGGTCTTGGTACCACATCCCATACATCATTTTTAATATAGAGTTATATTCTTCAATCATTGCTTCTTTCCAAAATTGATTTGAAAGTGCTTCTTTAACATTAGAAGGTTCTGATTTGATAAGTTCAGTTAACAATGCAACATAACATGATTGATTTCTTGTTCTTTTTCTCTCTCGCATTGCTTCATTAGGTTCAACATGATTTTCTTCTATCATTTTTCTAGCCCAGAGTGGTCTCTTTTTATTAGTGATATTTTTAGATTCTTTATGAATAGGCATAGTGGAGCTGGAAGGTTCAGAATCATTTTCCTTCTCAATTTGTGTTTGTTGATCTTCTTCAGGAATAGACTTAGTAATAGATTCATCACTATTTCTGGAAATTTTAAATGCAGTATCTTCTTCAAATTTTACATCTCTGCTAATCTCAATTGTTCTTTGCCCTGGAATGAAGATTCTATATCCTTTAGTTGTTTCACTATATCCATTAAAGATTCTCTTTTTCCTGGAAGGTTCTAGTTTTGTTCTTTTCTCTTTAGGTATGTGAATATAAACTGGACATCCAAAAATTCTTAAATGACATAGGTCAGGTTTAATGCCTGTAAATACTTCTTCTGGAGTGGTGTTTTCTGAAACTGAGTATGGACGTATGTTTTGTATGTAGACTGCAGTATTAGATGCTTCGGTCCAGAAGGAAGTAGGAAGGTTTTGGTTGTGCATCATTGCTCTGGCTGATTCAACAATTGATCTATTTTTACATTCTGCAATTCCATTCTGTTGAGGATTATAAGGTACAAAAAACTACCTCTTAATCCCAGCAGAAATGCAAATTTTTTAAAAAATATCAGAAATATATTTACCTCCATTGTCTAATCTAAGGGTTTTTATTTTATGTCCTGACTTATTTTCAACTAAGGCTTTGAATTCTTTAAATTTTGCTAAGACTTCAGTTGATTCCTCTTGTTTCAAGAAATAGATCCAGGTTCTTCTAGAGTAATCATCAATAAAAATTATATAGAAGAAACATCTATTAAGAGACAGTACTGACATAAGACTACAAAGATCAGTGTGAATTAGTTCAAGGATGCACTTAGATTTGTGACCACTTATAGGAAATGATTGTTTAGTGTTTTTGCCTAGGGCACATCCTTTGCAAATATTTGAGTGATCAGATTTTAGGCTAGGAAGACCTTTTACAATTTTCCCCAAGGATGATAATACTCGGTAGTGAAGTTGACCTAGCCTCCTATGCCAAATTTCAGTAGAGTTTGAAGTTTCACGACTTAGAGCTAATTTTGAATTTTGACTATTAAAAAGTTTATAGAGACTTCCATCCTTAAATCCAATAGAAATGGCTTGCTTAATATTAGAATTCTTGGGCGAGGCTAGGACTTTGTCCTCTAGAAATGTGATTTTGAAACCTTGATCAGCTATACCAAAAATAGAAACTAGGTTTCTTTTAATTCTTGGTACATATAAGACATTCTTGAGTTGTAGCGTGGTTCCTGAATTTAGTAGAGTTGAACAGGAACCAATTCCTTTAATAAGATTATTAGAGTTATCTCCAATGGTAACTTCTTTTGAGGCTTGTTCAGTGAATGTTTCAAATTTGTCCTTAAACCGGTGATGTGTCGAGATGCTCCACTGTTGATGATCTGAGTGTTGTTATTAGAGTTTAATTCACTTGAAAGGGCTAAGTAAAAGGCATAGTTTTCTCTTCCTTTTCTCTCTTCACCCTCTTCTTTGATTTCTGCTAGGGCTGCTTGAATTCTTTTCTTTTCAAGACATAATTTGTGGGGGTGATCAATTTTGTCACATTTAAAACATCTAACTTTTGACCAATCACGCTGCTTGTAAGATTTGTTAGACTCCTTTTTGTTGTATTTGAATTTTCTCTTCTTATTTGATTTTGCATGTAGTGCTTGGATTTCTCCCTCTTGATTTGTACTTAGTCCTCTTGAGACTAGTCTAGATTCTTTTTGAGTGCATTCATTTTTTAATATATCAAATTTTGGAAGTTCGGGTCGAGAACTTAACCCTCAAATAAATGTTTCCCATGCTAATGGGAGACTTCTCAGTGCTATCATGCTGAGTTCTTTGTCATCAACTTGGTTGTCCATTGTTGCAAGTTGATCTTTTAGTTCTGAAATTCTTAAAAAAATGAGGTGATTGATTCTCCATTTTTCATCTTAATGTATAGTAGATCTTGTTTTAAGGTTAATAATCTACTAGTATTATTGATTTCAAATGTATCTTTAATTGTGGAGAACATTTCAAATGCAGTCTTGAGACTAGATATGGAAGGTAGGATATGATCTTTTATGGAATTTGTAATGATCTTCATTGCTTTGTTATTATGTCTTTTCCATGTTACTTTCTCTGGTCCATTTTCAGGCATGGCCATGTTTGATTCAATAAATTCTTCTATTTCCATTTCTTTTAATATTATCATTAGTCTAATTTTCCATAAAGAGAAATTAGATGCACCCTCAAGCCTATCTTCTAGTCTCACATGATTCACCATTTTAATAATTTAGAGTTTTAGCTCCTTCTTCAAAAAAATGAGATTTAAATATATATTGTGTAATAGTTTTTCTTATCAGAATGGCTCTGATACCATGTTAGTTTTATTTGGATCTTTGATAGATAAAACAATTAACACAAGAATAATGCAACTCTTACTTGTATTACTGTTGAGCAGCCTTGTTCTTTGAATATTGTAGTTCTCTGGGAGTGTAGGTGCAAAGTCGACTTCCTTATCTTGTATTGCTGATGGTTTGAGATAACTTCTTGACAACCTTGCAGATTATATATGTGATGGAGAATTGTTTATGGTAAACTAGGTCCAGACTGCTGATACAAAATTTCGTGTATTGATTATGTTTATTCAGCGATCTGCACTTTATTGATATACAATATGGAGAATCATGACTCCCACAGAGTCATGGCTCTACGTGGCCTTCTTCAGGGGCATGATTTGTTATGTGTAGTTAAGACAGAGCATAACACAAATATGCGCTCGTATATATTATATCAAGGAGCCCGATCACATATAATAATGTGATAATATAAGTGGGGCTGCCGATAAGTATACTGTTATTTGGCGATGATTATAATGCAAACATATATGATTCAGAGCACACAGACACACATATGCATTGGATTTAATAATCAGCAGTGACAACTTCATCTGTTAAACATAAACACAAATTAGTATATCATATAAACATGAATTACTTCTACTAATGCTAAAACATTAACTGAGGAAGCCTTTCCTTTAAGGTAGGAGAGACTTTGTCTCATATGCTATGGCTGCTCATCCTGTTTTGCGATTGGATTTTGACAAAATTGTCAGTTGCAAAACATACACCTAACACAAACGACAAAAGTTATGTTCAGAACTATAACATGCAAACCAAGGTGGGAACTTTTTATTGTGATTGTACAGCAAAGAGTATGCATCACCACTTTTCTGGTCCATGCACATACTTTGATGGTGCATCAGTGTGGATTGGCTCCGAGGTTTTACCATCCTTTGTGGGATGAGTATTTGCCAATTGTAGTTGTTGAGATTAGTGGTTGCAAGTTGGACTTCTTGTAGGGTCAACACATCTGTGGTAGTTTAGTAGAGGATGGAGATAGTCGTGTTGTTGCAAACACCTTTTGTGATTTGTATCTCCACATAGAAAATGTATGCGAGTTTAGTTTTCTTTTGGACTAGAGTGATGACAGGATTAACATTGTAGTTTGGGCAGGTGCCATGGATTGTCTTCGCTACTTTGGGTACGGTAAAGTTGAGTTTAGAGTTGAGCAGAAAAAGTCTGAGGATGTTCTTTTTGGTAGGGTTTTATTTAGAGTTTGGGATCCTTCTAGTGCATTATGATTTCAAAAAAAGGTCACTCAGGTTTTTCACGAGCTTACATAGCATGCCTACAATTTTTACCTTGATCCTCTTGCGCACGATCCCTTTCAGATGGACAATTCAAATGCAAACGTGTTGGATTCACTCTGCATAGTTAGGGGAAGCAAGCTTTGTCAGTCTTTTGAGTTGCTTCCCTATGATGAGTTCTTGTGACATAGCAAGGAATGCCTACAATTTTTACCTTGATCTTCTTATGCAGGACCCCTTTCATATGCACTATTCAATTGCAAACGTGTTGGACACTGTGTATGATAATTCACTTTGTATGGTTAGGAGAAGTAAGCTTTGTTGGCCTTTTGAGTTGCTTACCTATGAGGAGTAACATCTATGGTTAGATTCGGTTTAGGTTGGCAAGTTCTTTCAGTTGTACTATCGATGATGTTATAAGAGCTAGTTAGTGATCATAGGGACAGTACACAATTCTACCCTTGGGATATGGGTGGTTTGATGTGTTATTTGTTTTTGAGATTGCTGTGGGACAAGTAATTTAAGGAAGGGCAGATTGTAGTGTTGCCATTTTTGTGAAGATCAACTTTTAGAGGATTAGCATTTTTCTTGACCCTAAGGCTAATGGAGTGTTGTTCAGAGAGTCCTATTTGGGACTTTTGGAGCTCTTCAGGTGGCCGTGTTGAGTGTTTACCTCACTAGATCCTTCATCTATTCCGAGTCATTGATATTCAAAGGTTTCTAGTTCCATTTTGAGGTACTTACTATTTATAGTGCGTCAACAGTCATCAAGAGGGACCCTTACTATTTTTAGTAAGGCATCCAGATTGATAGTGAGAGTAGTAGGTTAGGCAGTGGTGAAGTTAGAATCATCAAATAATGGTTATTAACGTCTAATTATTATTAAAGTGTTACAAAGATTGATTATTTTTAAAGGGAATATTATATTGGCTTCATGTCACTTTATAACTAAAGGAGGATTTAATATTATGAAGTCAGATTATACACTGAGAGCATTTAGTGACTTTAATTCACTTTATTATGGAAGGACATAAAATGTCAAACTATAAAGTGCATTAAATGATTATATTAGTAAGTGGCTCATTAAATGTTTCCCCAAGTCAACACCCAAAGTAACAAAAGAAAATGTGATTTAAGTAATGAGAAGTGTGAGGCTGAAGACTCTTGGTTGACTTGTCTATGGAAATTGTATTAAACCAAAAAGTCCAAAATTGAACCATTCCATTTGACAATTGTGAATTGTGAATTTCTCGAGTTATTGGCACTTGGAATTGGTGAGATACCTAGTGAAATTGTGCAATGGCAATGACTTTTTATTAGAAGCCATGATTGTGATTTCAAGTAAAGGATTTGGAGTTTGATTGAATGAAATTACAATTAGAGGGTTAGCATTAGTCAATAAAATATGCAGGTTGCAGCCAATACAGACCTGTGTTGGAATTTATTAAGGCGATTGCTGGGGTTAGAGAAGCCATGTGAGCTAGACTAAGGGTTGTGGGGTTGCTTACAGAGGCGCACGTTGGGAATTTTGATGTGACAATAGACATCAATAATTTGGGTTCAAATTCATTCCAGATAACACCTTCAATTCATAGTGGTGTCTTGAAATACATTACGTCTGCAAATTTTATCACTCTTTTTCGTTTTGAAAACTCATTGTCATGACTCTTATTTTCCAGATTTTCTATAAAATATTAAATAATATTTAAAAAATTGACGTACCCAAGTACCCAATGTCCCCTATTTTAAAAAATAGGCATACCCATACCCATACCCAAAGTACCCAAGTACCCCCATCCCTGTGCAACCCTGTATATTTCATTGTGTGTGGTGCCATGAAGCAAGATTAACCTTCATGCTCTTTGCTTTTTAAATAATACATGGTTGCGAGGACTTTAAATGTGTTGTATATAAGTTTTAAATTCTACTTTTAGTTTTGATGAATTAATGAAATGCACGATTAGTTATGGAAATTTGTCATTGATTAACTGTATGATTTCTAAACTTAAACTCTTGACATCAATATAATGATTGCTTGCATTTTCTAGTTTATGCTTATTACAGATACATATTGTTGCTTGAATATGCATAAATGATGAATATAGCTAAATACAATTAAAGAACACATTTGGACCTGATACATGTTGAAATTGGCAAACTTGTCATAGCTGGAAACCGAAATGGAATGTGCTGTTCCCTTTCATGAGAAACCTTGACCCAGCTTGTGAGATGTAATGTATACATGGAATTTAGAGTATCTGGTCTGTTTTTATTAAACCATTTAAAGCTGTGCAATTATTTGGATCTCATTAAAATCATGAATCAAGTTTTTTCTACATTTGTACTTCAAGGTGAAGAATAGAGAATGAGCTATTAATTTTTTGTGGTAAATGATGTGCCAGTCCAACATTTTATGCTGACATGTTTTCCTTACATATTTATTCATTTGACACAACTTTTCTGACTTATTTTATGTAGGGGAAGCTAAGTGGCTGACTTTCCCAGAAGCATGGAAGTTGCTTGTAGATGTTAATGCAAGAGAGGACCGTGTAGGACCTTTGGCAAGCATCGCTTCCTCTTCCCATTTTGGCAAACCCTTGCAATGGAAATTCAATATTAAATTACAATACCAGGTTGGATATAGATCTAAAGGTTATCTCTTCATTTAAAGCTCCATTAAGTAAAGAGTCTTTTGTTGATCTATAACGATGAATAATATAGCCTTAGCATTAGATTTTACAAATGGTCAAGAAAAAATGCATAGGGTTAACATATTGTTTTGGGTGATTATCATGTTTTGAAAAACAGTAGGTAGTTTGAGAATGAATATGGATTACAAAGGCTAGCAATATTGTGACAACTGGTATTTGAGGATTCACATTGTCGGCTTTCTTTTTTCATGGTCGTCATTTCTTCATAGGATTATTCTCTTATCCTATAGTTAAAAAGCTGATTTTATTGTAGGGTGTAGGTTTTTGCAGGTGCAAACTCACTATATTGTTAAGATTAATTCAGCAAAGGTTTGGTGGAATTATGTTAGATGGACGATAAATTGATAAAGCTTTTTCTATTTCAGGAGTATCCCCCTGGCGTCCTTGTTGTTCCAATGAACAGTACTACGCTAAAGCCATTCAAAAAAACAAACTTGGTTGTGTTTGCACCTGATGGTTATTCAAATTCTCGCTCTAATGATGCAAATTTTGATATCCATGGAGATGCTTTGATTGTAGATCCAGGATGCCATTTTAGAGTCCATGATCAGGTATAATTAACCTTATTTTAGATAATGAAACTCAAGTTAGTTTAAGAATTGTCAATGAGTTGGATGATGATTAGAGAAGCAAAAAATGTAGTGTTACATGGGGACTTGCACCCCCCTCCCAAACCTCGGAGTACCCGTTCTCGAGACGTCCCCACATTGGGTACTCGCGTACCCAAGTACCCCTACCTCTACCACTCTGCAACCATGTTGCCCCTAGAATGGGGACTTGATTTTCTTTTTGAATTTTGATTTTTGAATGTTACTATTGGGTATGTAATATGTTACCATGTTGAATGTTCAATGGTTCTAGTTCATGTTGCATTTTTGCTATGTTCAAGTATTTTAATTTGGTAAGTTCTACTAAAACATCATTTTGTAACAAGCATTTCATGTTCTATATGTATACTATACAACACCCCTCCCTACCCCGTCCTCCCCTTGCCACCATCCCCTGGCTGCCCCCCCGCTGTCCCAACTTCCCATCGTCCCGAAAATGAGGTCCATTTCCCCCCATCCTGGAAACTCATCCCGACATCCCGCCGTCCCGACATGCCCCAGTACTGGTGTTACATTGGGACTCAAAAATTAAAAGTTTTTTTCTTGTATTTAGTATGTAAAAATGGAAAAGGTAATAATTGTTTCTTGGAAAAAGAATCAACTTAGTCTATTGTTTTTAAGAAGCTTTATTGACTCAATAAACTATTGGCAATCAATGCTGATTATATCTTTATGGTTGGTTTGGCAAACACACTTGTTAGTGTTTGTAAATTTGAACTCTTTCTGTTCGAATAATTATATTTGTCTAATACAATGGACAAGGATGATATGCACTAACATTTTTGTGGGAAATTTACGTAACATAATTAGCCGATAGGCTATTATAGAAGACACTTCCACCGGTTTTGGTATTGTCTCATAATGTTTTTTTATGCACTGTCGGAAAATCAACTTTTGTGGTAATTGCAATTCGATCTGAACTCTTCATGTGCTTTAGAGTGCTTAAATGATGTGTGTGGTTGTCTTTTCAAGTATTAAAGTGTGGAATGTACATACAATTGTTCACCCTCGATGCTTGGGTGCACTTTGTATTTTGCCACATTGACAAGATTTGTTTCTGTCTCACTTGCTGAGTTGGCCAAAATAGTCATGAGAAAAATTGTTGAATTGACAATCACAAACAAATATTTCATAAATTCATAATAACCATCAATAGGTACTTCATATAAGAAAATAAAAAGAAAATGAGCGAGAGAAAATAGACCAAATATGTATGTAAAATGAGATGATAATGATGGAGTTTGTGATACGATGAATGACTAATCGACACTTTGCATACATGCTGAACAATAATTCATGTTTCTCTGCTTCAACGCCTCATATTGACATGCAAACCTCCCTACAATAAATGCCTCTAACACGACATAAGATTTTGAAAATAGTATCCTTTGGTGCTATACTAGTGGCGATGATGGCTAGCATATTAACTGTTATTAATGCTATCGGCCACTCCGTAAAGTCAGCAATAAATGTCAGATAAACACAGGTACTGATCATGCCAGCCCAGTGCCAACCATTGCCGGTCCATATCTGATTTATGATTGGCTCACATCAATTACCAGAGCCCATGCTATAAGTATGCATAGGCTGTCTACAATCTATCACATTGAATACAGGTCAACCCCTCTGTTTGCTGCACAACCATTTGAACAGTGTTCAACAAGCTCACATATAGATATGGATTGTATTTGCACAGAAGCTTTTTTTTTTTGTTTACAAATGTTTTTTTTCCACATGTGGGCAGGAATACAGACTAAGCCCAACCCATCCGACTTAATTTTGTTTATAGAATTAAAATATGATATATAGTGCATTGTGGGATTTTTTTTAAGGACTGAATCATAAAGAAGTGGATAATCTTCATTCAGTTTACAGCCATACATATAAGCTACAAAGTATAGCAGAAAATGGTAGATGTCAACCACATATCTTCAAGAATTTAGGGCCCAACAAGCTCTCATGGTTTAAATTAGGTTATTCGTCCTGATGGGTTTCAAGAGTTGCAGCATCAGAGGAACATGATATACATCTACACCACTAAACAAACTGGAATAAATATTATGTTTCTTGTGGTTAACAAAAATTATGGATAACACAGAGATATCTCAGATAATGAACGAGCCTTCAAAATTGATGCTGCAACATAAAATCCTGGATCATGCTGAGAAATGCATTTAAAGAACAAAGATGAGCATATAAGTTTTAATAACTGAAAACAAGAAGATGGCTCCAAAAAGGTGTTGTGAGTGCATATCATAACTATTAGAGGACACTCTGAGACCAAAGATGTGACAAGTAATAAGAACAAGTTAATGGAACATCAATTTGCGAACTATTTTTTACCATCAATTTTGAAAGGCCACTTGTTCAACAGGAATCTAAAAAGCAAATAAGCGTCAGTTTATTATTGAAAATTTGAATGAATATCTGAACAATGATTTTGGGTAGTTGAAGATGAGGACGCGAGGCCCACACTTTGATGGATTAAACATTTATATTATTTGGATTATTATTATGTGGATACCTCGCCTTATTAGTCGAAAGCCTATTGAAAAAAATAATATCAAAAAACATTTGTCAGTAAGTTGTAGTTCAAGGGAGTTTTAACCCCTTGAAACATGTATTTTATATTTTGTATGGAATCCCATCAGGTACTACATTTTTTACAAATTTCAGGTAAAGATTAGTTTAAACCCTTTATTAATGCCAATAAACAAATAAGGCCGTATGTCACATTTTGAGGAGCTACATTATAATTTTTTATTGGAGTTTATTCTATTTTTAATATTTGGTGTAAATGTAAGTAAAATCGAGTGGATAAGATAAGATAATGATATTAATGTCCTACGAAAAACCAAAAAGAGGTCTATGGGACTGAAAGATTACAACAAAGCAGGGCTGAAGCTAGTAGGAGCACACAAAGGTGTCCGAAGAAAAGCAACAACAACAAACAAAAATAAGCAATAGAAAGCACTAGGAGTCTTTCTTGGGTGAGAAGAGATCAGTCATAGAATGGTACATGTGTTGATGCGTAGAGGTACTACACTGTCTCCGACCTGTCCTAGAAGAGTGTCGCTGGTGCCTATAAGCAGAATGGGATCTGACGCATCTAGAAAGATCACTAGGACAAATAGAGCTAGAGGGTCTTTTCACACCACACAAGGGGGATAAAGGTGTAAAAAAGGCAGTAATGAGCTGAGTAGATGAGTGCCGGTGTGGAAGTAGAGTTTGAATCATGTTATCCCAGAGCATAGTGGCCTCACGCAGATACAGTGCAAGGCATCTATGATGATAATAGCTGAAGAAATCATAGAGAGAGAATCTCTCTGAACAAACAAAAGAACCTCCCTCTGATCTCATAATAAATAGGGCATCGAAAAAGAAAGTGAGCCTCATCCTGCACCTCCCCTAAAGAACAGAACAAACAAGTCCGCTCCTCTCTGTCAATATGATGATCCAATTGAGCTCGAAGACGATGGGAACCAACTCTAAAAGAACCTAAAGAGATCCGCAAGGCATGAGACCAACACCATGAAAGATAGCTAGGTCGGGCAATAATCGCATTTGAGATCTCCAAAAAGTGTGTCGCATAAAATGACATCCGTGGGCGTAATCCACCAGGAGGGTTAACCCAGGTAGCAGTAATGTAACGTGGATGATATTTGTAATAAATTACTATTTTAACTAAAAAATAATATATTTTAAATTAAATGGTATAGTTCAAATGAATAAAAAGAAATGTATAAAAGAAATATTTCATAAATAAATATAGTAAATTAATTTCTAAATTTATAATAATATTGATTTATAGATTATAAAATAAAGAATTGATTAAAAAATTAAATGTAAAATGACTAAATTTAATATACAATGAAAAATAATTTAAAATATATATGTTAATATAAAATATAAAATATAAAATATTTGATTTAAAATGTACAAATAATAGAAAATCGAAAAAATAAAAAATCTCACATGAAATAAAAATGTAAAATGTAAGATACAATGTCATATATAAATGATATTAATATATTTTCAAAAATTAATATACAATATAAAAATTTTACCAAAAGCATTCGAGTATATGGTTAAAAAAGAACGTTTTTTAAAATATGTAGATAATATATAGATATTAAAACATTGAAAATAATTAAAATACACATAAAAGTCCAATAAAAATAAAAATAATATACTTGAAAATTATAAGATTAAATTATTAAGCAATATTAAGTTATAATTATAGAAATATTTGTAGAATAAAAAATATAGAAATAGAGATAACAAAATCAAATATGATATGAATTATTATTGTACAAGTTATTGTAATAAATGTAGATTCAATTTAAATTAAACATTTATTTTTTATATAAATAGATAAAATATATAACCCAAATTATAATATATTTAAACGCTGTATATATTAATGATGTTAATAGTGATTATATTTTCATATATTTTTTTAATATTTCAATTGTAATAAATCTAACAAATGAGTTCTTTTTTATTAATCAAGCCAAAAACTAGAGTTCAATAGATTGTTGTCTCACCAAAAAATAATAAAGTACCTGAGAGCGAGATGGTAGAGTTTTAAAACATATTATTGTAAAATAGAAATGCTAAAGAACCAAGTGCTGGGCGGATATTTTGCAACCGACAGTTTTGTGAAAATCTAGTAACAAAATAGGTAGATCAGCCACAATTTGTGAGACAAAGTCTCTCCTACATTGAAGAGAAGGCTCCCCCTTCTCACTGTTCCTTGGATCAACTAAAGGTAAGCAAGAAGTTGAGAGATTTGAAAGGGTATTACCACGATTCTTTCCTCTTGGCTTTCAGAAAAGAATCCACTTACCCACAGAGCGAGTAATGGGGAAGATGAAGCCTCTAACTACATTTCTATCTAGTAGGTGGAAACAGTGATACTGATAAACCAACACAAACTCAAAGGCTGATTGAAAGCTTACCGGTTTGGCTGTAAGTCCAGTTTGTCTAATTTATAAGAAAAATCACTACCATTGGGGCACAAAGATTTCCAGAAGAAGATGATCTCTATTGTATAAGAAAAACCTCTACCATTGGAGTGCAAAGACTTCTAGAAGTAGGGAAATTCTAACTATTTTTTGTGAACTTGAGATGGTAATACAATTAGCTACAGTCAAAGCTCCTAGCCTACGTATCACCACAATCACTCCTAGTCAAAGCTTTGACTTTGATTGCTTCTTAACTCATTATGCTCTATTATTGAACACACAATAATAACATGAATCAAAGACAATAGACACAAATTATAGTGAAAGCTTCTAATTTGCTCTATTGCAGTTGCTTCTGGTCAAAGCTTCAAATCCAATTGCTTTTTTTTATTCACTTTTCTCCCAAATTTGTACTACACAATCAAAGTTATGCTTGCACAAGTATGACAGAGTTTTCTTGTATACAACAAAAGATGATTTTTACAATGAGGGGGGCACTCCGTAATAGGCAAAGGAATTAAGAAAATGATGGAGGAAAAAGGGGGAGCAACTCAACCAACTTTGACCCAGTCTAACTAACAAGAGAAATTATTGGATTACATGTCATTACACATGTAAATCGTATTACATCTAATTACACGATGTCCTGCAATACATCCTCCCCAACTACAAACATGAAAGAAGAAGAAGAAGAAGAAGAAGAAAGAGTTGAGGCTACTGATTCTAAATGAGTCAATCTTGTGGATTGTTGGCAAAGGCCTTGTACTTGATGATGATCACAAGATCATGGATTCTTGTATTTTACACCACTGCATTCACCATGATGAGTTTCCAATTGGAATTTGAAAACTTGACGTGATCAAGCTTTTCCTCAGTGCAAGTTGTGAATTATCTTGTTAGACTTGCACATTTTGGATCTTCTGGCACTTTGACCTTCTTGATGATGTTTGGAGGTAAACTTGGAACAACTTTTTGACAAGCATCTGCAACTTTTTTTTTGAAACAAAGTGCTTGGCACATTCCCGCACAATCTCAACTTCTCAGACAACCATTGGAAAAATGAAGATCAAATGAATTAATGCTTCTTGAGAATCAAAACATGCCTTCTTGATGTGTTTTTTTATTTTTTTGTAGAAGTTTTGACATATCTTTAAGAGTGTTGTGCAACATGAAGATGATAGCATCTTCCAATGAGATTGAATCCTTCAGAACTTTGGGATTTGACTTACAATGACAAATCCATGAGGGGTTGGTATTCAAAGTATGTATTAGACACTTATGGAACACATATGATGGTCGGAAATGAACCGGAAAGCATATGTATTTGGATGGAAAGGGCAAACGTCAGACTTGGAAAGATGGATTGCATGTGGGCAATGATTGGCTTTTGTGGGTATGGCCAAGAATGCAAGTTGGGACGCATATGAATGCATTCAAATGATAACTTTTGACTTTAAAATGTTGACCTTTAGTCAAAAATAGGTTCTCTAGATATCATTACATGTAAAGTGGATTATATGTAAAACAGACATGCATTTAGGTTCGTAAGATGGAAATGCATGTAAATGGGAACAAAGAATGAGATTGCATGTAAATGTGGATGGAGGGTGAGATTACATGTAATCGCATGTGGAGAATGAGATGCAGTTTGTCATGACATGAAAAGTGGAATTACATGTAATTGCTCTTGAAGTGTAATTGCATATGAAAGGAATGGATGCAATTTGCCTTGGCATGTAATGGCGAATATGGAATGAAACGATGCACTTGCACGAAGAGGTGGAAGGTGGAGTGAAGTGAAACATGCTCAAGTTCTTGGGAAAGAACTTCAATTTCTTCCAAAAGATGAAAAATAAGAAAACAAACAAGCAAACAATGAAGACAAGCACAAAATGAACACATACCTTTGGTTTTAGACTCAAACATGCGAAGAGGCAAGTTACTTTAAAATGCAAATTAGAATTCGGAGTTTGGGAAAAATCCAAAAGTATGGAAATGAGAATTTTCATTATTTTAAAAGAAAAAATGCACTTTTCATGGCATCTATATCAACAAGTGAACATTATCATGCAAAAAAAATACATGGAAATAGCAAGATAAGCATGAATAAGTTTGAAAATGTCCACTTATTTAGAGATTAAAGAGCCAAAATAGCAAGAATCATAAACTTTGAAGACCAATTCTCCTCCAAATCCGGATTCTCAAACAATAATTTGACTTCTTTCGTACTTGCATTCAACAAATATTAATGAGCAAGGAAGGGTCGAATTTGACATGAGGATGCCAAAAGTGTGGTGTCCAAATGCAATAGCATGCATTAAAACTCATAAAAAACCCCTATTGATCTTGATCCAAACATATGGGCTGGAAATGTCATTTTTTGAGTGTTTTAATCAAAAGCGTGGCTTTTTCATTCAAACATTCGGGTCGTTTTTGCTAAAATGTGGCTCGCAAATGGATATAAATTGATAGTTTTTGACTTGTACATGCAAAATCAACTTCCCCAAAAACTAATACATCGATCCAAATGCAAAAATGTCGCTCCAAAATGCAAAAAAGTGAATGAAATACCCAATTTTCTGGGCATTTTTAACAAAAACGTGGCTCAAAAATGCAAAATTCTGATACATTTTTGTCTTGGATATGCAAAATTATGCATGTATATGCATTAAAACTCAAAAACGCCCCCCTTATGATGGATTTCAAACCATTATATTGGCAAATCTAAGCATTTTAGATGAAAAATTGTGTACATGGAGGAAGAAAACATAAAGTTTTTTGCCCTTTAATCTTTAATTTTGGGTACTGTGAGGGCATATGCATGTATTTCAAGGCAAATCACACCTTTGGGAAGAGATTGCATGTTTTAAAAGCATGTAATAGAGTCTCCTTATTCAAATCACACTTTTAGAGTGCATATGCCTATTTTAAAAACATGTAATAGAAGATAAAATGCAAATCGCGCTTTTGGGAGTGCATTACATATTTAAAAAAATGTTCATAAATGACCTTCAGTGCAAAATTGCACTTTTTAGGGGTCATTGCATGTTTTGAAAACATTTAAATATGCATGTCTCACTCTTGGGGAGTCATTGCATATTTTAAAACACATATATTTACATGTTTTATGTGTTTTCAAATTGCCTTTTTGTTCAAAATCGTGGTCTCTAGAGGCAATTACATACTTTCATGTAAATGTGCTTGTAGACATGCTATGCACAACTTAAGTGATGAATTAAGCACATGTCAATTTAATTTTTAAAGAAATATTACTTAAATGGCTCATAAATAATATTTACACTACATAGATAAATATATAATGTGCAAATATCATTCAAAAAGTATTATTTACTAAGATGTTTGAATTAAAATTCATAAATTAAATAAAACTATAAAGTCACTTAAGTGAAAAATTGAAAAGCAACTTAACTTAAAAATATAACATAAAGTGCTTTGTAGTTACTTTAAGTAAAAAATTACAATGATAAAGTAACTTAAAAACATAACATAAAATGAATTTATGTTATATTTTTCAAAACGTGAATATCAACTTCAAAATATAACATGGTAATTTAATTCATGCAGTTGCACTTGGAGAGTCCACTTTTTGGGCACTAAAATGGTCATATCTTTTGATTGCCAGCTCTGATTAAGCCTTAAGATAGACCGAATTGAAGGGAAAACCAAAAGCAATGAGTTGAGCAAAACCAAAGAAACAAAAACCAACACACTCAAATGAGAAAAAGACGTTGAAGGCTTCAAATATTGAGTGTAGGCTCAACAAACAAAAAACTAAAAAGACTTGATGAAGCCTTTAGTAGAAGGATTTATTATATCAATTGGAATCAATTGGTTGATCAAAGTTAGCCAATTAAATAATGAACTAACTCGGAGAAATGCGAAACTAAGTTGAAAAAGTTTCGTATTGTTAACTAGATTTTGTGGTGACAAATTGCAGGACAACACCTAGTACTACTTCTGTAAACCAACATCTAAATTTCCGCTGTCACAATTTGGAGGCATCCCCTGATTTGAGTCATAGTCATTGGTGCCTGGAGAAGCAACAGTGTTGCTACAAATATTCGCAGACCTGAGCCATTGATCCATTTCTTGTGAAGTACCAATTTTGTTCCTCCATTGTCTCTTTTGCTTCAACTGATTGATGAACTCTGCTAGTGTGATCTTGAAGTCATCCACATCCTTTACTGTGTACCCATAGGCAATTTCTTTCCTTTCCATGGTGGATTTGCCTTCCCTTAGCACCTGCAAAAACTTGCTATCTTTCATCTTTATAACAATTGTGACCTGTAAAGAGATGTCAGCAAAAATGGGTCTCCTCAGAGGCTCAGAAGCTTCCTTGGCCTTCTTGCAGAAATGTCATCATTTCTAACCTTCCAAATAATATATAACATAAAAGAAAAAATGGACTAGAAGGTGTTACATTATTTGGTGCTAGTAATAATGATCCTAGATACAACATCTTGTAATTAAAAATCCTTATTCTTGACCATACGAAACATATTGGAGATATCTTTTGCAATAGAGCATTCAAAGAAAACATGAAAACCTAATTCTGGAAGATTGAGACCTAACAAATATTTGGTTCACTCCCAAGTTTCTTGAAGGGGAAGTTTATGCAGGAAGAGACGCCAAAGGAAACAGGTAATTTTAGGCTCAATAGGGCGAGACTAGAGGTTAGTGAGGCATGTACTCCAAATAGAAGGCATTAGATTCAAGTACCGTTTGCAATTAAGGTGCTCTAGAATTTCATGGTATGGGTTAGAATAGAGTAGATATATTTAGTCTTACCTGATACATGGGGGTCTCATCTGTCATGTCCCCTCTTTAGTGACATCATTTTTTAGTGGATTTGCCTATCATGGACTCTCGTAGGCAGATGGTTTTGGTGAGAGAGTCATTCTGATGATTATTTGGAGAGTGGATGGTCTTATTTGCTTTTGGAAAGATGGTATTTATTATATTTTTATTATTATGTGTTATGCGGGGCCAAATGTTATAATTTTGAGTTGAGTTGCACTTTTTATTTTATAAAGTTACTTTTTATATAAAAGTGTATTATAAAGGTATCTCGTAAGAATATTTTATGGATACTTCTAGAAGTTCTAGTGGCTTCTTAGAGAAGTGAATAAATAGAGTGCTTGGCCTCTCATTTGGACATCCCATAACTTGAGTTTACACTACCTTTTTCTTTGAGCATTTGTGGCGCCATCTTGGTCTGCAGATTATCATTTCTTCTTTAGGAACGGAGTTTCCTAAGGATTTTGCATAACTAAGGAGGTGAAATATCCTTTGAAGGATTGCACATTTGGAGGTGATACTACAGTCACTTTAGCTAGGGCATCATTGGGCCTAAGGCCATTGTCAGCATTTTAGCATGTTAGGAGGCATTTTTAGCATGGCCTAAATTATAGGAGGACGTTTTTAGCAGGTCCGAAATTATAGGAAGCCATTTTTAGCAGATCCGAAATTTTAGGAGGCTTCTTTCAGCAGACCTGAAATTATAGGAGGGCATTTTCTGAGGACTATTCATTTTCAGTCATGGATTGATTGCAGGACATCTTTAGAAGGCTTAATTGTGGTGGAGGAAAGATTTATAGTTGCTGGTTCGTTTTTGCTACAAGTCTGATCCAATTTTCAGAATTTCAGGATAGGGCGTTGGAACCACATTTTTGTTCATATCTTCCTCATTACTTAGCATATCATTCTGGGTATTTTTGCATCGGATTTCTATCGTCCAGGAGATAACGATAGGTGCATTTTGGAGTTCCAAAATGTCATGATTTATTTTTAAGGAATTTTCAAAACTCCTAGATATTTTCGAAAATTTGCAAGGAAGTACATTTTCAGATTTGGGGTGACCTTGGCTTGGGTGTTGGCATCTTCAGTATTGGTAAAAATTATTACAGCCATCTACAATCAGGTTCTTCACTTCTCATGTGGCATTTGGCATATTTTCTGAGAAATGTATGTTTTCAGCTGAGTACAAAATATAGCTTCAGCACTTTACTATTTTACATTGTACTTGTCTTTGTTTGCCATTTGGCATTATTGGTATCAAAGGAAGGCTAGGATTTTGCAAGTGAAAGAGTATTGTAATTTTTAGACTATCTATATTGCCAACCTAGGGTTTGATGATCATATTATTGGTTGAAATATGTATGGCATTGTTGCAAATTGTTGATATATGAATGGCATACGGTTTTGAGCAATTTCCTATGTTCAACATTTACTTTTAGTAGTAGTCTTCAGTTGCATGCCAAGTGTTTGACAAAATTTCAAAGTTCAGCATTAGAGGTTTTTAGTGGCCTATTGGTAGGGGTCATTACAGTGTTATCAGAGCTAAATCCTACCATCCTGAGGGTTTAGCAATCACATGCAGCCACCTGGGGTTGGCTCTCACAGATTTTACACTGGCAGGCAAACTTTGTTTGATAGGGAACAAGATTTTGATAGGTAGCCAGACACCATGGGTGACAGACAAGAGCATAGCCCACCCAAAGACAATAGGAATGAGGATTAGGAAACAAGGGAATTTTTCAAAGCAATGGTTACAGGACAAGAGCGGATGGCTCAGGCTTTGCAGGCACTCACCACCATGGTTGAGTGCATGAACCCATAGGACATACATAATCAAGAACAGGATAGGGGGACACCAGAGTAGGATAACAGGAGTGTGGCAGGTTCACGAGGTACACCTAGACACAGATCATGGATTGCAGATAGGCCTACACGTCCTACTTTCCTTAGAGAGGAGGCCCAGGAGGCCATGGGAGATGATATGCCGGAGGATTTTTAGGATGACCTTAAGAGCTGTAGATGCAAATTGGTAGGCATTGCCTCCACATGTTCGTGAATTGCTGAATTTTGATCGTTACCCGAGTCAGAGGAGAGAGCACATGAGGAATATCCAGTAGAACAGGAGACCTAGAGGAGGCCGGGACAGTGAGTTGCAGCGAGCTGCTAGCAAGCTCACATTACCATCCTTTGATGGTAGCGAGCAGATGACAGCACAGGCTTGGATCCATAAGTTAGACACATTCCTTGCATTGAGGCCTATGTCGGAGAGTGATGCCATCAAGTATGCCACCGTGCATTTGGAGGGCACAGCACATGATTGGTGGTCACATGGTATGGTTACATTGTAGCATAATCAAGTGACATCCTATTAGGATTGTGTGGATAGATTGGTAGAGCGCTTTGATAAGAAAGACCCAGAGATCGTCTTTCGTGATCTTGCACAGTTGAGAGAGACAGGCAGTTTGGAGGTCTACATCAATGAGTTTCAGAGATTATTAGTCCAATGTTAGCATATCAGAAAAATTAAGGCCCCTCAATGCCTTTGTTCCACAAGGCTGGCCATGAGATATATTTTGTCTAATGAGATCCTTCCAAGGTTCATTACCTTGACTGGCTTTTCCCACCCATTTAACTGCAACAGCAATTCCTTGGGTCTTTAGATATTTGAGCCCAAAACCTCCTAGTTCTTTGCTTTTGTTGCACCACTCCCAATTGACCACACGATACTTCTTGTTCCTTTTACCATCACACCACAAATAATCTCTAATAATCTTTTGAATGAAGTCAAATTGGTTTTGGTTAAAAAGTCTTGTAGATGAAAAGTAAATAGACTTGTAAGTTTAATTTTGTTATAAATGTGAATTCATTTGGATATATTGAGTTATAATTATCAAACTATGAATACTACATATTTTTTAATATGATTGTGAAACCAAATATATTATACTAAATTTCCTTAAATTTAATTTGAATGAGTTATATTATAGTTTTAATTATTACTTGACCATTATTGAATTAATATAATATCTTTATTTTCACCTAAATGGTGCTAGGTTAAATTATTCTAGAATACAAAAAAATTGGGCCTTTGGATGTTTTGTGTTGGATCTTAAGGGACTTCAAAGGTTAGTTGCGATTAGAATGAAAGAAAGCCATTTGGAAGAACTTGATGAGATTGAGTTAGATTGGATTGGGGATTGACTTATGAAATCTCAAACCTAGTGTTGAATTAAGCCCAGACTTTAGATAACATGGTTATAATGGAGGAAGTATGGACATGTGACTTAAAAACTCTCTTAGAATATGCTGGATGTATGAATTAGAAGATGGAGGTTCATAAGATTTGGAATGGACTTTTGATTATGACTTGGATTAGAAGAGTGGCCATATATGTATAGTTCATTAAGATTTAAATGAAGCTACAAAAATTAGTTGGATGAAGTTGAAGGTTGAGTTAAATTAATGTTTCTATTTTAAAGCAAAGCTTAGGTTAGGGTTGGGGTTAGCATCAAGATTCATTTAGGTTTAGAGTAAACATTAGTATTCAAATACTTGATTATCATTCTAAGATTATGCTAGTGGCTAGAGTTATAGTTGTATTAGTATGAGTTAGCATTTAGCATGAGCATTAGGGTTCAATTAGGATTGGATTTGGTGTTCCTCGGATTTAAATTAAGAATATAGATAGTGTTAACATTAAATTTTTGTTATTCTAGGGTTAATAGTATATTTAGAGTTAACATGGATTAAATTAGAGTTAGGATGTAACTAAGTTTTGGTTCTATCTCTAATTTCTTCGACATAATGTTTAATATGTATATCTTACTATTGGCTAATCATTGCACCTCCTTTTGGTGCAAGTGCTAGTTAAGTTTTCTTGTTTTTTGAAAAAGGAAGGTCCCTTAAGTAAAACACAAATGCAATTATGTACTTCATTCAACAACATTCACAAACTTCTATTTGGAGGTTTGGAATTATAGGAAAACAAATATGTAATCCAATGTTTTTGGATCTTTGTCGAGGGTTTAAGCTGAAATAATATCCGAACACCTTATGCAAAAAGTTTCGTGATTGTAAACAGAAAATTCCATGTAGTGATCTCTGGATGAAACGCAGGGACTAGATATCCGTGCTTACAAACACAGAAAATAAAGAATAATTTAAATAGACATGCTTGAGAAAGGACTTCACAAATCAAAATCATATTAATTAATGTTCAAATTCACAAACACTTGAATTAACAACAGTATTGGCCTCCTAGAATATCGACATCCGATATTCACCAAGTACTCAATTAAGGTGTGATATCACATTTGACATCATGAGTAATGGTCTCCCAAAATATCATATGATATTCAACATTTACTCAAAAAAATAAGGTTTGATATCACATATGATATCAAGAGTATTGGCCTCCTAGAATATCAAAGATATTCACCAAATACTCTGAGTAATGGCCTCCTAGAATGTTGAGATGCAAGACATTCACTATTTACTCAATTTGTTTGATCTCATAATACAAGTTATTGTAAGATCATCACCTTACAATAACTTCTCCAAATACAAGTGACATCGTTTGGAAGTCGTCACTTCCTCATGATGTACACAAGGGTAGGCTCATCATTTTTATATATAAGGATGTTTTCAACTCCCTTTGAATATCAATCATCAGAGTTCCTTATAAACTCCCTCTTCCTGTAATAACATTCTCAAAACAAAAAGGTCATGGCACATAGCAATAATGATTAAAGGTAAATACACATAGATAACATAGTACAATTTGATATTCTTAGACTCCATCTTAGAA
This sequence comes from Cupressus sempervirens, assembly GCA_028749045.1. Lineage (NCBI taxonomy): Eukaryota > Viridiplantae > Streptophyta > Pinopsida > Cupressales > Cupressaceae > Cupressus > Cupressus sempervirens. The sequence goes on along the minus strand of CM053784.1, from coordinate 195,165,558 downwards.
ATTTTAACAAGCTTATTTTACACTTCAATGAATATATAAGGAGAAATCCCTCTTAATCAATTACTTCATACATGTTAAGGATATTCAAAGTTTCTTTAGAATGGATGTTTCTTTGGATTTGTATCAAAATCAATGACTTTGGTGAAAGCTGCTTGATGTTTCAATCTATTAGGGCATTTGAATGCTTAGTGACCATAGTTGTCGCATCTAAAGCATCACATTTTCGAGTAATCAACATGTCTTCTTTTCCTTTTGAATTTAGGTTTCTTGTTTTTATCAACTTGGGTTGTGAGAGCCTGAATATCACCTCCAATAGGAATATCACCTTGAGATATTAACATGCCCTCCTCTTGTATGTAGTCATCCTTTAGTCGACCAAGTTTAGGAAGCTTTGATTGAGCAAATACCCCTTGTTTGAAATACTTCCACGATGATGGCAGACCCTTGAGAGCTATCATTGTTAATTCTTTTTCATCATAAATCTGGCCAATTTTGGAGAGTTGGTTTCTTAGTTCTGTTATCCCCATGAAATATGAGGCAATAGATTCTCTTGTTTTCATTTTAATGTTGGAGAGATTGTCTTTCAAGGTTATAATTTTCGTTGTATTTTTATCTCAAACATTTCTTCAAGAGTTTTAAGCATTTTGTGTGCTGTGTCTAATTCAAAGATAGTAGGGAGTAGATGATCCCTAACACCATCCACAATTAATTTCATGGCTTTAGTGTTATCTTTTTCCCATTTAATCAATTCGTCATTCCCTTTTGGTTGGTCAAATTTTTCAATGAATTGCTTTAGGTCATTATCTTTTAAGGTTAACTTCATTCGTAATTTCCATTCTGCATAATTTGAATCATCGTCAAGTCTATCCTCCATTTTTATACCGCTCACTATTTTGAAGGAAACGAAACTTTGAATATTTTAGGGCACTTGAGTAAAATAAATCTAATCGGAATCGTTTCTTAAACCTGTTCTAATACTATGTTATTGTGTACGATCTTTGATAGAAATATTGATAGAGATATAATTCCGACTTACCTTTCTTTTATGTGGAAGTTCAGATCTCCAGATTTTTCTTCAATGAATCAAGTGCTGATGATGTATTTGGAAATCTATAGGTGGTACAATCTTGGGGACTACAAGTATGTTCGGTGATTGATATTGCATTGTCCACCGATGTGCATATTATATTTATATTCTACCAAAAGACATGGCTCCGTAGGGGCATGATGCTATGTGGCCAAAAGGCCACGTAGAGTCATGACCCTACGTGGTCATGACTAATCAAAACTATCTTTAACACTGACAGTAAATAATGTGCCTCTTCAGTAACATGCTCGATACAATAAGCAAACTCGGCAACTATGCACAACAAGATATATTTAAGATAAATATGCATAGCTCGATGATTAGTAATCATCCACATGAAAGCCTGAAATATCAACAGTGATACTAAACCCTATGTTGAACTATTGCAGATGTCTTCAACCCGATATGAATCGGTAGAAATATATATAGTTAAAGAGTTTAATCTTTAGGATTACATCTCATATTTTATCCAACAAAAGCTATAAAACATTAAGAAAGAGAATAAAATACTTCTCCAAAAGCTATATATTTAATACTCCCTCTTAGCAAGGGAGAAGTGAAATCTCAACAAGTTTATCAATATTGAAGATATTCGTATAATCAACAAATTATTTAACCTTATCACTCTGAACTAGTGACTTGTCAAATAACTATAATCACAATGTTATGAACTCCATCATAACATGTATTATGATCTCTAACAATCCAAATCAACAACTAGAGTGATCATAATACTTTCATTATCAATGACTTCCGTCATATCCGGAACAATAACATAAATTGTCATGATAATAGGCCTATCATTTGTAAGATTGTCACCTTACAATGATTACTATGAAAGATCATCATCCTTCATTACATATTTGATGCCACTATTCAATTAGAAGCATAAACACACAAATTGAAACTTAAGTTCAATATTCAAAAATTACAATTTGATCATACTGAGTTTACCTCTGAAATATTCCAATTTAACATTGGCAAGAGGTTTGGTAAGAATATCCGCTGTTTTCTCATTTGTACAAATGTAAATCAATCTCGATATACCATATCTCTGATTCAATATGCTTATATTGAAGAGAAAAACTGAATTTATAGATAATTGATTTATCTGAGTAGAACATTGCATATGTCAAATATGTATTCAAACTTTGGAAATGTATCATTCCCCCTCTGATTCCTCACTTTGGGATTCTCTTTTAAGTTTATCCACTTTATCTCTTTGTTCAACAACTTAAAATGCAAGATTTTCATCCATTTTATCCTTAACTTCTGCTAGGGCTGCTTGAATCTTCTCCTGTTCCAAATAGATGTTATGAGTGACCGAATTTGTTACATTTGAAGCATTGTACTTTGGACCAATCTCTTTTCTTGCATGATTTGTTGAATTCCTTGTTGTTTTGATGAATTCCCTTTTTTTTCCTTTATTATTGGCACTGATTTGAAGAGCTTGAATTTCTCACTCTTGATTTGAAATTATTCCTCTCATAATTAATCTTGACTCTTCTCGAGTGCATTCATTTTTGAGTAGTTCAAACTTAGGAAGCTCTGGTCGAGAACTTAGTCCACGAATAAATGTTTCCCAAGATAGTGGTAGTCCTTTTAGGGCTGTAATGCTGAGTTCTTTGTCATCTACTTGATTTCCAATGGTCGCAAGTTGATCTTTCAATTTTGAGATTCTTAGGAAATAGGACTTAATAGTTTCTCCATTATTCATCTTGATGTATAGTAGATCTTGCTTCAATGTTAGCAATCTACTTGTGTTATTAATTTTAAAAGTATTCTTTATAGTGGAGAACACCTCAAAGACTGTGTTAAGATTTTCTATGGATGGAAGAATGTGATCTTTAACTGAATCTATGATGATTTTCATGGTTTTGTTGTTGCGTCTTTTCCAAGTTGTTTTGTCTGGATCATTCTTTGGCATAGATGTATTTTCCTCTATTAACTCTTCTAACTCCATTTCACATAGTACAATCATTACTTTGATTTTTCATGATGCAAAATCTGAGGCTCCTTCAAGCCTATCTTCTAGTCTTACATGATTCACCATTTTGAATTAAGGTTATAAAAAATCTCATATAGATAGTTCTGAGATTAATAATTCTAAGATTGAGTTTCTCTATTAGGATGGCTCTGATACCATGTTAATGTATAGAATATTTGATAGAGAAGGTGTAATATCACAGTCTAGAATTATGTTGTTTCAGAATAACTTACCAACTTTGAATGCATATATATATATATATATATATATATATATATATATATATATATATATATATATATATATATATATTAGTGTTACCCCAGCGCAGGGGTGCAGCGGTGCGGGGGGGCGTCGGGACGAGTTTTGGGTACGGGAAAAAAAAAAGCCTCAATTTGGGGATGGCGAGGGTGCGGCGGGGGGACGGAGAGAAGAGGGAGTGGGGGGAGGGGGTTGCATAGTATATATATCATATTATTAATATATATGATTGAAAATGCTAATTATGAAATGATACTTCAATATATTATATAACAATGTAACATTAACATACAAAATATAGTTGACTACAATGAATAGAGAAAATCAAAATGTGATTCACAAACTATAAGTTCAAACTTGAAATTTGAAATTTCATAACCATTACTATTACTAATGACCATTTGACAATTTAACTTAGTTCAAGATGCAAGATTCAAAATTCATTGTACAAATATGATTTTATGAATATCATATATCATAAAGATGCTCATAATGACAATGAGCTGAATAGCATGAAACAGTGAAATAATAATAATGTATCATAGCCATATCAAAGTGAGTATAATCAACAAAATGACACAATGCCAATAATGAGAATGGGATCATCTCAAGTGCTCTCTAATCATCCCCTATGTCGAAGTCCTCATCACTGGAACTACTAGACTCCTCATGGGTAAGATCTTGATCCTCTAAAGGAACACCAACTAGCCCTACATTGGCTTCTACATCGACATCCTCATCAATCTGAGTTGGATCCTTTGGCTCCACATCCCATCATGCTGCAAGGCTCTCCTTGTACTTGCGTGTCTTGCGATCTTTGAGCCGCAAGTAACCATGTACAACAACCAGCTTCTCCGCTCTCTTAGAGGTAAGTCTGTTCCTCTTAACAGAGTGAATGAAGCTATAGGTGGTCCAATTCCTCTCTGCAGCTAAGGAGCTAGACACCTGAGATAACAAAGTTGAAAGTTACAACTTACAAGTTACAAACAAATGTTCATACAATTTGTAACAAATGATAAATGGTAAATTGATGATTAATAATTATTGAATCAATGAATCATAAATTAAAATCAGCAAGGTAAAACTCTTCAAGTTAAGATTGTAAAGGGCTGGAATTAGTTATTAGTATTACAAACCTGAGAAAGTAGTGGAATGGCTAGTGAGATGATCTTTAACTTTTGTGACCCATGACATTTCCACCACAAAATGGGATTCTTTTGTGCCATGGTTTTGAGATCCACCTTTGCAATATCCGAGTATACTACAAGTTTTAAAGTTTACAACATAATATTAAAATTATAAATAACTTAAATAAAGATATAACCTATAAGTAAAGTAACAATTAATTATTAAAAGAACTTATAATTATAAATAGTTTAGAGCACTAAATCAAGATTTAAGGATTACTTGAAAGACTAGCAAATTCAGACCACTCTGTGCAAATCTCACTAGCAGTCTCTGTATCATACATTTTGGCAATGCATCGAAAGAACCCATTCTTCACCTCATCATCCCGAAGTGGTGTGACTCTACCAGGCCTAGGTATGTACCACTTTGGGTTCAATGCATAGGCAGCCATGTGCAAAGGAGCGTTCAACTTCTCCCACTTACGGTGAATGATAGGCTTAATGTGCTCCGTATTGAATGCTAGAGTGGGGTCTCTCTCACGCACAACAACCCTCATTTGCCCAAGCATGGAATCAATGCACTCATAAACCTCTCCAAAGCTAGGTGAATCTGCATCTCCATATCTGATCACCTGAAACACTAGAGTAATGATGGAGACTATGTATTTTGCATCACTCCAAAACTGATCACTCTTCACTGTCTCCTTTACCCTCTTCCCCTGCTCTGTTCTGGACTCAGGCAATCGATTCCATTTTTGTGTCATAACCATGAGTTGCAATGGCTCTTGCAACTCCATCATTCTCTCCAAGAGAATATAATATGATGCATACCTGGTCTCAACTGGTTTCAGGAATTGTTTCTTTGCGAAGCTCCTGAAAAGTGCATGTGATGTATGGTGATTGCAGATAAACATCTGCACCTCTCTTCCATCATTAACCACCTTTCTAATCCACTCTATTTTCCCCATGTCTTTGAGTGCACTGTTCATGGCATGCACACAACATGGAGTCAACCAAATATGCCTATAAGCTGCCTCAACATGCCTCCCTACAGCTTTGCACACATGTGCTGCATCTGTCACAACTTGGACCACATTTTGTGGTCCAACCTCCTCAATGGCTTCCCTAAGCACATGAAACTAAAAATCAGCATCTTTATGATGCCCTGAACAATCAATTGCCTTCAAAAAATATGGGCCCTCCGTGCATGTAACCATAATGTTGATGAGTGGACAATGGACTAATATCCGTCCACCCATCCATGATAATGCTGCAACCTGACTCCATCCAACATGCTTTCATTTGCTCCATCAAGATCCCAACCTTGTCATAGGCTCTATCCAACACTGTAGTCTTGAGCTTGTGGTCACCTGGTGGCACATATGATGGCTCTCCCTCATTCACTGCCATAGTCATCGTCCTCACAAAATAAAGAGATCGAGCCACATGTGTAGAGATGCCATTGGCAAAGAAGAAATCACCAACAACATCATCTAACCGGTCCCTTGTATGCATGTTAAATAAATGAGCAATGGGGGTTGCTATCACTACGACTTGTGGTTGCTTTCCGTTTCCCCCTACTGCTGTCCCCTGCTGAATTGTGTGTAGGTGAGGAGAATGATGGTGTATATGACATAGTCCCTGCTCTCTGATGCAAGATACGGGTAGATGTATCTCGCTGCCCCTGTAACTGTTGTATATGCTGTACCTGTTGCCTAGCAGACAAAGATCTAGGCACGGGAACATCACTATCATCACGAATGCCCCATAGTTTATTCACTTCAATTCTGTATTTGACATTTTCAGGATTTGACAAGAACATGCATGGTTTCACACCATAGCCACTCCAAAAAAGGAGGTGTGAATTACCTCTTGTAATGCTACCAAACCATTCTGCTCCACATATATTGCACTTCCATTTGCGTGTGCCATCCCTTGAAGGTGTAGGGTGTGTAATTTTTGTAGCAAACTGTTTAAGAGGGGACTTTGGGTCATAAGGACCCCTAGCATACTTACTCAAAATCTCTGAAGGGCAATCGGTAGAAGGCACCCCTAGTGCAACATAAGGAGGCTCTTCCTTAGGCTCGGATTGACCACCTACATCAGCCCCATGATCACTTCCTTCAGGCTCATGATCAGATGCATTTGGCTCATTAATTTCCATGTCTTCTGCACTCTGACTGGATCTAGAAGCCATTTATAAAACTGCATTTCACAAAATGAAAATAAAATTATAAAAATGATCATGATACATTTCAGCCCAAGTAAAAATAATTTAAAACTTAAAACTTTACTATTTAATTTTAGCATTTACTATTTAAAAATTTAAAGTATTAAAAACTAAAGCTAAATACTAAAAGTAAATACTAAATAAAAATATGGCAATATGGCATATGCTGAAACGTTTTACTAAGTTACTTTCAAGTTTCAATGTTCATTCTTGAATCTTGTCGATAGTTGAATCTTCTTAGTTCTATGATTTTTTATTTTATTATCTATATTAATTTTTAATTTTTTTTCATTGTTCTTAAAATAAAAATAGGGCAATATGGCATATGCTGAAACATATTTTACTAAATACTAAATATGCATATACTAAATACGTTTCAGCATATGCCATATTGCCATATTTTTATTTTAAGAACAATGAAAAAAATTTAAAAATTAATATAGATAATAAAATAAAAAATCACAGAACTAAGAAGATTCAACTATCACCAAGATTCAAGAATGAACACTGAAACTTGAAAGTAACTTAGTAAAACTAAATAGTAAATACTAAATACTAAATTTAAAAATTAAAAATTGATTTTTAAAACCAATAAAACTAAGTAAAATAAAAAAACCCTACCTTGAAGGCTTGAACTTGAGGAGACACTTGCCAAATCAAACTTTCATGCTCCTCTTGCTCCTCTTGATCTTGCAATCCCTTGCAAAACCACCCACTGATCTCTCACAAGCTCCTCCAAACACTCTTTTTCACTTAGCTCCTTGCTGCTCCAAAATGGTGAAATGAAAATGAGATCTATTGGTCTTATTAAGCCTTCAAATAGACCACATGGAATCCACACCCAATTACGGTTAGCATATTTAAAAAACAAAAACAAAAAATAAATGCAAAAACTATTGTTTTTTAAAACATTTTTTGGGCCTCTTCTTGGCACACCCCGTGAGCACCCAAGAAGCAAGTCGCAAGCTCCTGAGAAGCACCCGCACACCCAAGAAGCACCCGAGCACCACTTCCCACTTGGGTGCTTGACTGGTGTAGCGGGGATGCAGCGACAGCAAAGCTGCTAGTGGGGGTACTTGGGTGCGTGACGCACCTGCACCGGGGTTTTGACCCGGGTGAGCGCACCTGGGTTACGCTAATATATATATATATATATATATATATATATATATCAGATTGATGTCTGTAGTAATATGTTTGATTGTGTATGCCTTTCAAATACTTGTAACATAAAACAGAAGTATGAAGTATGGATGTTCCAGACCAAATGATAAACTTGACTGCAAGTATATTGTAATCGCTGCTAAGACCGAGTATTCCCGTTGTTATTGATATCAGTCTCCATTCAGTGATCTTATATTTATGAGAGAGGCAAGAGGATCATCTCCCCGTAGGGACATGAGACTTTACTATAGCTGATAGTCATGCTATAACATACACCCGATATAAACACATATCCGATGGTTATCCAGGGTTAATATTGACTTGGCTTGAAAATGAAATATAAAATATGAATCGGGTCCCCGATAACGAAAAGGGGTATACAGATTAACCACTGATAGTATCACTTACAAATATATCTCTTTCGATATATATAATGTATAGAGAGAATAAAACCAGAAGCTATATATTTAACAAAGATGATATGCAATGGAGATGATAAAATTGCATCAAGCATCCCAATTTCGTTACACACAACAGCAGCTGAAATAAATGTGGAAACGAGAGGTTTTACAATTGAAAGGAGAATAACAGATTGAGGAGCAACTGCTATTTCATAATCACTCAACTCAGTGTCATGCCCCTTTGTAAGAAAAGAATTAAAATATTCTAAGGAGGTCACACTAAATATAATATACTTAGTCTGAAATTGATTAGTGCAAGGTCGACACAAATAATTGATAAATATTAGCAATAACTATTTATGAAATATGGAGTAGTTTGTGGGTAGTTTTGTCTCAAAAGAAGCTGACTGGAATTTACTATTCTCAGCACTTTCTTCCATTATTATTAATCAAGACCCATAGTGGGTCGATGGAAAGTCTGCATTCATATAAAGAAGATGTATAACTTCAAAGCAAGAGATCTAACCTTTTCCCCAAAATGACAGATATAACGAGTGGAAGCCTGAATTGAAGGGCATTGAGTAGAAATAATCATTTAATTCAAAATCAGAAAATAAGCCAATAAAGAGCAATTCTGATTTAACATTAGCAGCCTGAAATTAATAAATTATGTGTGGAAATGTGATATGAGAATATGAGTGCAAAATCTATATTTTTCTGAAAAATATGTAGGGGTAATTGATGTAATTGCAGTATTCTCTAATTAAGCATTTTCCAATTTAAGTAAGATTATTGATATTTTTATTTGGTAAATATACTATTATATATTCTTAAAGTTAATCTATTGGAATTGGACAGGAATGGTTGCAAAATAGAAGGTCAATTAACCTTTTGAGTTTGTGAAAGTGGAGGGCCTACTCTACCTCCCATCAAGCAATGCCACCCTGAAATGGAGCATCATGGGATGGGAGGCTTATGTGTATTCCTCGACTCTAATTCATAACTATACTATTATATTTTCTTAAAATTATTATGTTGGAATTGGATAGGAATGGTTGCAAAATAGAAGGCCAATTAACCTTTCGAGTTTATGAAAGGGGAAGGCCTAGTCTACTTCCCATCAAGCATGCCAACCTGAGATGGAGTGCAGTGGGATGGGAGGTTTATTTGTATTCCTTGGCTTGGTGGAGGAGGTAGTCTCATGCTTATATCAAGTACACCTCTCCAAGATGGAGTACTTGTGGGCTGGGATACTGATTAGGGCTCTTGGGCTTGATCTAGGAAGTTGGAGAGGACTATTTTGCACCCAAGCTTTTGCAAGATAAGGATAGCTATCCTTGAGATTGTGGTTTGTGAAGTTTCTAGCTAATTCCTAATGTGGCCACTAAAGGAATATGCCTTGGATGACTGTTAATGCAATTTATTATATATTGATTTATATGTTATCGAAGGTTTTGGTCTTATGATTTAAAATTCATAAATTGACCAACATGATTCCAGGAATGAAAAAGCCAAGCTAGTTCTGTCTGTATTTTCTCAGTTTAAGATGGTTTTCACATATGCCATTATACAAGAAACATAAACAATAACCTTGCATTCAAAGACATCAAATTTCCAACACCAAATAAGTCTCTATTATCATCACAGCGAGACTGGTTACAATGTTTATTAGGTCTGAAATAATTCCAAACTCCCTAAAATCCCATCAAATGGCTATTTGGAACAACCTATATTGATTTATTGGCACCAAACTGACAAATAGGAATAGTACGAGGTAATGATGGTATAAATACATCAAATCTGGAATCAATACAGTTTTGGGACCCCCTTATTAAGCCCTGCAAATGATCTTTGGGAGATGTCAACACCTAGAGTAGTAGTTTGACTGGCTGAACGTGTATGACACGCTGTAGAGACAAATGTAGACTTCCTTATGACCACACATTTTATTTCTTGCCGTATGACACTTTCTCAGTCCACACTGCACAGACAGAACAGTAAATTCGTACAGCCCTACCAGAATTCTGACTACTGTATGGACTCACAGGCAACACATTTGAAAGACATATCAGTTTGGGTCATGACAGCATACAAACTTCGGCCTACACTGAGTTGTGAAGTTTCCCTGAGTTTTGTAACATTGCAGAAGAGGTGTGGTCTTTGCCATTTGAAAGGTATAAGTAGGCCATCCATCCTTCTAAGTTAGCATCATTGATACAAATTTACTTTCTTTTCACCTATAGAGATCAATATCAGTTCGATCATACTCAGGGAATACGACATTAAAGAATCAGATTGTAGCTTGTCTCTTATTTATTCCACTTGATCTGCTGTAGATCATTGAACAAGGGTTTCTTTTCAGAACCAAGGGATAGGAAAAGAATATTAGATCTGCAAAAGAATTGTATAACAGATCAGAATGCATTCCTTGTTATGTTGTTTGGTGAATCATCATTATCAAATAAGAGTTTATAGCAGGACGAGAAAGTAATAATTGAGATCAAGGCTGACAAGTAAAGAATTGAATACAAGATCAGGGAATAAGAGTTTGTAATGAAATAGAGCATATATTGAGTCAAATATTAATTGGTACTTATTTTTCAATCTCAGGACATTCTCAACTAAGTTTGAATATTATAATCCTTTGCATCTAATTAAGGAAGATATCATACAGAGCTGAAGGTAAGTATATACCATTATAATATTAATGACACATGCATGTGTAAATGAGGACAGATACAGCCAAAGTTTATAGACTTAGACTCATAGAGTACTTGGCAAGCCCAAAATTTTCAAGCTCATAGAGTACTTGGCAAGCTCATCAAATGCTCTAAGAAAACTCCACAAAAAATTGGCTACTTGGAAAGAACTAAAAATTAAAATCTCTTAAAGAAAGATATTGTTTTTGTAAAATCTAAATACAAAAGGTTATAAATTAGAAATTGACATCTTGAAAGAGAAAATGCTTAGTTTTGTAGCCAAAACAAAACCTGAAAAACATATTTCAACCAGTGTTTTACTTGCATTGATATTTATACCCATGGTTTTTTTGTGTCTATAAAAATGCGTGTTAAACTTGTGAGTCCTTGCCCAACAAAAAAATAGTGAGTACTTGACAACTTGGGGAGTACTCAGAGAGCTTGCAAACTATGAATCCAACAAAGTATAGGGTATCTATTAGGCCTGAGAAAAGATGAGGCTCTTCCCAAGGACTATAAGGATAAGGATGGATATAGCTATAGGTTATCCATAAGGCCTAAGAAGAGATGCAGCGTAATGAAGTGGTGAAATGGCTTTAAGGGCCATTCTAAGATGACCATAAAGGCGATTAGAGCCCCATGAGGCCCTTACGCAAGGATTAGGAGAGTAGTGAGATGGGGATGTGGTAGAGTATTTCTCTTTGACTTGGTGTAGAAATAGCTCAAAGATAAGACCACCCCTTCCTCTCACCCTTATTTGTGAAAGACTAAATACTCTTATATTTCTTTAATGATCTTATATATGATTGTACAAAATTTTCTAAGTCGTGCAGGTTCATAAATTAAGGCTTATTGTAAATTAGAAGACAATACTTGACAAGGGAAAAGGGGCATTGTAGGAATGTTTAGCTTAGTGTTTTTGCTTGTTCTTTTGTATAATAAGTTTTTTGACATATCTTTTGCTGCTAAGGATTTTATACTTGTTTGGAGCTTTCCATATTGTTTAATAGTTGATAGTTCAACTTTGCATCATTAAATGTAGTCTCTAGAAACTATTCTTATTTCTCTAAATAGATCCCATGGATATTTTTTCTTGTGAGAAATATTTAAGACAGGCTTTTTTAGAAGTATTATGTTAAAGTTGATAAGACTTGGTTGGTTATGAATATACGTTCAATACATTGGAGCATCTAAAAATACTTTAAAAGATTGCATTGATAATTTTCACTTTTCAAAATTTGTTCTCATTTCTTTCTTGTTTTCATTTCTTGCATAACAGTTGACAAAGATTGTTTCTTCATTGCCACAAAAACTCGTGGTTTTTGTGACACATCATCATCGCGATCATATAGAAGGTGAGTTGTTTTGAATAGTTTAATTTTACTATCCTTATCAAGATTAAATCCTATGTATGGAAAAAATCTTTGAAACAATAAGGAGATTATTGGTGGGTATGGCATGATAGGAGAAACAAAGAGTAGCACTTTCAGTGCACCTTTAAATGACAATATTTAAAATTAGATATATATTTAGTTCCATATGTTTGATTTTGTTTTGGCCTTCATGACTTTGATCATCTCTAGTCTTCTTCCATAATAACTCCATGTGCAAATAAAAACACATATTATTCTAGTATACAATATGCTTCATCATTTTTATTATTAACTCACGGTTCTCATTTATCTGATATAGTAGTAAACAAAGCTTTGTTAGATCTAAACTAGATCTAAACACTAATATTTATTAGTGTCTTGTGTCATGCTGGTGTAGATGAATCCAATGGATCATAGTTACTTTTGGGTAATGAAGACATCATCTTTCGATATTTAGTCTAGGTGCTTGAAATTACTGATAGTCCAACCCAATTCAATGAACCAACAAGTGTTTCACAACCGACTAATCATGTGTAATGTCCCCTTTCTAGCACATGTTGTATGAGTTTGTCGTTAGGTAATTTCTTCATGGTCCTGGAGGCTAAATAGGTCATCTAAGGGACTTTGAGGCCATTTGGCCTAAGGAGTTTTTATTCCAGATGAATTTGAGGTGTTTGGATGCATTCTGACATATTATTTATAGCAAGTCATTTGGTAGGGCCAAGATCTTTGGTGTTAGTATCATGTCGATGGCTAATGGTTAATATCAGAAGGAGATTTAAATATCATTGATATTGTTAAATATTAACATTGATATTCATAGTGGTCTGAGAAGTGCAGACCGCACCTTAATCTTCTCCCATTATATCATAGAAAGCATATATATATACACTAGACTTGGCATTAGAATGGGGGGCGATCCTTGGCAGAAATTATATCTTGTACTAACTATAACATATTGTTATGTTAGTTAATCATTGTATTATTTCCTTAAGGCGCTGATTTCTACAAGTGGTGTTTGGGCCGACCTAGAGAGGGTCATGTCCCTTTAAGGGACATGCCCTTTGGTCTTGATATAAAGGGTAGGTGTTATTTTAGTTTGAGGACACACAATAAACATAAGTCTGCTCCCTCAAGCAATAATACTTATACGAATTTATTGCAGATATAAAACAAATTCAAATCAGAGTTAAAGGTGATAACTTCTCCTACCTTCAGAACATTAAGAAGATCATTTTCAACAATTCAAAGGATGTTATAGAAGTTTGAGTTTTAGAACAAAATTTGTAGAAACTTTACATGGTACTAGAGCTCTGGTAGTTGAACCTAGGCTCTGCAAATTAAGTAATCAGACCTCATATATATCTAGCATCATTCTCTTATCTTCAATGGCATACACAATCAGACCTGTGGACAGGTTTGATGGAAAAGAACACTTCGATGCTTGGAAATTCAAAATCATGATGATTCTCGAAGAAAATGATGTAAAACAATTTGTTGAATTGATGCAGGAGCATCCAGAGGTATAAGGGCAATCCTGTGTCACCCAAAAAAATATACTTAGACTTAGTTTCTGTTTCATGTGTTTTCATTTTTGGATACCCATTTGGGTCAAATAAAGGTTCCAACTCTCACAATTCCACTATCAGTGTTCGTGTAAATCTCGAAAAAATAGGAGTATGTAATTGAGCCATCATTTTGGTGAACTAGGAGGTGTAAATTGGCTAGATGAATGTAATTGTAATTTAGAGCATTCCAGAAAAAGAATCAGGTCAAAAGGCCCCACGGTTTGAAAGTTATTGCAATTTTTCGGGTTTTGGAGACCTCCTAAGAATGCTTCAAAGTCAAGTTAGGGGCATTAAATGACCTCAAAAAGGGCCGAAAAATGGGGGATGAGCGAAGCTGGTCCATGGGGCTATGGAGCGCTTCGAGAGCTTTTCGAAAATGTAAACAGTTCGTCAATCGGAGCTACGGTTCAAAAGTTATGCCTTACGGAAGTTCGGTTACCGTTTTTGGATTCTTCTAGATTTGCGTCGACTTCTAACGCAGCTTCTAGAACCTTCTATTTGGTCGGTGGATGCCTACTAGCACTTTCTAGAATGTACTCCTAGTCCTTAACCCTCCGGGGTCTATTTAAGGAGATTTCTGGCATTGTAAAAGGCAGTTCGGAGTGGAGTTTGAGAAGAGGTACTGAAAGGAGAAATTATCTCCACATTTATGCTATTGTAAGCCCTTAGGGCATGTTTTGAAGTTTATTTTCTCTGTACTGAATGTACTAGCTTATTTTTCAGTTAATACAATTTCCCTTTTCTGTTGTGTCCATTCTGTTCTTGGGTTGTGTCCCCATCAAGTGGTATCATAGCTAGTTTTCCTGAGTGTGTAGACAGAGCGCCGACTGTGAGGCAGTTTGCACCAGGACTGTGTGGTTGTGGGTTTGAGTTAAGAAGATGCCTCCACGAAGAGAGCGTGGCGGAAGGGCTAGAGCTATTAATCCTGAGGAGGTTAGAGCCCTCCAAAGGCAGGTACAAGCATTGCAAGAGGAGCTCCGTAGAGGAGCAGCTGTGGCTGCAGGTGATGAAAGTGAAGATGACAACGAAAAAGATGAAATTGGACCAGAAGGGGAAGTTCTAAATCATGCAGAGGAAAAGCTTTTTAGGGCCATTACTAAGTTTGGGAAAAGACCTACAATTGAAGTGGGTGTATTTTCAGGAAGTTTGAAACCAGATGAGTTGATCGATCGGATCAATGAACTGGAAGAATACTTTGAGTATGAGGATATCAGGGACCCAGATAGTGTTAAGTTTGCAAAGGCCAAACTGAAAGGCCATGCCAAAATCTGGTGGCAAGAGGTTCAATTGGAAAGAAACAGAAGAGGAAAGGAGAAGATCATAAGATGGGATCGCATGGTGGACAAATTGAAGAAGCAGTTCATTCCTGTGGACTACGAGCTTGATTTGTTTAAGAAGATGCATGGGTTAAAAGCAAGCAGGAAGATCAGTCCATGAATATACAGAGGAATTTTACCGACTCTTGATTAGAGCGGGGCATGCAGAAGCAAATAAGGAGAAGGTTGCTCGTTATATCAGTGGGTTGCGACCTAGCATCCAGGAGGAATTAAGTCTGGTAAGAATGACCAGCGTTGAAGAGGCATACCAGTTTGCCCTACGAGTTGAAGAGAAGCTGAATAAAAAGTTTGAAGGAAGACAACGAGGGCGCGGTCAAGGAGGAAGGGGAAGCGGTAGATCATCTGGAGGCCGCAATGAAACCCAAAAGAAAAATGAAGATGTGGGTACTAGCAGGAACCAGAGGAATGAGGGTTTCAACCGCTCCCATGATCAAGACTTTGGAAATCAGAGAGGAAGAGGTAGAGGACGTGGACAAGGAAGAGGAGGCTTCCGTGGTACCTGTTTCCATTGCAATGAAGAAGGTCATCGTGCCTTTGAATGCCCTCAACGACAAGGAAGGACAGATAGGGGAGCTGAGGGCCAAGCTAAGGTTGCTCATGTGGATGAGGATGCACAATCATCACATTCAGAGGATGCAGAAAGAGGAGAGACCTTGGTAAATGAAAGAGTCCTACTAAGTGGTGAGATTGAACCAGGACAACGGAGGAGTCTGTTCCGTACCAGATGCAAGTGTGAGGATAAATGTTGTGACGTGATCATTGATGGTGGTAGCACTGATAACTTGGTATCAGAAGAGATGGTCTCTAAGATGAAGCTCAAGAGGGAGAAACATCCCTAGCCCTATCGGATTGCTTGGGTAAAAGATGATCATAAGGTCCTGGTAAGTGAACAATGTTTAGTGAAATTCAAAATTGGGAGTTACCATGATGAACTTCTCTGTGATGTTATTTCGATGGATGTTTGCCATCTATTGTTGGGTAGACCATGGCAGTTTGATAGACATGCAGTACATGATGGACATGCAAACACATACTCTCTGACAAAGGATGGAGTTCGCCACAAATTGAAGCCCATGAAAAAGGAAAGTGAAAAGGTATGTAGCAGTGCTAGGATTTGTCTTGTTGATGAAAGGAAGTTTTTAGATGGCATGAAACATCAGCATATGTGCTGTGCTTTGATTCCTAGGAAAGATAAAGAAGGTAGTAGTGAAATACCACTTGAAGTTTCAGATTTACTAGGGGAGTTTGGAAATATTATCTCTGATAATGTTCCAGATGGATTGCCACTAGTAAGGCAAATCAGTCATCAGATAGATCTGATTCCAGGAGCTAGTTTGCCTAACAAGGCTGCTCACAGGATGACTCCTACTGAAACAGAGGAGCTAAATAGACAGGTTCAGGAGCTGTTAAGGAAGGGCTTGATTCGGGAGAGCCTAAGTCCATGTGCAGTACCTGCAGTACTCGCACCAAAGAAAGATGGAGAGTGGAGGATGTGTATAGATTCTCGAGCTATAAATAGGATAACCATCAAGTATCGGTTTCCTTTGCCAAGGATGGATGATCTTATGGACTGCTTGAGTGGAGCTCAGTACTTCACAAAGATAGATCTCAAGAGTGGCTATCATCAGATACGGATTCGAGAAGGAGATGAGTGGAAAACAGCCTTCAAGACCAAGGAGGGTCTTTATGAGTGGTTAGTCATGCCCTTTGGATTGACGAACGCCCCAAGCACCTTCATGCGGCTCATGAATGAGGTATTTAAGAAGTTCTTGGGAAAATTTGTTACTGTCTATTTGGATGATATTTTAATTTTCAGCAAGACTTTGGAAGAACATTTATTGCATATGCGTAGTGTCCTTGAAAGGCTAAGGGAAGAGAAACTGTTAATTAATCTGAAAAAGTGTATGTTTGCAAAAAGGGAGTTAGTCTATTTGGGGTTTGTTATATCACCCGAAGGTCTGAAAATGGATCCAGAGAAGGTAAAAGCCATCTTGGAATGGCCTACTCCAAGGTCTGCTACTGAGGTAAGATCATTTCATGGTCTGGTTAATTTTTACAGGAAGTTTATTAAGAATTTCAGTGGCATATGTGCACCCCTAACTGATACAATAAGAGGGGATAGAAAAGAGTTCAAATGGACTGCAGCAGCTGCGAGAAGTTTTGAATTCCTGAAGAAGAAGGTAACAGAACAACCTGTGTTGGCACTTCCAGATTTTAGAAAGGTTTTCCAGGTGGATTGTGATGCTAGTGGTAGCGCTATTGGGGCTGTATTAAGCCAAGAAGGTAAGCCTATTGCATATTCTAGTGAAAAATTGAATGATGCAAAGAAGAAGTATTCTATTTATGATCAAGAGTTCTATGCAATAGTTCAGGCCTTAAAGAAATGGAGGCATTATTTATTGCTAAAGGAATTTGTTTTGTATACTGATCATCAGGCATTACAGTACTTAAATAGCCAAGGTAAATTGAATCAGAGGCATATGAAGTGGGTAGAGTTCTTGCAGAGTTATACATTTCTGTTGAAGCATAGAAGTGGAAAATCTAACAGGGTTGCAGATGCACTAAGTAGGAGACAGTTGTTGCTTACAGTAATGCAGGTTGAAGTAGTTGGGTTTGATGAACTCAAGAATTTGTACCCCGAGGATCCTGATTTTGCTGAAGCATGGAAAGCTTGTAAAGAACTTGTTGCTGTAGATAGAACCAAGTGGTTAGACTATTTGATTCAGGATGGCATGTTGTTCAAAGGTAGTCAATTGTGCATTCCAAGGAGTTCCATGAGAGAAAATCTGATTAAGGAGAAACACAGTGGAGGGATGGCAGGACATTTTGGTCGAGATAAGACCATTGCCATTCTTAGAGAACATTATTTTTGGCCTCAAATTTCATAGAATGTGAAGAAGTTTGTACAGAGTTGCCAGGTTTGTCAAGTTGCCAAGGGGTTTAGTCACAACACTGGCCTATATCAGCCATTACCTGTTTCATCAAGGCCATGGGAGGACATAAGTATGGATTTTGTTCTTGGATTGCCGAGGACACAAAGGGGTAATGACTCAGTATTTGTGGTGGTTGATAGGTTCTCCAAAATGACACATTTCATTCCATGCCACAAAACTCATGATGCTGTCCATATTGCAGACTTGTTTTTCAAAGAGGTGGTAAGACTACATGGTCTTCCAAGGAGCATAGTTTTTGACAGAGATACTAAATTTGTGGGTTATTTTTGGAGGACATTGTGGAAGAAGTTGAGTACAGACCTAAAATTCAGTTCCACGCATCACCCGCAAACTGATGGCCAAACAGAAGTGGTAAACAGAAGTCTGGGCAATTTGCTGAGATGTTTAGTTGGGAATAAGCCCAAAGGGTGGGATTTGATTCTACCACAGGCAGAATTTGCTTATAATAACTCTGTAAATAGGAGTACTGGAAAATCACCATTCCAAATTGTATATGGGAGCAGCCCAAGGACTGCACCAGAGCTGAGGAAGATAGAACAAGGGGAGAGGACAAGTGCTGAAGCTGGGGAATTTGCTGAACATATCAAGCGTCTACATGAGGAGGTTCAGGCACACATTACCAAGATGAATCAAGAGTATAAAGCTAGGGTTGATCAAAGGAGAAGACATAAGGAATTTCAAGTAGGGGATCCAGTCATGGTGCACTTACGAAAAGAAAGATTTCCTGCTGGTACTTACAACAAGCTGAAAATGAAGAAATTTGGCCCTTGCAAAATTTTGAAGAAACATGATTGAGGAAATGCATATGAAGTGGAGCTACCAGATGGTATTCACATTTCTCCCATTTTCAACATTGCAGATTTAACATAGTATCATGATGATGGTGCAGATGAGGAGCTGGTGTTAGAGCCATGTCCAATTCCTGCTTCTAAGGAGGAGGAGATAGAAGACATTCTAGATCATCGTGTGGGTAGGAGTACCAAAAACAGGCAATATGAAGAGTATTTGGTCAAATGGAAAGGACGATCGATCGAGGACTCAACTTGGATTTCAGCAGCTGAGGTTTCCCATTTGGGATTTCCTCTACCATTCATAAAGCAACAGGGTCACTTTTCAATCTACCCTGGGTGTCTGATGTAGGAGCATCCAGAGGTATAAGGGCAATCCTGTGTCACCCAAAAAAATATACTTAGACTTAGTTTCTGTTTCATGTGTTTTCATTTTTGGATACCCATTTGGGTCAAATAAAGGTTCCAACTCTCACAGTTCCACTATCAGTGTTCGTGTAAATCTCGAAAAAATAGGAGTATGTAATTGAGCCATCATTTTGGTGAACTAGGAGGTGTAAATTGGCTAGATGAATGTAATTGTAATTTAGAGCATTCCAGAAAAAGAATTAGGTCAAAAGGCCCCACTGTTTGAAAGTTATTGCAGTTTTTCGGGTTTTGGAGACCTCCTAAGAATGCTTCAAAGTCAAGTTAGGGGCATTAAATGACCTCAAAAAGGGCCGAAAAATGGGGGACGAGCAAAGCTGGTCCATCGGGCTATAAAGCGCTTCAAGAGCTTTTCGAAAATGTAAACGGTTCGTCAATCGGAGCTACGGTTCAAAAGTTATGCCTCCCGGAAGTTCGGTTACCGTTTCTGGATTCTTCTAGATTTGTGTCGACTTCTAATGCAGCTTCTGGAACCTTCTATTTGGTCGGTGGATGCCTACTAGCACTTTTTAGAATGTACTCCTAGTCCTTAACCCTCCGGGGTCTATTTAAGGAGATTTCTGGCATTGTAAAAGGCAGTTCGGAGTGGAGTTTGAGAAGAGGTACTGAAAGGAGAAATTATCTCCACATTTATGCTATTGTAAGCCCTTAGGGCATGTTTTGAAGTTTATTTTCTCTGTACTGAATGTACTAGCTTATTTTTCAGTTAATACAATTTCCCTTTTCTGTTGTATCCATTTTGTTCTTCGGTTGTGTCCCCATCATGAATCAACATCCAGACAGCCTATAGTGGAGCCTCATAAATCCTTCTGGATTAAAGGAAATAGGAAAGCTATCGATCATATTAGATGGAGTGAAAAATGATATCTGTAATGTCTCCATTTCCTTGTTAGGTTGATAATAATAACAATGTAAGATTAAAATATCAAAATAATAATGTATATAATTATAATCATAATTATAACTATAATGATAATCATAATTATAACTATAATGATAATCAAAATAAAATATTAATATTAATAAATAAATAATATAATTATAGTTAGTATGATATTTGATAACAACAAACATTATTAGTAAAAATAAATCAATATCGATATAAATATAAGACCTTAATAATAATAATTAAAATTTAATAATTAAAGTCACTATGAAAAGACATAACCATTGAATATTGAAATATAAATACAGGAAGAAAGGGAGATATATTTCCTTATGTTACCCATTTTGGTCTGCTCAGATCGTACACCCAGCAAGGAAGAAGAACAGAGAAGCACCAAATGTTAGAGGGGGGAAATGAGCTGAATATATGGGTTACTAAATCTGATGGCAGTTATACCAATTCATTTCAATTGAGACTGTAGAAGACGTGTCCATTTCAATTGAGACTGTAGAAGATGTATCCCTTCAAGCATTAACAATAACTCAGCCATATCAGAGTCAGCGTATAGGAGGGATTCATGGAATTGTTAGAAGAATCATCGTATGTGAGAAGAGCATTATTTTTGGGCAGATTACAATCATCTTAACACCTACATTCAGAGTTCAAGAAGCAGCAAACAACCGACCACTTTCAGTGATATGTAATCACATCTGTATATTCAGAAGAATATTCTGAGGGAGGATATATATGAACAGTGATCCCATAGACCTAGCATGCCACTTTTCTACTAACATAGCATTCAAATACAAGTGGTAAGTGACAGGTAGAAAAGGAATTGTTTGGCTTCATTTCATCAACAATCACTTTAGTGAAGACTCAAAAGCTTTAGAAGAAGGGAGAAGGCATGGATGGGTTGAGAGCTCCTATCCTACAGGCTCAATTGTGCTGCAAGATAATCTTGTGTTATGGAATGCATAATACATAGCCGTGAGGACCAGAAGAAGATATAAAAATATATTGAGCAATGACAGAACAATTAGCAAATAAAATGAAGATAAAAACTGGTCAGCAACAAGTAAAATGAAACAAGGAAATTGGAGGATGGCTTGTAATCAATTATGAGTAGATTCTAAGGGAAGATATGGTTATGGTGCATTGTGAAAATTTAGGAATAAAGTCACAACCCAAGTTTTTGTTATTTACGTATAGAGTGATGCATCTAGTTTATGTTTGATATCATGAAGTTGCATAGGAAATGCTCATTCATAATTTATACTCCTCCCACCTTTGTGAAAAGTTACTGAAATATTCTATAGATTACTACATCAAGGATTCCATGATCAATTTATATATGCGATTTGTGTATGAACTATGAGACAAATAGAGGAAATTGAAGAATTAAAAAAGTATCTGAAGGGATAATACAGTGGTATCAGAGCATAATCCTGCCATCCTGTAGAAAAATAGTAACGCAAATCAATGATGGAGAAAATATTATAAACCAAATATTTACAAGAACAAGATATGATGAGAGATGTAAAGATGTAAGATAGCTATGGAAAAGCATAAGCATATTATTTCAAGTTAATGATTATTACAAAAGCATATATTATATTTGCAAATGTAAGGAAAGATGGTGTTAGTTCAAATGAGAAGAATAAAGAGGATAACAACAAACATATAAAAAATAACACCTTGGAAGACGATGAACCATGTAAGAGAGCACCATATTCTACAAAAGGAAATACCAAAATGTGTGAATGGTAATGACAATTTTATAGCATGAAAGTAGAAAATGACTTCAAGAGAATTGTATGACACTAAGTCACTATGAGACTTAGAAAGAGATAAAGTCTCTCCTACGGATTACAAAGAGGGATAATCCTAAAGGGATATCCATAGAGGCCTTAGGGAGAGATAAAGTATCTCCCAAGCATTATAGAGATGGGTAATCCTAAGGGATACCCATAGAGGGCTTAGGACGAGATAAAGTCTCTCCTAAGGATTAAATAGAGAGGGATAATCCTAAACAGATATCCCTAGTGACTTGGGATGAGATAAAGTCTCTCTAAGGATCACAGAGATGACTACTTCCCAAAAAGATACTCATAGAGGCCTTAGGGTGAGATAAAGTCTTTCCTAAGGATTATAGCGATGGATAATTCCCAAAGGGATAGCCATAGAGGCCTAGGGTGGGATAGAGTCTCCCCTAAAATTTACAAATGCATAGTAAAAGAGGGTATCCATAAGATTTGGGAAGAGATAAAGACTAACAAAACTTATAAGGGTTACTCATCAAGACATGTCATTGGTCAAAGAAAGGCAAAGCAAGGATTGAGAAGTACACAATATATCTTGAGATAACTTTCTTCTTTAAAATTATTCTTAGTAATTTAAACCTAATCTTATGATATTTAAATTTATTAATCCCAATTTGAAATTACTATTGCAGGACTATCGATCAAATTAGAAGGAGAAAGTATTGAATTGCTTGAGGACAAGCAATTTTGGGAAGGGTGGACTGTAATATCCTCATTTCCTTGTTAGGTTGATAATAATAACAATATAAGATTAAAATATCAAAATAATAATGTATATAGTTATAATCATAATTATTACTATAATGATAATCAAAATAAAATATTAATATTAATAAATAAATAATATAATTATAGTTAGTATGATATTTGATAATAACAAACATTGTTAGTAAAAATAAATAAATAAAAATAAAAATATAAGACCTTAATAATAATAATTAAAATTTAATAAATAAAGTCACTACAAAAAGACATAACCATTGAATATTGAAATATAAATACAGGAAGAAAGGGAGATATATTTCCTTACGTTATCCATTTTGGTCTTCTCAGATTGTACGCCCAGCGAGGAAGAAGAACAGAGAAGCACCAAATGTTAGAGGGGGGAAATGAGCTGAATATATGGGTTACTAAATCTGATGGCAGTTATACCAATTCATTTCAATTGAGACTGTAGAAGATGTGTCCATTTCAATTGAGACTGTAGAAGATGTATCCCTTCAAGCATTAACAATAACTCAGCCATATCAGAGTCAGCATATAGGAGGGATTCATGAATTGTTAGAAGAATCATTGTATGTGAGAAGAGCATTATTTTTGGGCAGATTACAATCATCTTAACACCTACATTTAGAGTCCAAGAAGCAGCAAAAAACCGACCACTTTCAGTGATACGTAATCACATCTGTATATTCAGAAGAATATTCTGAGGTGAGGATATATATGAACAGTGATCACATAAACCTAGCATGTCACTTTTCTACTAACATAGCATTCAAATACAAGTGGTAAGTGACAGGTAGAAAAGGAATTGTTTGGCTCTATTTCATCAACGATCACTTTAGTGAAGACTCAAAAGCTCTAGAAGAAGGGAGAAGGGATGGATGGGTTGAGAGCTCCTATCCTACAGGCCCAATTGTGCTGCAAGATAATCTTGTGTTATGGAATGCATAATAGAGAGCCGTGAGGACCAGAAGAAGATATAAAAATATATGCAGCAATCACAGAACAAGTAGCAAATAAAATGAAGATAAAACTGGTCAGCGACAAGTAATATGAAACAATGAAATATGAGGATGGCTTGTAATCAATTATGAGTAGATTCTAAGGGAAGATATGGTTATGGTGCATCGTGAAAATTTAGGAATAAAGTCACAGCCCAAGTTTTTGTTATTTACCTACAGAGTGATGCATCTAGTTTATGTTTGAACTTCCTAAATATCATGAAGTTGCATAGGAAGTGCTCATTCATAATTTATACTCCTCCCACCTTTGTGAAAAGTTATTGAAATATTCTATAGATTACTACATCAAGGATTCCATGATCAATTTATATATGCAATCTATGTGTATGAACTATGATACAAATAGAGGAAAGTGAAGAATTAGATAAATATCTGAAGGAATATTACAATATCGTACCTATGCTAACAAAACATCAAACAACATTTGCTATGATGAATGCACTACTAAATGCATATGAGGTTAACAATGCAACTAGATTTCTCGCACTAAAAAGGCAACTAAATCACATACAAATAAAGAAGAAAGAATCGATGAATTCTTACTTCCTAAGGGTTGCCAGCCTAAGAGATGAACTTGCAAATATAGGAACCATCATTAGTGACACTAAACTAAAACTGATGGCTATAGATGGATTACCAGATTCATGAGAAACTTTCACACGAGTAAGTGCTAGAGATAAACTTCCTGACTTCAATGGACTTAAGGGAGATTGTCTTCAGGAATACTTCAAAAAACTAAAGAAAGGAGGGAAATTGAAAACGAAAGATGAGGAACTTCATGTTCTTAATGCAAACTCCTATAAAGGAAAGAAGAAACATTTCAAGAAGAAAAGGGAAATAAAAAAAATGAACAATCTAAGAAAGATCTATCCAAAATAAAGTGCTTCAGATGTGAAATGTTTGGACACTATAGTTCTAATTGCCTTGAGAATTCTAAACAAGTGAACTGTACAAATGTTACTAGGGAAGAAGATAACTACGATCCTGAGAATCATGTATTGTATTTGTCACTATCAAATGAAGTCTCAAGTAAAGCATGGGTGATTGATAGTGGATCATTTAGACATATTACAGGATACAAAGAAGCACTAGACTCTATATCAAAAAAAGTTAATGGCGAAGTCACCATTGGTGATAATTCATCACATTCCGTCAAAAGAATTAGAAATTACACCCTGAAACTAAAATTAGGAAATTCTCTTCTTCTCAAAGGAGTACTCTATGCACCAAGAATTAAGAAAAAAAAAATCTTAGTCACAACATTTGAAGATGATGGACATAATGTTACATTCATGGACGGTAAAGTAATAACCTAGGCTAAGAACTCCTCAATTAAGAAAGCAAAATTGATTGGTCAGAGAAAAGGGTATTTGTGTGAATTAAATTCAGAACTTAGTCGACCTATTCAAGGCTTAATTCATGAAGCCGTAGACATAAATGATATATGGCATAAGACATCTAAATTTCAAAACCTTATCAACTATGGAGAAGATGGTTACTGGTTTACCTAAACTAAATAAAGACCACTCAAGCATATGCAAAGGGTGCGGTCTAAGTAAGAACACCAAAAGTCCATTTCATGGTAGCACTAGAAAAACTAACAATGTTTTGGAATTAATCCATTCAGATTTATGTGGACCTATGTCTGTTCCTTCTCTTGGAGGATTCTGGTACTATATTTTGTTCATAAATGACTTCTCTAGGAAAACTTGTCTTTACTTCTTAAAATGCAAAGAATCAGAAGAAATCCTAAATAGATTTAAAGAATTTAAAAGATTAATTGAGAACTTATCAAGACATAAAATTAAAACTCTTAGAATTGATAATGGAGTGGAATACACTTCAGATTTGTTTAAAAGGTTTTATAAAGAAACAGGAATTAAGAGGGAGTATACCGTTCCTTATAACCTAAAGCAAATTGGGGTAGCAGAATGAAAGAATAGAACAATTATAGAAGCTGCTAGAGCTATGATATTTGATCAAAAGCTATGATATTTGATCAAAATCTAGAATATTGTCTTTGGGCAAAAGCCTCTTGTACTGTTGTCTATATTCAAAACAAAAGCCCTCACTCCTACCTTAGAGATAAAACTCCTGAAGAAGTCTTTACCAAGGTTAAACCCAATAGAAGTCATCTTAGGAGTTTTGATTGCCCTGTATAGTGAAACATCTAAAGCATATACGATTTTTATACTTGGACAAAAGATCTAGCATTCAAAAGAGTTCTAAGTTTTGAAGAGCCCTCTCCTTTACTTAGTTCTGAAAGAAATACTGAGACTGAGTCTCAGAGGTGGAACATGGAAGAAATTGAAGATGAAATTCAAAACCTTAATCTTGGAGAAACTCAAAATTCAAAGAAATGACCACATTGGGCCATTAAAATAGTTGAGGAAGCACAAGACCTTGCTACACCTTATGGAACAATCAGAGAAAGAAAAAGACCCAAAAGATTTTCTAGTTATATAACAAACTTAAATGATTTGTCTAAATCAAAACCAACCAATACTTCAGATGCTACCAAACATACAACTTGGAAAGAAGCTATGATTGAAGAATACCAATCTATTATGAAGAATGATGTTTGAGAAATTGTTCTTAGACCTAAAGGAAAATTTGTTGTTTCTTCCAAGTGGATATTTAAAATAAAGCATGCTGCTGGTGGTAGCATTGAAAAATATAAAGTGACATTTGTAGCTAGAGGATTCTCTTAGAAATAAGAGATTGATTATGAAGAAACTTTTGCTCTTGTTGCTAGATACACCTCTATAAGAGTAGTCCTAGCCATTGCAGCATTGAAAGGATGGAAAGTACATCAGATGGAGGTAAAAACAACATTCCTAAATGGAAAGATTATAGAAGTATATTTGGAGCAACTTGAAGGATTTGAAACTCATGATAGTAACGTATTTGTTTGTAGGCTCAAGAAAGCTCTCTATGGGCTTAAGTAGGCTCCAAGGGCTTGGTATAAAAGAATTGATAAGTATCTCACTGGCTTAGGATTCTCCAAAAATGAAGCCGATTCAAATTTATATTATGAAAGAGATAAAGATGATATGGTAATTCTGATACTGTATGTTGATGATTTACTAATAATAGGTGATGATCATCTCATAGATCAATGCAAGAAAGATCTAATTAGAGAATTCAAGATGAAAGACTTGGGACTGCTTCATTACTTCCTAGGATTGGAAGTACGACAAAATTCTGATAGCATTATACTCAATCATGGGAAGTATAATCATATATTTTGAAAAGATTTGGAATGTGGAATTGCAAGTCTATGTCTTCTCCAATGGAAACTAATTTACATAAACTTAAAGTAGAGACATAATCGCTTTCCATAGATTCTACTCTCTACAGATAGATGATTGCGTCCCTTATGTACTTGGTAAATACAAGACCTGATATTTGCTATGCTGTTAATGCCTTAAATTAGTTTATGTGTGAGCCAAAGGAGCTTCACCTAGTTGCAGTAAAACACATTATGAGATACTTACAAGGCACTCTTAATCTTAAGCTCAAATAGGAGAAAGTTGACTTAGATTTACACAAATTCACTGACTTAGATTGGGGTGGAAGTGTTAAAGACAAAAAAAGTACTTCAAGATGTTGTTTCAGTTTAGGATCAACAATGATATCTTGGATATGCAAAAAACAATCTTTAGTAGCACAAAGCTCCATAGAAGTCAAATACATTGCAGCAGCGATGGCCTCCCAAGAAGCAGTTTGGCTGAGGATGTTACTTGTGGGATTATTTGGTCAAGCCGTGAATCTTACGATTATTCATTGTTATAATCTGAGTTCCATCAAGATTTTGATGAATCCAATTTTTCATGAAAGGTCAAAGCATATCGAAATTCCTTATCATTATGTAAAAGATACGATAGACATCAATATTGTAAAATTAGAATAATTCTGAATTCATCAATCAATGCCAAACAAGAATAGAGATTCGAACACAAACAAGAATATAGATTCAAATGGAAAAGAATGATTTCAAATCTGCACTTTAAACTATTAATTTCAAATTCATCAATGCCAAACAAGAATAGACTCAAATACAAACAACCTTCAATTAATAATTGCAAAAAGATGGTGCTCCGACTTGTCAGATCCAAGTGATGTATTACATGCAATGGAATAGGGTGAGGGTTGAATCCCATCGAAACTGAATAAGTCAAGTAGGGAAGATCTTTCACTTCCAAAATGGCAAACAACAAAGAATCCCAATGAGAATTTGTAGTACAAAGTAAGTAATCAGAATGCTTGTTTATGACTACCTACAAGCCGTGCTTAAATACCCGTCGGGGAAAAACCTTTTCGAGGGTGTACAAAGATAGCCAACGGCAACACTTACCAACGAAAACTAAAATAAAAATAGGTCCGAGATATATTAAATCAATTGGAACCACAAATACAAATATTAACTTGGGGCAAATATTAATTAATTAAAGTAATTAATTAAAGGTCCTTATATTATTTAAATTCTGGGACCAATTAATTAATTAACTAAATTAAAAACTTATATTAAAATTTTGGGACATGACAAATCCTTGCTACCCAAAGATTGCTTGTCCTCAAGCAATCCATCATCTTATGAAACACCAACAGCTCTAGGGTCCCAAATCAAATGCGTAGGCAAGACAAGTGAAATGACATCAATCCTCCATGGCACCACATTGCTATCAAACTTACACGACACCACTTTAATATAAATATTATCGTATCCCAAGCTGCTAGGATCCCAAACCAAGCACGCAGGCGAAATGAGTGAATTGTCATCAAACCTCCCTTGCACCCCACTGTCATTAAGCATCCGCTATGCCACTCTGATATAAACATTGTTGTAGCCTTCACCAGGATCCCAATCACACAAATTGATGAAATCTTTCATGTCATGTTCAAAAATCTCTTTGGGTATGTTCATGCACATAGATGTTGATGCTGGCACAAACTTACCCAGTGATACAACGACAACAATCACTATTATATTCCTAATGGATCAAACCTTGACGAAGAGAGCTTCAGTAGTGAGAATGTCGACGAAGGGGGGCTCGATTGTGAGAACCTTGACGACATAAGCTTCTTTGAAGGGTGTCGCGCTGATGGGAGCCTCAGCAAAGAGTACCTTAGTAAAGGGAACCTTGGCAGAAAAAACCTCAACGGAGAGTATCTTGACGACAAACAAAATTTTAGTTGTAGATAAAATGTCAATGGCATGCAGAACATCGGTTGAAGCCTCAATGATTGATTGTCTCGATAGCGAGCAATGTCTCAATGGCGACAAACGTAGCTATTCCGACCGATGAAGCCACAATGACGGACATACAATGATGACAGAGATAGCCATGATGTCGTCGATGGATACAACTACAGTGATAGATACACCCTTGATGACGGATATAGACTTGACGTCGATGACAAACACAACGACGTTGACAAACACGACGGTGACTAATAGGATGATAGACTTGGCAATAGACACGGTTGCAGTGGCGAAAATGGATATAATGAAGATGACATACATGACGAAGATGATGGTGTCAAACATGACAACGGACAAGGCGACGGTGATGACAACGAACACAATGATGATGAAGGATATGGCGAAGGCGACAACGGACACAACAACGGTAATAGACATGAACTCGATGACGGAAACGGACTCGGTGTCGGTGACGAACACGAACTCAATGAGGTATACAAACTCGGCGTCGATGATGGACACGACGGTAATAGACAAACTTGACGATGGACACAAACTCGACGTCAGTAATGGACAGGACAGTGATAGATACGAGAATGATGACTGACAAAAACTCGACGATTGTAATGTCCCCATTTTAGCAGTTGACCAAGTGTGTGTGCATTAGCCTTGTTCTACATGGTCCCGAGAGCTAACGAAGGGTTTAATGGGATCCTGGAGTGTTTTGGCCTAGTCATTTCCAGTTTGGGCCAAAACGAAGTTGATTTACTCAGTTTCAGGCATACTATTTTTAGTAAGTTGGCAGGACACACTGCAGGTCAATTTTGGTGATTGGATTTGATACTCCTTGGTGAGAGCTTTCTGATGAGCTATCACTCGCATTATTCGGAGTCCGATTGCTAATACATTTTAATGCCTGAAGTTTTATTAAAGTAACGTCTAATTTAATTGTAAACTATTAAAGTGTTACTTTAATATTTATTTTATGGGGATGTGTACCCAAGGAGACATAAGGGGTATTTTAATATATGTTTTATATACTACACATCTTTTATCCCACATTGCCCATATGAGTTGAGCGGACCCTTGGAAATAGAATAAAAGGAAGCATTTGTGGCTTCATTAGCAAGGTTGAATATGAGAAGAAATTGGTGTGTGAGTTGCAGCTCCGTTCTTGGCATTTGAGGACGTTTATCCTCTCTTGTAACATTCTAGACGTCATTCCCTTGGGGTTTGGCCTTTGAAATTCTTTGTTATCGGCTTCATTATCAGGCAGTTTAGTTGCATTTCCGGCTACAGGCAGATTTGGTATTTTGCTCATATCTTCTTCACTACTTGTCTGACGCTTATGCCACTTTGAGGGAATGATATTACGAAGGTAGTGGACTGATTGAAGGACAAAGTACTGTAGCACCAAGTTCGAAAGCATGGGTTGGAGTATTATGTCAATAATGCTGAAGTAATTAGTGAGTTGATAAATCTGCCATGTATTTGGTTTTATGAATTCTGAAAATAACATTTTATTGGCTGTAGTTCATTTCCACTTTGCATATTATTGTAGTTTCTTTCTTGTTTATGTTGTATGATACCAATTCCATGTACAAAACACAACAAACAAATAAATGTTTGATTTCTGGAGTTATAAGGGGTTTAAAACATTAAACGGAGAAATAAGAGGTTGAATGCAAACTGTTTGACATAATTCCTTTCAGCAATTTGGTTTAGTTTTTGGGACATTTAGGGATGCCCATTACAACGATGGACTTGGTGTTGATGACGGACACAAACTTGACGACAAACATGATCTTGACGTTGGTAACAGACATGATGATGATGGACACGATGGTGATAGACACAACGACAGTGACAGACACAAACTCGACGACGGACACAAACTTGGTGTCAGTGATGCACACAACAGTGACAGATATGAACTCGACGACGAGCACGAACTTGTCGTCAGTGACGGACACGACGGTGATAGATACTACGATGATGACAGACACGAACTTGATGACGGACACAAAGTCGGCATCGATGATGGACATGATGGTGACAGACATGAACTCGACGACAGACACAGACTTGGTGTCGGTGATGGACACGATGGTGAAAAATACGACAATGGTGATAGACACAAACTTGACAACGGACACATACTCAGTTTTGGTGACGGACATGACGATGATGGACACGACAATGACAGACACAATGATGGTGATGGACATACAACGTTAGCGATGGACAAGACCATGATGATGGACATAGTTTTGGTGACAACCACAGAGCCTCGGCAATAGACATCGCTTCTATGATGGATACAACATTGGCAATTGATGGACCTTCCTCAACGGATAGTGCCTTGGTGATAGGCACAACTTCGGTGATGGGCACAACATGATTCTTCCATGTCTTCACAAGATCCATGCAAGCAACCTCTTCACTTTTTTGGTGTTCTCCCCATGTTGGTGTAGCAGAAAGATTTAGCAAATCCTCCTTGAGCAACCTTGTAATCATGCCTTCATTCTTTTCACTTAAAGCATCAGCCTTATTGTTGTCAGTCATTTTCTCCCACTTGTGCAAATGAGATATTAGTTTTTCTTCACAATGTTTGAAAACATTTCTAACCAATCTATATGCTGCAATAGAGGGGATACATTCTAGATTGTGAACAACCCATAACATAGATGTGATGGGTTGGGATATCTCATCCATCTCTTTAATGCACAAAATCATAAGACTCTCCATAGCAACTGAAATCTTAGTATCATGATCTTCCTTGATGGTGACCAAGAAGTGATGAAACATATCATGGACCAAATTTTGCTATTCAAGATCTAAGAGAAGGTTACTTTGACATTTGCACAATTCTCCAATATTGTAGATCTCCTACCAAAAGGGTCACTACTGAAGTCATTGAGACTTTGAAAGCTATTTACTATCAATTGCAATATCTCTATCATGGTGTTATCATCATACGGTGCTTTAGGAGCTGAAATTGTGAAGACCTCGCTAAGACATGCTGCAACTGCCAATCTTTTATCCTTGTCAAGTTGTCTCAAAAGCCTGGGTTGACTTAAGGCCTCCTTAATTGGCGAGAGGATTCTCTGTATAAATCTTGAAGGTAATTGGTTCACTTGACACAAACAAGCTTCTTATATATCTAGTGGAAGATCAATACCCTTGTTGAGCTCTTTGCCAATCTTTTGTAGTGCCTTCAACCACCACTCTCAATCATTGTTTGGCGCCATAGTGTGATCCAAATACCAAAATCTCTCAATCATCTCAACAGGTTGGTAAGATCACTAGCTTTGATACCATTGTAATGTTCGGAACGATTTTGGTAATGTTCTTGAAAGTTTCGGAGATGCTGCCGAAAGGTTTCTTCTCTGATACCACTGTAATGTTCTGTTTTGGAGTTTCCTTATGAAATCCCGTAATATGCTCTAGGTAGTCTTGTTGTGTGCTTCAAGTAGTCTGGTCTTGTGCTCCGGTCGTGTGCTCCAAGTAGTATCCCTTAGTGCTTTGGGTGGCCAGTGCTTTAGGTCAGTGCTTCAGGTAGTTCTCCCTTAGTGCTTCGGGTGGGTAGTGCTTCGGGTCAGTGCTTTGGTCAGTGTTTCGAGTTAGTGCTTCAAGCTAGTGCTTCGGGTGGCCAGTGCTTCGGGTCAGTGTTTCGGGTGGCTAGTGCTTAACGTTAGTGCTTCGATTAGTACTTTAGGTCAATGCTTCAGGTCAGTGCTTTGGGTGGTCAGTGCTTTAGGCAGTTCTCCTTCAGTGCTTTGAGTGGCTAGTGCTTAGCAGTGTAGCTATATGGTAGGGACTATGGGGTTCGTATGGTGAGTAGGTGGAGGTTGTACAATTGGGTATATGGGGGTCATACGGTTGGTTGGGAGGAGGTACGACTTAGCTTGGAGGCCGTACGGTAATTGCACAAAGTGTTGTGAGGAACGAAGGAGGTGTGGAAAATAATGATTTCGAATCTGCACTTTAAACTATTAATTCCGAATTCATCAGCCAAACAAAAATAGAGATTCAAACACAAACAACCTTCAATTAATAATTGCCAAAAGATGGTGCTTTGACTTGTCAGATCTGAGTGAAGTATTGCATGCAACGAAATAGGGTGAGGGTTGAATCCCACCGAAACCGAATAAGCCAAGTAGGGAAGATCTTTCACTTCCAAAATGGCAAACAACAGAGAATCCCAACAGGAATTCGCAATACAAAGTAAATAATCAAAATGCTTAATTACGACTACCTACAAGCCATGCTTAAATACCCATCGGGGAAAAACCTTTCCGAGGTGTACAAAGATAGTGAATTACAACACTTACCAACAAAAACTAAAATAAAAATAGGTTCAAGATATGATAAATCAATCGGAATCACAAATACAAATTGTTAAATTGTAGTTCAGTCATATTGATATTCATAAGTTTCATTAAATGGTAAATCATCATTAGATAAATATTCTTTATATGTATTACATATATATATATATATATATATATATATATATATATATATTACACATTATATTATATATATAATAATTTATATATATTATACATATGGTTAGTTATACTAAAATGTACTGATCAATGATGATTAGCTATAGAGACGTGTCTCTTCATGAGACATGTCTCCTCATATTTATATGAGATCCAAATTTGCATTTGAAAATAATCAATAACAATGGCAACGAAAATTACATTTGCAGAATTCGATCCATGTTACTTAACATGGTATTAGAGCTAAACTGGAAGTGTTGGAGATCTTTGAATATTTTAGGTGACATAAATGTGTTGTGTGGTGCTGCATCAAATTTAGAATCTAAATAAGCTATTCCAAATATCATTTGCCATGAATATTGATTTTAGAAGCAACGGTCGTGATTCAATATTTATTGTTGTCTTTGAAGAAGATGTGTCGTTGTAAAATTAGTATTTGTGAGTCTCTTCATTAAGCTCTTAATTCATTTGCATTAACTGTATTGTACGCATTTCATCGTTGAGGGATACTGGAAGAAAGTTTCGGGAATAAATTTGGTTGGTCATTTCTTTGTCCCCATCCAATCTTTGGTGTGAGAACAATAAAATCATTGCAATTCAAAATGACACTAACTCTAGGCAGATTTATCTACATGACAAAACAGGATGTGGAGATTGTGTTATTGAAAGTTCTATTAAAATTATAATTAGCAATAATTATTACTTTGAAGGAAAGACAACTAAAGCAGATAGTTCATGGAAAATACAAAGACATCGCATTGAAAGGATAAATGTTGCAGGTTCTATTCACATAGATGTCATTGTTGACAATTCGAAGGGCCCTAGCATTGTGTCACTGTAACGTGAAATGAGTTGAATGTTCTCTTAGACTTCTGATTATAACCTGATTGCTCATTGATATATAATATCTTGGTCTACTTCCCCTTGGTAATGTCCATCACATTGGCTTGATGTTTGCTTATGTTGAATGGCTGTTGTATTGTATTGTTGAATATACCACTGCTCCCTGACTTGGATATAAATCCGCACTATTAATGTCACTATTGTATGTTGATTGGACCCCTAATTCCAATGTCTTCCACTTATATTATATCTTGTTTACTCTTACTTTCTTCTTAATGATCCCATATCCTACCTGGGTCTTATCGTGCCTTTCAAATATAGATCACTCTTTCTACCATTCTTCATGATTAATGTTAATAATTCTTGATGTCATATTTACACCACCTCGTTTATCAATTCAAATATTATTGATAACATGATAACGTCCAATTTCATTGGCTTATGCCTTAGTTGAGTGTGAGCACATTTTTTTATCATCACTGACGACTGATGATACCACATACGTTATATTGTTTGTATCAAATTGATACTTTCTGGTGTTAAATTTTATTTCTAGTTGTGATAACGTGATCTCATTGGAATTACTGTGGGATTCGTAAAAATCGACATCATCCACATCACCTAGCTCCTTCGCCAATACTCTCACTTAAAGAGTCGTGGAAAGCATGTTGATGACAACATTTACTTAAGAAGATTTGCAAAGATTGATACCCTAGTATGCTCTAGATTGGGGTGCCTTTATAACTAAGAAGGAAGAAGAGGACTGTGGAGAGTCAAAGATTGGAAAGGTGTCAAGAAAAAAATGAGGAGAATCAAAGACATTGTGAGATTTAAAACAACTAAACGAGAACATTGTGGAACTCCCAAGGAAGACTAAACTATATGAACGCCAAATGATAAATGGATATACACGTATGGTTAACAACGCCAAAGATTATTCGACACAGTAGAAGATATACACACATTATGGGTGATGCAGAATTTATTGAACGCGTCCCTTTCTTCGGATGCAAGATTATTCTCATAGGTAGTTACTATTATTGTAATTGGTTTCCCAAGTGGAGTTTCCTATTAATTAGCATATGCAGTGGTAGTGGCCTCAAGAGTAATAGAAGTATTGATTACAACTGTAATGATGTATTTGCCAAGTCATCAACAATTTTGAAATTTCATGAATATATTGACATCATGAAGAGATTCTTGATATGAAAGACTTGATTGTTGACAATAAAAATAACATGGGTGTGGAACAATCAAAGATGGGCTTAGGAGTTGCCTAATCGCTCTTCTCGCATTAGATAAGGAGAATTTTGCAAACCAATTTCAGTCAAACACTATACTAGTCTTCACGGAGGAGATTTGATACCAATCAATATTGTCAATGTAAAGAGAATAATATCTACACAAATCCTATCAGCAAGTATATCATTATGCACGTCAAATATAAAGAATCAAGCATTGACGACATGGAAGAAGTAATGAATAGAGTTGAGTTTGATAGATGGTACTCCTAGCACTATGGAATTCTTGAAGTATCATTGTAGTACAAATTCATGGAAATCATTCAAAGGAGATTTATCTTCAAGGAAAGATTTTTGTATTGACTAAATCGCCTCTTCTCTATAAAGCTATCATCTTTATCCGTGCTTGGAATGTATGCTATCAAACGTAAATTTTTGTTGGATCCCTATGAGTTATAATAGCACTCAGATATATTCCTGAAATGACATATGATTCTCCAAGGGCACCAAATAAGAGAGAATAGAAATGAAATGGAGGGATGACAACCGTGTGGAATTAGATACAATCCATCCTGTAATACATCATAATTTCTAAGTAAATATTATTGTATCATGATAAGGAATGAGACTACACGGTAAAGAGAACAAGGAAAAAATATTATAGACGCATAAAGCACCTTGATATTGTCACAGTTTGAACTTTGAAACTCTTTTTGACTCCGGGTATAATATGACTACAATATAAGAATGAGTGGGAATTTTACAATGTGGGGGGGGTGGGGGGGAGAATAATAGTCAATGTTCCATTCCCACTAGAACCTTATTTAGAGGAGAGATGTTCCATTCTCAAATAATCTAAAAAGACAATTTTTGAATCTTCATGAGCAGACAAGTATTATTACCTTTTATATTTATCTACTCTTTGTAGTCTCTTTTTTATTTGTAATTCTATACATACTATAAGGGTTATTTTCCTTGATCATTTCCTTTATGTTTAAGGATGTTCTTACAAGAAAAGAAGGTTGGTACTTTACATATGCTACCAAATATTACATGTAGACTCAATCTAATGATAGTAGCTCCAAAGACCCTGATGATCAAGATGGATGAATTGAAGTTCTTGAAGCAAACAACTTTGATGATTGAAATTATGAGATCCTTCTACATTAAGAGGGAGTATGACATTTCTTCTAAGGCAACATTGGAGCTTAGAAGATTAATAATCAAAGGGAGTCTAGAAATACGTGTGGGTAACTACCTCATGGGCCTACCTCTATGTACATTATGACGAAGTGATGACTTATCACCAAGAAATTAGAAAATTGATATCAGATTCAGAGGGAGTTTGACAAGCATCCTTGGGGGAAGAAATTCTTGTTGAAGTAACTAGAGGACCTGACCTCCAAGGATCGATATTTAGAGGGAGAAATTCTAAGATGCGATCCTTCATGGATGATATCATCTCTATGAGAAGAAGTTCTAAGTAATGCACACCTGTTTATTGTTGCTTCAGTCTTGGGTCAAGCTATGATATCTTGGTTTAGTAGAAAACCACCAGTTGTTGACTTGAGTTCTATTGAAGCTGAGTATGTAGTTGCCTCCATGGGAGCATGTGAAGCATATCGAGACTTCTTATCTACTATATAAGAGATATGGTTGGTAGAGATGTTATCAAATTAAGTTATATTAGTACAAATGAGAAAAATGCTAATATTTTTACCAAGCCTCTTGCAAATTGTGTACTTTAGAGGTAAACTTGGTATGACATTTTTGTAAATGCATTTATTAATATATTCATGAATATAAAATTGTGCTTGCAAGCTTGTGTTGTGAAAAGTGACAACTTTTCTTGTGAATGGTAACGACCTTTCTTGTGTTTTGATCCTATTTAAAGTGACGACTTTATTATAGTTGATCTATCCTCGAACATAAATGTTTGAAGTTAGGGTTATCCTTCTTCTTTCGGTCGGATTTTGCCGGACACATTGATGACCTTCATGCTTCTTCGGGCCAGATTTTGTCAGAAACCATGAAAATCAATTATGGTTCTTTGGCTCGGATCTTGCCGGACACCATAATTTAAAACTATCATAAACCACAGTTAAGGTGGTGGTTATTCTTGTATTATAGTTGCTTCAATTCCTTTTATAAAAGGGGGGATTGATAAATTTAACCTCATAGTGATATTGAAGAAAATTCCATATGTTAAATATGTTAATTTACATGTGTGTTGATGAATTCATATTTATATGCCATTCTAGGGATATCATAACGAGATGATATCTCCTTATACTCAAGAACATAGTATGTTCTATATCAATCCTCCCTAACTAAGAGGGAGTGTTAAATTGTAGTTCAGTCAGATTGATATTCATAAGTTTCATTAAATGGTAAATCATCATTAGATAAATATTCTTTATATATATTACATATTATTATATATATAATATATATATTATACATTATATTATATATATAATAATTTATATATATTATACATATGGTTAGTTATATTAAAAGATACTAACCAATGATGATTAGTGATAGAGACATGTCTCCTCATATTTATATGAGATCCAAATCTGCATTTGAAAATAATCAATAACAATGACAATGAAAATTACAAATATTAACTTGGGGCACATATTAATTAATTAAAGTAACTAATTAAAGGTCTTAATATTATTTAAATTTTGGGACAAGTTGATTAATTAAAAAATTACATTAAAATTTTGGGACATGACAATATGTTACATGATACCATTTTCTCTTAGAAGATTTAGATAGATATAGAGTATCAATCTATGCTTATTCATCGTATTTGGTGATGCTAGATATGTTATCGCTCAGTATGATTATCAAGTTAAGAGGGAGTGTTAAATATTAACATTGATATTCATACTGGTTTGAGAAGTGCAAACCACACTTAATCTTCTCCCACGATATTGTAGAAAGCATATATATACACTAGACTTGGCATTAGAATGGGTGGCGATCCTTGGCAGAAATTATATCTTGTACTAACTATAACATATTGTTATGTTATTTAATCACTATATTATTTCCTTAAGGTGCCAATTTCTACAAGTGGTGTTTGGGCCGACCCAGAGAGGGTCACGTCCCTTTAAGGGACATGCCCTTTGGTCTTCATATAAAGGGTAGGTGTTATTTTAGTTTGAGGACACACAATAAAATAAGTCGACTCCCTCAAGCAATAATACTTATACGAATTTATTGTAGATATAAAACAAATTCAAATCAAAGTTAAAGGTGATAACTCCTCCTACCTTCAAAACATTAAGAAGATCATCTTCAACAATTCAAAGGATATTATAGAAGTTTGAGTTTTGGAACAAAATTTGCTGAAACTTTATAGATATGATTTAATTATGCTCTAGTAAAGTTAGATTATAAAGTGAAAAATAAATCTCTAGGTTGCATGAGTAGGCATACCCACATGTCTAGAACGTGAACTCATGTACCCTCCTTGCCATGCCCTTGGGACATGAACTCACGTGACCTCTTTATTAGTGACTCGTGCCATGCCGCTATAGATGAATCTAATAGATTATAGTCACTTCTATGTAATGAAGACATCATCTTTCAATATTTAATCTAGTTGCTAGAAATTATTGATTGTCCAACCCAATTCAATGAATTAGCAAGTGTTTCACCCTAAGGAAACTGACTAATCATGTGTAATGTTCCGTTTCTAGCACATGTTGAATGAGTTTGTCGTTAGCTAATTTCTCCGTGGTAATGTAGGCTAACATGGTCATCTAAGGGACTTTGGGGCTATTTGGCCTAGTTAGTTTTTGTTCCAGATGAATCTGAGGTGTTTGGATGCAGTTCTGACATACTACTTATAGTAAGACGATTGGGTAGGGCCAAGATCTTCGGTGTTAGTATCATGTTGATGGCTAATGGTTAATATTGGCAGGAGATTTAAATATCATTGATATAATTTAATTATGCATTAGTAAAGTTAGATTATAAAGTTAAAAATAAATCTCTAGGTTGCATGAGTACACGTACCCACACTCTTGGGACGTGAACTCACATACTCTCTTTGGGATGTGTACCCA
The DNA here is from genome assembly GCA_028749045.1 of Cupressus sempervirens. Lineage (NCBI taxonomy): Eukaryota > Viridiplantae > Streptophyta > Pinopsida > Cupressales > Cupressaceae > Cupressus > Cupressus sempervirens. Next base: position 195,125,819 of record CM053784.1, on the reverse strand, counting down.
TGTACCCTATTGTCCTGTATTTTGTCACCACAAAATGTAGGTAACAGTACAAAACTTTTTCAACTTAGTTTTGTTTTTCTTTAAGTTTAGTTCATTATTTAATTGGTTAGTATTGATCATCCAATCATCTCCAGTTAATATAATGAATCCTTTTATTAAAGGCTTTCGTCAAGTCTTTTTCGTTTTTCTATTTGTCAAGCCTATGCTTGATTTTTTAGGCCTTCAAAGTCCCTTTTCTCATTTTTTAGTGAGTGCTTGTTGATTTTTAGTCTTTTGGTTTTGCTCAAGTCATTGCCTTCGGTTTTCTGTTTGATTGGGTATATTTTAGGGCTTAATCGATGTTGGCATTCAAAAGATATGGCCAATTTAGTGCCAAAAAAGTGGACCTTTTTGATGCGACTGCACGAATTAAAAATATCATGTTATATTTTTAATTTGACATTCACTTTTTGAAAAATATAACATAAATTCATTTTATGTTATGTTGTTAAGTTACTTTATCATTTTGATTTTTTCTATGCTCCACGGGGATGCGTTTCCTGGGGTTTTACCCTCGTACCCGTACCGGGGACAAAACGGGGAGGCGGGGACGGATTTTGGCCGTCCCTTGAGTCGTCCCCTTTTTGAAAAATTTAGAAACGTCCCCGAAACGGCCAATTTTTTTTGGGAGGAAACTTGGGGATGACCAACAGTATCGAAGATGGTTTTGCCGTCCCCTATCCGTCCCCGAAACTGCTGGCCGTCCCCTTTTTTCTAGTCAATCTGGTAAAGGCAAACCATCCCCAAAAAAACATTTTTTCCTAATTTTTGTTGTTCGTGTGGCCCCTAGTCATCTTAAAGACATAATAACAATATGCAACCCATATTTGGTCCATTAAAACACTAACTCTTTTACTCATTTTTCGATTTAACATACTTGCTAAGAGGAAGGAAAAAACATAAGAGCAGTAGCAGCAATGAGCAAAGATTGTGTTTAGTGAGGAAAGATTGCGTTTGGTATTTACTATTTACTAACTATTTTAGTTGGACTTCTCTTTATTTCATTCTGATTTCAGCATGATACTTGAAGCCTTTAGGCATTTTAATTTTTGCTATATATGTATGTGATATTGTTATAATGGAAGCACTTAGTATTTGCCATTTGATAATATTCCATGTATTTATCTTCTAAAATGTCTATGGTGAATGGTTTATCAATGTTATGATATACATATTTGAATTTTGTCTCTATATAAAAAAAAATCCCCTATGTTTTTAATCGCTGTCCCCTGATGTCCCGTCCCCTAAATTTTGGGTTCGACCCGTACCCGTACCGGAAACACGTCCCCGTCCCGAAAACTCCGTGGAACATAGGATTTTTCACTTAAAGTAATTATAGTGCACTTTATGTTATATTTTTAAGTTGAGTTGCTTTTTAATTTTCACTTGACTATATTAACTATATAGTTTGATTTAATTTTTTATTTTAAAATCAAATGCTTTAACAAATATTATTTTTAAAATGATATTTGCACATTATATTTTTAAAATGATAGTGTAAATGTTATTTGTGACCCATTTAAGTAATATTTCATCAAAAATTAAATTGACATGTGCTTAACTCATCACTTAAGTTGTGCAAAACATGTTTACAAGCACATTTTAATTCAAAATATGTCATTGCATCTAGAAGGTGAGATTTTGAATGAAAATGTATGTAAGTGCATAAAAAAGATGTAGATGCATGTTGCTAAAGCATGCAATCGCACCTAAAAGGTGAGATATGCATATTGCAAAAATATGCAAAGACACCAAAAAGGTGTGTTTTGTTTTTAAGACATGCATATGCATCTTGGAAGCCCGTTTTTGACCAAAATGCATATTTTTAAAACATGTCAATGAACCCAAAAGGTGCATTTGGGTTAAAAGAAACTCAAGACATGTTTTTAAAACATGTATATGCATCTTTAAAGTGCATTTTGCTCATAACACATGCATTTGCATTCCAAAAACCCGTTTTTGAAGATTCAAGGGCAAAAAACTTGATATTATCTTCCTCCGAGAACACGTTTATGGTAAAAAATGTTTAGATCTGCCCATATAATGGCTTGAAATCCATCACAAGAGGGGTGTTTTTGTGTTATAATGCATATATATGCATTTGGGGGTCATGATTTTGCATATTCAAGACAAATATGATCCATATTTTTGCATGCTTGAGCACGTTTTTGTTAAAAACGCCTAGATTTGCGGCAGTTTTGATCACTTTCTAGCTCAATATAAGTTGTTTTGAGGTTTTAATCCATATATATACTATTGAAAAACCTGTTTTTGCCTTCAGATATCAAAAAAACTTAATTTCATGTCTTTTATGAATCACGTTTTTGCTAAAAATGCCCAGAAAATTGAGGTTTTAATCCACTTTTCTGCATTTTAAAGCCACATTTTTTCTTTTGAATCTATGTACTAGCATTTGGGGAAGTTGATTTTGCATACACAAGTAAAAAATGATCTATATAAATGCATTTATGGGCCACGTTTTTGCAACAGTTCATCTATTCATATTAAGTATGAACATTTCAGTAATAAATATACCAGACAAAGGGAGTGCATCGATGAAACAAATATCAAAAAGGGTATTGATTATATTAGCAGCTATATATTTTCCAAGTCAAGTGATCATAAGCACAAAAGCGTATAAAGTAAGAAAGGAAGTTGAATTATTGATTAAAGAAACAGTGACCAGATATTTGTACCTACAAAATTATTAGTAAAATGAAGTTATAAAATATATGTTGGTGATGACCAAACACACGGAGATTAAGAGGAAAATGATAAAAGACTCAAAGACATATATTCTAAATATATGTGAATGATAACAAAGAATTATCCATCAGAAATACAGCGAACAGTGACAAGTCAATATGTTACATCAGACAGTGTTATAAAGGCTGCAACTTCAATAGATAAAATGAACAGAGCAAATCATGGTCTACAAATAATACAATGACAAATGGCTTTGATATCAGTGCTCGATGAAGATTACAAAACGATCGAGTCAAATATATTTGCTTCATGTTTTTAAGAATGAAATTTATTGCAGAAGGCTCAGAGGTGGGTATCGAACAGGCTGAAAGACAAGAATAAATTTTCCAGTCAGCGATAAGTATGTGAAGGCAAGAAGGCAAGCAACAGTAACTGCTTATGTTGGAAATCATACTGTGTGTGTGTGTGAAATGAAAAGATGACGTATAATGCAGAGATACATGAACCAATGAATAGCATATTCAACCATATTAAAACTTAGCTATATAAAGTCAGCAGGGAGTCATGGTGGACAACGATTGGTATGGCTGTGCATACATATAGCATCAACAGCATCATATAGGAGGCCCGATAAAATCTGAATGGCGATATGATAATCAAACTCATGCAGTTGGGAGTCCTCACAACAGAGATGGTTTATCACATATCTAATTTGTGGAAGAGCAGCGATGGTCACATAAAAATAATGATAATGCATATTATCATTGTATTTGAAAACTAATTGAAGTCTTGAAAGCCGACATCCAAAGTAAACCACGATGATAACGTGAGGTACTGAGATAAAAAAAGGAACAGAAATGCTGAAAAGAGTAGACTGTTGGAGTTGTTCCAGCAGATCAAGAACTGATGCAAGAGTCATTAGCGATAATAAAAGTACAGTCTATAATCAAATGAAGTCCAGACCATTCCAAAATGGAAGGATACGATGACTATGCATACAGTGAATGGCAAGGTGCAGGTGTGATTAGAAACATGACATACAACATCTGATGGAGCCTGTTGCAAGAAGATCATTGATACACAAACAATAGCCAATAACGGCATAAGGAAAACAAAATATTTGAGCCGTCAATGACTTGCATATGCGAGGTTTGATAAACAAAATGGAGTCAAACAATACATTAAAGGTCTGCAGATGAATCAGGTGATTAAAAGTATTATGGATGCCAAGTTAGTTCACCATGAATTACGGTACTGCCTGGAGTCATCGGAGGTCTAAACCAAACAAATAAATATTAGCGGCAACATAATTTCATTCTATCAATTAAAGTCACCACATAAAATAATTAATTAGATAGAGAGGTGCGATTAAAATTAAGAGAAGATATAATTTATTTTAAAGAGGCGTGACCATTCACATTGAAAAGTCACAAACTTTTATATAACTAAATTTATGTAAGAGGTGTGTAAAGTGATGAAAAAAATAGAATGGACAGAGTCTGCAATAAACAAAAGGAAAGGATATATATGAAAGTTCGAATAAAGAATACGTGTGAAAAGTAAGAGTAAGTTGGAATAAAGAGTGTTGAAAGAAAAACAGAGGATATATATGTATGTATGTATGTATATATTGAAATAAGAGAAGCATGTTGTATGTACAAATAATACCATTCAAATTGGGGCAGATATACAAGATATATCAATGAAATGAATATGCAGACATAAAGAAACATATATGGAGACTTGAAGCAAAGGCATAAAGAGAAGTATAAAAAGCAATGATTTAACCGTCCATCAACAATTGAGTCGGCAACATTATTAGGGTGGAACAAAAGTGTGTGTGAAGTGGGTTGGTGCTCATAAAGATATTAAAGGGAGTTGGAGCTTCCTGTAGGTTGGAAACTGCAAAGGCTGGGAGTTGGAGCTTCCAGCAAGTTGGTGCTTGTAAAAACTAGGATGGAGCCTCTAATAGGTCATTGCCTACAAAACATCGTAAAAGAACAATTTATAAATGAAAGCATTTATTTGTCATGGTTTTCTCCCACATTGGGTTTCCACGTAAATCATTGTGTCATTGTGTTCATGTGCATAATTGTTTATTTCAGCATTTGAAGTTACAGTTTGGTTAAAAGTTTTAAATTGACAAATTTGTTATTATACTGATTCACCCCCCCTCTCAATATAATCTTGTGCTCTTCACCTAGTACTCAGTTGAGAGCATCATAGTTAATGACGTTCACTAAGATTTCTGATTTTTGTTTGCGTATCAGCTTGTCATTTATCAAGCTTAATTCAACACGTAATCAATTTGAAACTTTGATACAATACTGTATCAGTAAACTCTATCGCTGTTCAAGTCAGAAGTTTATTACTTTTATTATGTCATTGTTATATGATTTATGATCTTCTTGTTCATGTTTAAAGTCTGCCTTCTCTGTTATGCATGTAAGCATTTAGCATGTATTATTATTACAAACATATTGCAAATCTGCAACTGCCAACAATACATCACATCAGGAAACTTTATCACTGTTCTTGTTTTGAAAAACCATTGTCATGACTCATGTTTTCAGATTTTCGATAAATATTAAATTATATTAAATAAAATTAATGTGCCCCCGCCCCCTATTTTGAAAAATACCTGTACACTTACACTAAGTACCCAAGTACCTCTCTTCCTATGCGACCTTGATAAAAATTTAACTTTATTAATGTGGAAGTATAGTTAAGTGGGAAATATGTAAGTAACAAAGGCCTCCATATTTAATAGCACATTGGAGACATAAAATGTAAATGGTGAGTAATGCCTATCTATTGCACATTGGTAAGATGAGTGAATGAGCTCTTAAGAGAATGTTATAAATGATTTCCAAGAGTTCACTTTCAACCATGCTCGATTTGAATAAGAAATTTATGAAATATTGGAGATTTCTTTTTCAAGGATTTGTGACAACAAAATCCCTCTTGAATGACATTCTCTTTGCTGTTAAAAGACATAGTTAGGACTTAGGAGGATCATTGAGGAATGCAGTTGGGAATTCATTGGTGATTACTTCCAGGAAACAAGCACTACAACTCAGCTCATATTTATTTGATTAAGGAGTTCAAACTTACAGCAAAATTTCTATGAGAATTGTCGTGAGGAGTTTGGTTGTTCTATACGCTGCCATAGACATTTCACCCGCACTGCTGTTGCTGGTAATACATATATGTCAGTCATCTGGAGATACTTATACATCAGTTTTGGGTGAGTTTGTGTATGCCATACAAAATTGAGAAAGCCCACGCTAGAAGTGTAATAGCCTGGGATAAATTTGTAGAGGATATATAAGTCTTTAAAGTTTTAAACCCTTAGAACAAAGCCATACTAATCTGTGACATATCAGAAATAGATTGTATCAGTCTTAAGATGTGTGGGAAAGAGACAAGAAGAGTGCCGTACAGGACAACAGCTATTCAGTGTGTGCTGCACATGCCTAATGGGAGCTGTGCCCAAGTCTGAACCTTCGATGTGAACAGTGATTTTGGTATCCAGCTTCATTGTTTGCTTTGTGTAAAGAGCCCTGTTGGCTCACTCTAAGACAATGCTAAAGAATTGTTCTTTTACTATGCAAGTTTTATATTTTCTTGTGTTTTCAGATATATGATTTTTTGCAATTTCCAAAATATATAAATGCTCACAAAAATAACACGATTTGAAATTACTAAGAAAGCCAAGATCAATTTATTTATTTGCAATCACAAACAATTCACATGAAATAACAATTTAAATAGGGAACCTGATTATCTGCTAGCATCCAATATATATTGCAGCTAAACCTCAGAAAACTTCATTTTAAACTTGTTTGCAGCAGCCCTATGCAAAAGCTGCTTAGCAGAGACAAATCACAGCTTTGTATGTGTAGATGCAGCTCCTAGAAACCCACACATCTTCATTAGATCTGGCTACCCAATATAAATAAATAATTGCAGATCATAATGCTCATTTGTAGCTACCAATCACCCTAATAGGAACAATATGTAACAGGATTTGAAGGCTGAATGCGTGGCATTCTAATCAATAAACCCTTTGATACAAAATGCAACACTTAACACCAAAATCGATATACTTTAGCACTGATTTAGCAAACTAGAATTCAGGGATGATCTTCAGAATTTGAGACACAATTCATCATGTATTTCAATATTCCACTAGGGTGCTGTATTCCACTATTTCAAATAGACTTCGCCTAGCAGCATGACGCTTAGATTGCTCTCCCACAACCCCGTTTTAACGGTTTAGGCTGATCCCATTTCGCTTGCTGCTACTACGGGAATCGCTTTTGCTTTCTCTTCCTCTGGCTACTAAGATGTTTCAGTTCGCCAGGTTGTCCCTTGTCTGCCTATGGATTCACAAATAGCTGTATTAAATAATAATTGCTTCTCTATGATGCTCGAAAATATTCCTGTATTATGAAATAGTAACACCCAATCTCCTGGGGAAATTCTCCGGGAAACTAAAGACAGTACAAAAATGAATTCGGAATGACTTGGATAATGAAATTCTTTTCATTTTATTTATAGAAAGAGAAAAAAATCTGCACTATCTTTGTTAGATATCCCAGCTTGAATTAAATGGAGGAGTCTTAAGCTCTAATTACTTTTGAATTGAAAGAAAGAAAGGGTATCAAAGATAGAATACGAGCTTGTTTAATAGCTCTAGCTATTAAGCGTTGTTTTTTCGACGTTAATCGATTCCTTCGACGAGATAGTATTTTTCCTTGCTCACTAATAAATCAACTAATTAAGCTAATATTTTTATAATCCATTTTCTCTCCAGGCTGAATTGGCGATAAACGTTTTCGAAAAGAATGCTGATTTGGAGAAAATCGCTTAGATGCATTTAGAGTAGATGGAGGAACCAGTCCTCACAAAAACCTAATGTAGAAACCCTCAAGAATTCACAAAATGAGATAAAATTAAATGGCAAAGGAATGATAAGTCTTCATAAAGAAGACCTTTTTATGACATTAAATGAAGTGTGACTTCATCCACACACCATATGCCCAAGAGCCTCATAAATACACTTTTTACTTAAATCCCCTTTGCTTTATACTTAGGCGCATATTTGAATAATATAATTTATTAACTCCCTTTGGCTCCAAAAAATGACCTTTTCATCAATATCATGATATTCTGACACACAAGGTCATTGTTTCCTATGCCCAAAGTTTTAAAACTTCCCAACTTAGTTCCAACAAGCTATGAAACTAAGGTGGCCAATACACAATACCAACAAAAACAACCACCTTAGTGTATTTTTATTAATTAATAATTATAATTCATCCATCCTACGAAAATGATTGAAGAAGCGACATAATCAAAATTTGATAACACGAGTGATCCTGATGAAGAAAGACCATGAATGAACTTTACGGACTGACAAAAAACAGGATCACACCCCAAGATTCTTGGAGCCCAAACCAAAAGCTAGGAATAAAAACCGAGATTATCTTTCAACTCCTCTAACTCATTAGAGCTCAATGGAATCAACTATTGACTTACCATAAATAGTAAGTCCCTCAAAACAAAGCCAAAACTCACTACCTGTGGACTCCACAACAAGGTCCTCTAAACATTAGTATCAACCTACAAGGACCCAATGTTAGACTAAATCCATCAACTTTGTTACAACTCATAATTTTCAGATTTTTAGATTTTCTATAAATATTAAATTTTAGTCCGCCCTCCTGAAGACTGCTTTCTCTCAAACAATCCTAGAGCAAAAACAAACATCATAGTCCACCCGGTCCCAAGGTTAAAATTGTGTAATATCCTTGTTGTGCACAACTGACTCTTGTAGCATCAACACCCAAATAAATGACATCAATAACATAATCATTTGGAAACTAATTGTAGGTGCTGATGAAGTAGACAACTCATCGGAACTCAACCCAAGTGAAGCACCAACTTTGTCAACACCTGAGTCTTAATATAACTGACACTCATAACCAACTGCATTGTGGAGATTGTAACAATCATAGGTGCCTGTGAGACAACCACCATCTCCATTCTCTGGTGAGTTGTCTTGGATGTGTTGATACTGTAAGTGATCTACCTTGCTATTGTTGATTCCATCCACAAAAGATGGTGTTAACCCATCCCATAAAGGATGGTATGAAATTGGTGCCTACCCAAACCTGCATGAAATCAAGTCTTCTACCTATGGGTCAAAAGAGAAATAATAAGCACTCCTCATTGTGTAGTTGAGGTAAAATGCTCCAATCTCTATTAGAGACTCATCAAGACCAAAACAGGAATCAAGAGATGGCTCCAAGCTATGACTCCGAACAACTATATGGGAAGGATCCTAGGTAAGCCTCTCAGTAAACCCAACTATAAAATTTATGTGGGGAAACATTGTAGCCAAAATCTCTACAATCTTTCTCACCAAATGTCGAATACCACGAGAACCAAGGATGAGAGTACCCTCAGAAGCTTTGTGTTGTCCCTCTTACAATTCCATACTCTCAAGAAAATACTCCATAAATGACTTTGTGTAGTAGAAATTATATGTAGAAGCATCACCCTATTCCCCCACAATCTGAAGGGAAATGAGAGCACCCCAAAAAGCCATCCGAGATCACTATGCACATCCTGTATACAATAGTTCCTTGAATAGCGTCCAATAAACAAATACAAGTGCCATAAAAGTGGAAATAGACATAGTTGATTTCCCACAATTAAAAACCTTTAAGGAAAGTGGTTGTAATGTACTGATCTAAATAAATAACAGCAGCATTATGATGTACAAATTATTATTCTACAATCATGAAACTAGAAGAATGAGGCGGAATAGAGAACACAGATATACGTGGGGAAAACCTTTATAGGTAGAAAACCCACCTTCCAAACAATCAAGCTAATGCATTATTCAACAACATGTTACAATACATTTTCAGCTTTCACATGGGGATTTACATCTTGCTCCATTCTAGAGAAAATCTAACAGCATAACCCTGTGCAAATAACTTCTCATCTCTCTCTTAATTCTCCACAACAATGCCTTGTACTTATAGAGTTTTCGTATAGGAGGCAACTCTTTCCAAAGCGTCTATATTCAACGCATCTACAAATTATTTTAGAAACTTCCTTATGCACAACCCTTGCATAAAAACAAAGCACAATAGAATAAATCACCAAAAAACATAAGCTTTATGTTTTTCTACTCCAAGTCTTTTCTTGTGGAAGAATCCAGCTTCATTTAGCAACTTTCCAAGAAAGCACAAATAAAACAACAAATTGTGGTAAGGCTGAGTCACCTTATCCCAAAAAAATCCACAATTGATCTCTTCGAAACTGTGACACTACAAACTGTCTGTCACTATCAACTGTATGAAAGGTAGTAACAAGATTGCTTCTAGAGGGAAATTTCCCAACATGAGAATCAACGTCCTAACTATATGATACTCGACATGTGTCTAATAAAGACGTGGGAGTGGTGTCGTCAACTGTCACACAACTCACCATTGAATCCTCCTCTACATCACAATGGCTATCAAAAATCTGCTTTTGATCACTTGTTAATGGACTAACTTGTGGAGAACCTAATACAACAAGAAGCTCTCTGCAATCCTCCACTGATGCACTCATCTCATCTATAGCTAATGCACTTATCTCAAGGATGGATGTAACTGCATCCTCATCACATCCATCATTGCTATCTGTAGAAGTCAACTCACTGCCAACCACCACTATATGTAGCTGAATTGGATCTTGGGTTGGTGTAAACTGCACATGCCTAAATTGGACGATAACCTCATCCAAATTGGAAGTATGACCCCTAGAGGGCCAATTGAGTACATTGCAGAGAGTCCATAGTATAGTTCCATGAATCACGAGATTCATCCCATTCACGTGATTCGGCGATTCGATTCAAGCCAAATGATTTTTTGTGAATTAGTGAATAGAATCAGTGATAAAGGGTTTATGAAATGAGTTGCTCACTAAATATTAAGGGTTTTTTTAATTTGCCGATTCGTGGGCGATTCAATTCTGATTCATGGACGATTCACAATTCAATTCGGCCTTGCCAATCCTAATCCGATTTTGATTCTTGTTACTTTGGTCCATAGTCACTTGAAGCTCGTGGGTGAGCTTGTCAACTTGCTCCTCCTTCCCCCCAAGGCATCATAACATAGCCGATCTCTCTCGAGCAGGGAATCTTGATCTGCTAACAACTGTAAATAATTATGTCTCATAATCCCAATAGCCTCTCGAAGAGTTTGGAACTTCTCAAGGGAAAGACCTCCATCATGGTGCTCATCCGTCACAGGAGCGTTCCAACAATAGGTAGCCAACATTTGACAAGTAACATCAAAATGCTCTAAAGTATTGGCAATCATGCTATCGCTAATTCTGATGTGACAAAAGAGGCAAATTGTAATGAATATACATGAAGTCTTCAACTCTTTTTGCAGCCAACTGGTTATGCTTAATTGAGTGGACGGAGTATGTACTCCAATTTTATTCAACAAAAAAAGAGCTTGCAACTTGTAGAGCTGGGATAACTTTTAGAAACCTCCCCTTGGAAAAAATTACAAAATCATGGTGAATTCAACTTTATTTTGGGGGGGGGGGGGGGGGGGGGGGGGCGAGGGCGGCGCAAACTAATTTCTATTGGCGATTTTCTTTTTCAAACTAGGAAAAAAATTAATTTTATTGGTGATTTTATTTCCGTCGCATGAAAATTTTGTAAAACCTTGGCGAATTTTTAATTATTGGAGAAACATGCAACTAGAAGTGCAAATACCTAAAAACCATAATTTTATGTCATCTAAATAGAGTAACCCTATTTAATAACTGTCAAATGATCCTAAATCAACGGTATGATTCCTTTTAAAGAAAGTCTTTGGAATAATGACACGTCCACAGTTGAACCTATTTTGGGCCAAAGATTAAAAGGATAAAAACTTACTTGGAATGTCTCCGGAATAGCAACACGTGTCAAGTATATGTACTCAACATATAAACTAACTTAAAAGATTTACCAAATATTGGTGAATGTGTCCATTGAATGAGACAAGCCTCGGAAATTGTAGGCGAAAATATTTGATTTATCGTGTGGAAAGAATAAATTCCATTGGTGAAGCCATCACCAAAATAAAAATTATTATGTATCATTATTGGCGATTGGTCTAAGCATGGGACCCAATTTTCAAAAAGTGCAGGTGATATGACCATCCTGAAAGTGCAATTTTTTTAGCCAAATTTAAGGTCCCTGATGATTGAAATTCGCCACTAAAGTTATCCCTGTTGGAAAGAAAACTAACAAAATAAAAAATAGAAAATTCAAAATAAATTCATGAATGTTAAGTGTTCAACTCTACAATGCAAGTGGTAAGAAAAAGAAATTTTTTTGAGGGGATCTTGATTCCAAGGGGTTGGAAGTATATATATTGACCATGGATTTACCACGATTTAGTGGCATCCATTTTGAAAATGCCTTTGGCAAGATATAACAGGTATGATTTTTTCCTGAGACAAACAATTCAAATTCTTGCCTAACAATTGACTCCACTTTTCGATCTATTTAGAGTCTGCTAAATGCCCACCTGTACCCATTAGCAACTACAAAATCTCCATATCGAGGTGCTCTCTTTCGTATAGAAAGTACAAAAGTGCTATAGTACCTCTGAGATAGGGCATAGGCAAGGGGGTACAATGGTGTGTTGATCTTGTTCCAAGGATAAGGAACGATTGCATCCCTCCATTTTAAAATGTGTCTTCAAAACCATTCTCTCTCTTTTGTATTACCACTTTTATTTTCTCCAACATCATGTCCATGCTATCGCAAACCTCCCCCAAGCATAGACACTATTGTCCTGCATTTTGTCAGCACAAAATGTTGGTAACAATATGAAACTTTTTCAAGCTAGTTTCACATTTCTCTAAGTTTAGTTTGATATTCAATTATTTAATGTTGATCGATAAATTGACTTCAATTCGTATATCAAATTGTTTTATTGAAGGCCTTTGTGAAGTCCTTTTCATTTTTCTGATTGTTGAGCCTTTGTTTGATTTTTGAGGCCTTCATAGTTCTTTTCTTTGCTGTTGAGTTTGCGTTTGTTGGATTTTAGTCCTTTGGTTTTGCTCATGTCATGCTTTTCGCTTTTCTCTTCGATTCGGTCTAACTTAGAGCTCCATCGGAGTTGTCAGTCAAGAGATATGCTCGTTTTAGTGCCTCAAAAGTGGACCTTTTTGGTGCAACAACACGAATTAAAAACATCATGTTATATTTTTAATTTGACTTTCACTTTTTGATTTTTATCACTTAAATTCACTTTTTATTATGTTTTTAAGTTACTTTATCTTCAAATTTTTAACTTACAATGACTATAGTGCACTTTATGTTCTAATTTTAAGTTGAGTTTAATTTTTCACTTAAAGTGACTATATAACTATATAGTTTTAGTTTAATTTTTTATTTTTAAATTAAATGCTCATTTAAATGTTACTTTTTAAATGATGTTTATATGTTATATTTTTAAATATGATAGATAAATATTGTGCATGACTCTTTCAGTAACATTTTTATAAATTTAAGTGAATTAAATGACTTTAAGTTATTAAAAGTGGACATTTATGCAATTACATGTAAAATCTATCAAAAGTGGACATTCTACATATGATTGCATATAAAGTTCAACTTGGTGGACCTTTCGGATGTCATTACATCAAAAGGTTATCAAAAGTGGACCATTTTGATGTCACTGCATCAAAAGGTAAGTTTTTATGTCTTTGCATCTAAAATGTGAGATGTAACTTATAATGTGCATTCCTTTCTAAAAGGTCTGATTTTAATTGCTTGTACATTTTGAAATATGCTGTTGACCTAGAAGGGTCCGATTTGCCTTGTTGAAAAATTTTAAAACATGCCATGCACCCAAAAAGGTCTGATTTTAACTAAAAGCATGTTTTAAAATGTGTCTTGACCTCCAAAAAATCCGATTTTGAAGAAATGCATGCATTTGGCCTCGAAGAACCCGATTTTGGAGATTGTGAGAAGTTTACTTTATAGTTTTTCATGAGATCTTTTTCAATAGGGTCGTTTTTGCTTGGCAATGAATTTTCTAACATTAAAAATGTATTTATCTTGCTAAAAAATGTTTTTTCAAACTCCTTCCAAGGGCACATGTTTGGAAAATTTTTCAAATAAATCCATTTAGAGTGATTTAAATTATATTTTTGCAAGGAAAAGAGGTGTTTTGGCATCTTCAATCATTTGCAATACATCTTGGCTCATGTTTTTGCACTTGAAAGCCAAAAACGAATTCATGTCATGTCTTTTATGAATCACGTTTTTGCTAAAAATGCGCAGAAAATTGGGGGTTTTATACACTTTTTTGCATTTTGGAGTCACGTTTTGGCATGTTGATTCATGTACATGCATTTGGGGAAGAAGTTTTTGCATTCACAGGTCAAAAATGACTCAAAAACCTGCATTTTTTGGCCACATTTTTGCAAAAACGGCCTAGGTTTTTGCATAAAAAGTCATGTTTTTGTTAAAAAAACTCAAAAAATGACATTTCAGCCCATACATTTGGATCAAGAGGGTTCGTTTTTTAGTTTTAATGCGTACTGTTGTCTTTGGAGACCATGTTTTTGGCCTTCTCATGTCAAATTCTACCATTAAATGTCCATTACATGCAAGTACAAAAAAAGTCAAAAAGTTGTTTGAAAATCTGGATTTGAGGGAGAATTGGTCTTCAAGTCTATAAAACTTGCTATTTTGGCTCTTTAAGCTCTAAGTAAGTGGACATTTATCAAACTTGCTCATCAATTCGTGCTTATCTTGCTATTCCCATGCATATTATGGTTTGAAATTGCACACTTGTCCATATATATGCCATGAAAAGTGCTTTTCCCCTAAAAAATGATGAAAACTATTATTTTCACACTTTTGGAATTTCCCCAAATTCCAAATTGGAATTTGCACTTGAAAGTAACTTTCTTGTTGACATGTTTGAGTTTAAGACCAAAGGCATGTGTTTGTTTTGTACTTTTTTTGTATTTTGCTTGCTTGCTTTTTCGTTTTTCTTCATTTTTTGGAGAAGCTGCAAGTTCTTTCCGAAGAAGTTGCAAGTTCTTTCCCAAGAACTTGTTGTTTCACATCGTGCGAAAGCATCATCACATTCCACTTCCATTTTCTATGTCACAAGACTTCACATCTCATCCAACAAATACGATTACATGTTTTCTATCTCATTCACCATCCCCATTTGCATGTCATCTCACTTTCCTCATTACATGTTGCATTTACACGGAATCCATTTTCTGTGTAATGACATCTTGAAAGCCTAAGTCACACTTTTAAATCCAAAAGTTGTCATTCACACACATTCCCATGCACCAAGGACTTTACTTAAAAAAAGAAAGTTAAAGGTGCTGATGCAAAGTTATTCCGAGTTTACATCCGGACATCGTCAAGAAGGTTTTCAAAGTGTCTAGACTGTGCCAATACACAAAAGGAGAATTCATGACCATTTGAATGAAAAAAAGCTTGATCACATCAAGTTATCAAAAGACACAACATCATGGTTATCAAGATGAATGCAGTGACACGAAATACCGGAACTCCCGATCCTGTTATCATTTGGGAATCCATCACCAAGTACAAGGCTCTTTAGAACAATCCCTAGGATTGTTTTCTTATTTTCTGTCTTCTTTCTTCTTCTTTCATGTTTGTAATTGAAGATGATGCATTACATGAAAAGATGTAATTACATGTAATGCAAATTACATGTGTATGTAAAAGATGTAATGTGAGTTGCATGTGCAGTTGCAGGTAACGCTATATTTTCTCTTTTAGTTAGACTAGGTCAAAGTTGGTTGAGTTGGTCTCACTTTTTCCTCCACCTTTTTCTCAACTCCTGTGCCTATATAAAGGAGTGCCCTCTCATTGTAAAATTCATCTTTTGTTGTATGCAAGAAAGCTTTGCCACATTTGTGCAAGCATAACTTTGATTGTGTAGAACAAATTTGGGAGAAAAGTGAATAAAAGAAGCTATCGGATTCGAAGCTTTGACTAGAAGCAATTCTGATAGAGCAAATTAGAAACATTGACTGTAATTTGTGCCTATTGTCTTGATTCATGTTATTATTGTGTTCAATAAAAGAGCATAGTGATTTAAGAAGCAATCGGAGACGAAGCTTTGACTGGGAGCAATTGTGGAAATATATAGCTAGAAGCTTTGTCTGTAGCTTATACTTCTTTCTTAATTCTCAAAATAGTTAAGTTATTCTTACTTTTAGGAGTCTTTGTGCCCTAATTGTAAAACTTTTCCATATAGAAGTACGATCGGACTTAGAGCCAAACTGGTATATTTTCAACTAGCTTTTGAGTTAGTGAAGGTTTATCGATATCATTGTTTCAGCTCTTGATAGAAGTGTAGTTAGAGATTCACCTTGCCCATTACTTGCTCTACAAGTGCATTCTTTCTTGAAAGATAAGAAGTAAAGATATTGGCAACACTCATTTTATAAAATCTCTCGACTTCTTGCTTACATTGAGTTGATCCAAGGAATGGTGAGAAGGGGGAGCCTTCCCTTGAAGGTAGAAGAAACTCTGTCTCCCACGCTATGGCTGGTCACCCTATTTTGCGACTGGATTTTTACCCAAAACTATGGGTTGCAAAATATCCACCCAACAGACACGATAGGTTCAACAAATTTCAATATATTATCCATTTGAACCCTTCAATCATCATCCAAGATCAATGACTTGATCTTTTGGGCCCTCGCTGAAGTTGACAGCTTCCATATAACCCATTGGTTTCTAATAACCATTTGACCCAATGCCTCTCGCATCTTCAGAAGTTGTCTCAAAACAATTGTATGAGATGCAAAATGGGTCTCAATGACTTAAGAACGTGTTAATAGTAAGTCAATACATTTAAAGTATTTATATATACAAATTTTTATTTTATTTAATTATGTAAAACGTGACGTAAATATTAAATGAAACAAAATAATTTGAATTTACTTTCAACAATTCCATTGTAAGAAAGTTCTGAAAACTACTTGTGACATATGGTGGTTCGTCATAAACATTTGCATCTCTTTACCCTCGTGGTATATTTTTTTCACCCACTTTATTTGGGTGCCAATTGCTTGCATCACCATATTGAAGGAGTGTATGTTGCATGATGTTCAAAAGATGTGCTCATATCTTGCCTCAACCAAAGTAGTTGTAGCCCTTCAAAAGTGTTATTTGTACTTGGACAATGTTATCATTACCAAAGAACCAAAACTCGATATCAGCAAGGCCAACTCGAATCATGAATCGATTATGAATCACCTATGAATCAGCTATGAATCAACAAAGTGAAAAAACCATTGAAATTTAAAGATTTTGATGATTTAAAACTTATTTCATGCACCCTTTATTGAATATAACTTAAACACACTATGACATCATCAAATAGAAGCTAACATACATAAACAAGAAACATAAATGATAAATCCATAACATACATAAAATGAAAATTGTAGCTTAAGGAAATAGAAATTATATGATCATAATGAGTCATGACATAGATATCTAGAATTTTAAATGTTGTCAAATCATAAATGTATGTAAGATGAAGATCCATTCAAGGTATGTCTATATGTAAGCAAAATAAAAAAACAAGGCTCTATCTCAAGCCTCATCACCATCCTTATCATCCTCCTAAAGCTCAACTGCAACCTTAGGCCTAGCCTCATCCAGAACCTTTGAGTATCCTGTATGCCTTCTGCAAAGGTGTCTTAGGTAGGTCCTAGAAGACTGATGAGCCATAGCCCTTGCATATGAGATGGGTGTATCTACATCACTAGGGCCTATGTTTGTGTGGGTGTGCATTTGCCAGTGCCTGAATGTGCTCTAGCCTCCTCTGCCATGGCCACAGCCTCAGCCTCTCTATCTACCTAGTCAACCTACTCATGGTTTGCCTCAGTGAAGACTATTGCATTTGTAGCCTCAATGAGCTGCTTTGACTCTGGATTAGTCTCCTCTAGAATGATCGGAGAGGAATCAGTGGCCAAAATATGTCTGGACCTAACGGAGAAATTATAATGAACAAATACAAGATCACTCAACCTCTGCACAACCAACTTGTTTTGCCTCTTCGAGTGGGTATGCTCGGACATGGAGCAACTACGCTGGCATCAGGAAGCATTGCTAGGCTGACTCCAAATATAGATGGGAATCCTCTGTAGATTTGGGAGTGAGGGCCCAAACATTTGGCACCATCTATCTGAGATAAGGGAAAAAAAACAATTAGTCTCATTTACAAGTGCAACATTATGGTGAAAATACAAAATCAAAAACTAAAATGCATAAGCCGTAGGCTTGTAACAATTAAATTTAAGAATATATTATTTTTACCTAGTTGTAATGATGTGTGAGTTTCTATGGCTATCTTGCTAGAGAAAATCGACCATTATTATTGAATTTATCTAGCTTAATGGTAGTAGCAGAGGCATTGCCATCACTACTCAACCTTTGCATCATTGTATATAGGCCAATTAGAACCTCCTCATCTGCCCTAAAGTCGGGAAGGAAATGATATGCTGGATTTAAGTAATAGTTTGCTGCATGGATGGGCCTGTGGAGCTAATTTTTCTATCTCCTATCAATGATCTCCCAAATAGGGGCATACTTCTCCCACACTCCTGCATACTAGGATCTAGTGGCTTCCTTGGGCCTATCCATGCCCTCATATATGTAGCCCATAGATGGCTTCTCCGTATCATCAGTTCGTAGGAGAGATACAAGGGGCTCATTGATATGCATTTAATGTAAAAAAACATTTGAGTCAAAACTTAGTTATAAAACTAAAACTAATACTGTATAATTGAATAATAAATAATATTACTAAATGTTAAATTGCAAGAAATTTACCTTGATTATTTCTTTAGTAGGTGCGCAAAAACCATCCTCATCAAAGAGACAATTCGTCACATCTATCTCCGCAATGGTTGTACCATAGGAAGAGGAAATTCATTCCTGCCCAACAAACATGCACCTCAATTCTTTCTTTGATGTCATCAAGGACCTCAATGTGATGAAATTCGAGGCAAACTTCATGATGTTACGACAAGCTATCTCCCTATTTTCAGTGTATTTCCTCATTGTTCTAAGGACAAATGCATGATTGTAGATAAACTTGCATATATATTTCGCCCTTTCTACTCATGATTTGATCCACTCAAGCTTACCAATGTCCTCCAACATGAGGTCAAGGCAATGTGCTGCACAAGGAATTAATTAACAGTTTACTTGCAACAATTTTAAATTAATTAAAAATTTACACATGTTAAAAAACTTATAATTAGAAAAATTAAAACTTGATTAGTTAAAACTTAAAACTTTACTTGCAGAAAGGTAACTTGTTGCATTATCCACCACCACCTACACCACATTTTCTTCCCCCACCTCTGCTATGACTTTCTCAATAATCTCACATAAGTATGTGGCATTTTTGACATGAAAGGAAGCATCAATAGTGTAAAGTTTGTAATCAGATTTCAATATAATGCTGACTGATGCACAATTTTGATTGCAAGTTCAAACACTAATGCAAATGGATATGATTTACTTTAGAATATGTGTATAGCACTACATTAATAACAAAGATGTTCTTGTAAATGTGATGCTTATGTTCCCTTGGATATGCTTGCATTAATAGATTTCGATGCCTAGCAATATCGGGCAGATCAAGTATATATATCAAGGGTGTGAGAGTGAATGGGCATGTCTCCGAATGGAGTCATGACCATTCACTGTCACACCTATTCAGTGTTTGATTATCATACCCGTTTTGAGTTAGTTAGACATAACACAAGTTTAAACTTATATCAATGATCATAATGAACTTGTTTCATTTTCAGCTCGATAATGATATTTACATAGATTGATAACGATCTAAATCAATAGAGATCGGAATATGTCTCGATCATGACTGAGATATGATCTCAGATGAAAATATATATATGTACATCGGTTTCAAACGTAGTAATCATATGCAAAATGATATTCAATGGGATTATATTTATTTATGTATATATATCAATATGTAAATCATATTGGTATACACACACACACACACATGTATATAGATTTTTGATCACAGTTATTGTCCAACCAAAGCTACATGCTTTAACATTCCCTCTTAGTTAGGGAAGACAAAGTGCATATATATAAGTTCTTATTTTGAAAAGTGATATCACCTAGCTAGTGAAATACTTTAAGAATATCAAGTCTCATGATATTCTTTCTAGTTATGGTGTGTGCACAGACATTAAGTCTCATGATATCTACCATAAGAGATCATGATATATCTATAGATATTATGTCACATAATACCCACCATGATAAATGAACATAATTATCTTCTATAGATATCACGTCACATGATATCTATCAATATGTTCTTTTAATTATCATGACTTGTCCATGAATATTAAGTCACATGATATTCATCATGATAGTAATCAAATTATTATAAAGTTGTCACCTTATAATGTTAGAGTTAACATTTCATTATAAAAGATCGTCACCTTTTAATAATGTACATAGGGTAGGCCCATAAGTTATAGAGTCACACATATGAAAAAAGAGTTTACACTTCAAACATCTTTATAAAATATAAGACAAATTTACAAAATTGAGACTCAATCTCATAAGCTCACATTTCAACCATACCAAGTTTCTTTCTAAAATGATCAACCTTCACCTCAGGAAGAGGCTTGGTAAGAATGTCAGCTGTTTGATCACTTGTATCAATATATTCCAATTGAAATGCTCTTTTTTCCACCATGTTTCTTACGTAGTGATAAGGGATTTCTATATGCTTAGATCTATCATAAAATACTGGATTCACAGACAACTTGATACAACTTTGGTTATCATAGTGAATAGTGGTAGGTTTTAGAGGCTCACATAATAAACTCAAGTAATTTTTGAAGCCACACTGCTTCTCTTGCTCCCATAGCTGCTGCAATGTACTCTGCCACAGTTGAACTCTGAGCAACTGAAGCTTGCTTCCTGCAAATCCATGAGATCATAGCTACTTAACTCCAAGATGGTAATCTCATATTTAAGTTCATACCCAATAGTGCCTTGAAGAAGTCTTAATATATGCTTCAAAACAACAAGATGTAATTCTCGAGGTTCACACATGAACTGACTTAATGCATTCACAACATAGCAAATATCTGGTCGAGTATTTGCAAGATACATTAGAGACCCAATTATTTGTCTGTATAAAGTGGGATCAATAAGTTTGGATTGAACAGTTGCTTCCTTTAGCTTGTGTAAGTTGGTTTCCATAGGTGTAGGCATAGGTCGACAGTTCCACATTCGAAATCTTTTCAGAGTATCGACTGTATACTTCTTTTGATGTAGGAAGATGTTTTTCGACTTTTGACGAACTTCCAATCCAAGGAAGTAATTAAGAATCCCTAAGTCCATGTTGAATTTAGAAGTCAGTTCTTTCTTACATTAATTAATGAGATTGTCTTCTCCTGTAATTGGAAGATTGTCAACATAAAGGATTAGAATCAACATATCACCTTTACTTACTTTAAAATAAAGATTTGGATCAACATCATTCTTGGTGAATCCAAGACTTAGTATATATTTGTCAATCCTTTCATACTAGGCTCAAGGAGCCTGTTTGAGTCCATATAGAGCCCGTTTTACATAAATAAGAGTTAGCATCATGAGTTAGAAACCCTTCAGGTTGATTGAAGTCTACTTCTTCCTCAATCGTTCCATTTAGAAAAGCACTTTTCACATCCATTTGATGAATTTTCCAACCTTTAGGTGTTGCAATGGCTATTATAGTTCTAACTGAGGTATACCTTGTGACTGGTGCAAAAGTTTCTTCAAAGTCTATTCCTTCCTTCGGAGAGAATCTTCTAACCACAAAACAAGCATTATGTTTTTCAATGCTACCATATGCAACATACTTAACTTTGAAGAGCCATTTGGATGAAACAATAGTTTCTCCTTTAGGTCTAGGAACTATGTTTCAAACATCATTTTTTAGTATAGATTGATATTCTTCTACCATTGCATCTTTCCAAACTTGATGTTTGAGAGCTTCAGAAGCATTAGAAGGTCTAGAGTTTGGAATCTTACACATGAATGCATTGTATGTTAATTTTCGTGGTCTTTTGCTTTCTATGAATGTCCCTGAAGGTGTTGCAAATTGATCTCCTTCCTCTATAATTTTTCTTGCCCAAAGTGGCCTCTTAGAATTATTGTCAAGACTCTCTTCTTCGGTCTTTGGAAGTATCTCATTTTCATTTAAAGTCTCTTTAGGGTACTCCCTTTGAATCTCAAGAGCAGGAGCTTCTTCTAAGGAACAGGTCGAATCATCCGTATCTAGTTCATATGAAATTTTGGCTCTTTTGAAAGAAATGTCTGTCGTCGGTAGAAACTGTGTCAGCCGACGGAGTGATTGTCGTCGGTGTTTTTGTAGCCGACGCGATGATTGTCGTCGGTGTTTCTGTAGTCGACGGGGTGATTGTCGTCGGTATTTTTGTATTCTATAGCCGATGGGTAAATAGTTTGTAGTGGACATAATGTTTGTGGCCGACGGACTCCTTCGGGAAGGTTCGGCAGATAGTATTTATATCTCGTCTGGGATCATTGTAAATGATGATGATTCATCTTATGAAGCATAATGTAATGTTCTGGCATATGCGAATAATAATAAGGAATTCTGCTATTCGTGTTCCATTGCCTGTATGCGTTCATTTATTTTACTTGTACGGTAAACATTTGGCGCCGTTGCCTTATGAACCTGGAAGGTGGGAGGAATGAAGATTAATGCCAAATCAGCTTAACAAGAATTGAAATAAGGCCAAGGGAAAAGATGGAATACGTATTGCACAAGAACATTTAATTCTGGCAAGATTAATGCCAAATCAGCTTAACAAGGATCGAAATAAGGCCAAGGGAAAAGATGGAATACGTATTGCACAAGAACATTTAATTCTGGCACAGCAGACAGACCGCCGAAGGAGATTCCAGAAGATTGCCGACGGAAACAGGAGTGCGGAGGCATTGTTGGAGGAGACTCGACAACCGGTGGAATTGGTGGAAGAAGCACGGGAGGAGTTTTTGAATTTGTGTTCGCCGAGGGAAGAGAACCCAGATGGAAGAGCATCGACTCGCAAGGCTCGAAGTGCCGACGGAGCAAGAGCGTGGAGTGAACTCTTCGTCCGAGATATACTTCTGCAGGGGACAACTTCAGAACACCCTTCTTCACCATGGTTCGCAGCTGTTGAGTTTGACGGTGTGGGAAAACAATCCGCCGGTGTGGGAGTGCAGTCTGCCGTTGTGGGAGACCAGTCCACCGGTGTGGGAGTGTAGTCCGCCGGTATGGGAGTGCAAACCGCCGGTGTGGGAGACCAGTCCGCTAGTGTGGGAGACCAGTCCACCGGTGTGGGAGACCAGTCCGCCGGTGTGGGAGTACAGATTGTCGGTGTGGGAGTGCAGACCGCCAGTGTGGGAGTGAAGAGCGCCAGTGTTGCAGGATCGAGCAATGCCTGTTTACAGAAACCAATTGTGATGGCGGGACCAAAAGAGAAACTGCCAAAGTTCATTGGTGATGGTACGACCGATCCCATTCGACATTGCAAAACATGTGAAACGATCTAGAAGGCAAATGGGATAACTGATGAAGACGACTAGATGAGGCAATTTCCGGCCACCCTACGAGGCGTAGCAATTGATTGGTTCACTGATATAGATCCACAAAAGCTAAACAGTTGGGATAATATTAAAAAAGAGTTTCTGACAGAATTTAAATTGTTGCGGGATGATAATGAAATTGTAGCAGAGATCTTCAATACTAAGCAGGGGAAGAACGAAACCGTCCGCGTTTACGCCAGGAAATTAAAAGACTTGATACACAAAATGGAAAGTAAGTTGGCGGACGAACTTCAGAAAAGATGGTTCGTGGAAGGCCTACGCTCGAAGTTGCGGAGGAAAATGAAAATTGTGCCACCGTTGTCATATACGGAAGCTTATAATAGAGCATTGAACCTCGAAAGTGAGCTGAAGACAAAGAAGAAGACGAAGACTAGCTCATCTGATTCGAATGACGACGAGCCTGTCGGAGGTGATAGCAGCGACAATGAAGGCAACAGTAAGAAAGTTTGTGCTCTAGAGAAGGACATGATCTGCATGATTCAAGAGTTTAAAAACATGCAGAAGGAGCCAAAAGACAGTGAGCTGTGGTGCATGGAGTGTAAGACCGATGGTCATACTAAAGGATCGTGTCCAAAGAACCAATTTTGTGACATTTGTTAGATCATGGGCCATTCGACAAAAGAGTGCACCTTTAACATGAAGACATGAGGATCTCCGCAGGTGCTTCTTACACAGGAGGCTTCCCTGTCGGGCAGTAGCAGAAATACGAATAGCGTAGGTGCCACATCCGGAGGGTACATGAATAATAATAGAGGGCAAAATAACAACAACAATGCGAACAATAACAATAATAATGGGAGCCGAAGTCGAACCCAGTATGATGCCCGAAGTCGAACCCAGTATGATGCAAACGGACGACCGATCATTCAATACCGAGCATGTAATTTGTGGGGTCATTTTGCGTGGGATTGTACAACGGCAAACACACCGAAATTATTATGCAGATGGTGCGGACTCGACGACCATGAAGATGCCAAGTGCCCAAAGTCTAGAGTAAACTTGATCACTGTCGGCACGGATGAAGAGGAGGTTCTGGCAATTACGCGGAGGCAAGCAAAACTGCCGGCAGAGGAAAAAAAAATTGGGCAAAGCGCAGGCAGAAATTAGAAAGGCATCATCGGCAGGGACATCTCAGTTGAAGGACATCACCGGCACCTTGGCAAGGAACTTCGCAGAACAAAACATTGTACGACAGATCTTACAAACAGAGATACTGGTCAAGATAAGTGACCTCCTTCTCACAATGCCCCAGTTACGGATGACCATTCTAAATCATACACCATTTCCGAAAGCAACGAAGGACACAGGAAGGGACAGTAGTCCAACGAAGGCAACAGACCCAATGCTTTTGTCGCTCACGATGGGAAGACATCCGGCAGTCGTCGAGATGGGGATTTTGGGAAATGTTTTGACAGACACAATTGTTGATGGAGGGTCCCACGTGAATGTTTTACCGGAGGATACTTGGAAGAAGTTGGGAAGCCGACGTTGTGGCCACCTGCACTTTAGTTGCTCACAGCAGACCAACATGGAATCAAACCGTTGGGAATCTTGAGAGCGCAACCGGTAACTATTGGAACGCAACCATTTTTATTGGATTTCGTAGTCATTCCATTGAAAAGAAAAGGATATGATGCTATTCTGGGACGGAATTGGTTGGTGCAAGCAAAAGTAAAACATGATTGGAAACGAAATACCCTATTAGTGGAGCGCGGAGGCAAAAGATTCATAATTGACCTGCACGCACAAATGGTAGGTGAGGAGGCAGCATTGTCAAATTCAGAAGGTGAAGGCCAAAGTGATGACGAAGGAAAGCAGAAAATGGAACCGGATGAAGAAGGAATATTGAGACTAGAAGAGGGATCAAATGATGACGACCTAGACTCGGTGAATGGCCTTTACCATTGGCAAATAGAAGACTACGAACTCTTTCCGAGTTGTAATATGCTAAGGGTCAACGAAGGTGAGAAAAATGAGGAAAATGAGTGTTCGAAGGAATACAGAGAAGTAGATGACACAAAGGAGGTTACGGCTGAAGAAGGGAAGGACATACAATACAAATCCAAAAAAAAGAAAAATTCCATCGTCCGGTACACGGTGAATGGACTGCACAAGAAGAAAAGAATGCATCGCACCATAAAATTAGTTGAAGGGTGCCGACAGAAACAAAATAATCTAGATGCGCGATGACTGTAGGTACAGTGGGCGACGAAGGTTTCAGCCGGGGCAGTTGGTACTCAAGTACGACGATCGGAATGAAAGCAAACAGGAAAGGTTTAAGGCAAGATGGGTTGGATCATATCAGATCCGGGAGGTCGGCAACAATCGAGTGATAAAGTTGGAGACTTTGGACGGGCAAGAGGTACCTCACGCAGTCAACGGATCCTACTGTGCTAGAAAGATGTCGTCGCCGTCACCGTCACAGAATGATCAGATGATTCCCTTTTCGTCGTTGTTGCAGAATGGCGACGCTTGGAGGCAAAATTGAGGTGCTCTTCATTTCTATAAATTTGTAAAACAAAAGAAAGTGAAAAAAAAAAAGAAAAAAAAAGGGGGGGGTTGGCGTACTGTGCTGTAGGCAAGCTGTCCGCGGAAGGTGCCCCGCAGGCACCCGTCCACAGAAGGTTGCTTTGCAAGCAACTGTACGCAGGCACTTGTCCGCGAGAGTTGCTCCGCGGGCAATTGTCCGCTGGAACTTGTCCGCGGAAGTTGCTCCGCGAGCACTTATCCGTTGGAGTTTCTCTGTAGGCACTTGCTCCGCGGGCACCTGTCTGCGGGAGTTGCTCTGCGGGCCTGGGAGTGGAGATTCAAAGTGCCGGGAGCGAGAAAGATGTGTGGAGGACTGAAAATTTTTAGTAGCTGCATGGAAAGTGGAGGAGCTATAAAAAATATTTAACCAAAAAAAAAAACGACGACAGATTGGGGCAGTTCGGAATGAGTAGCAGATGATGCCAAAGGGAAGGGGAAGCATCAGTGGTTGCCAGAAAGAGTGGAATCGGCAGAAAATGACAGAAACAGTGTGTTCCATGGCGTTGCCCCTTGGACCCCCATTCGTTGCAGATATCAGTCGTGAAGTGTGACCAGTTGAGAAGACTTGAAGCTGCTGCAGACATGGAGTGTCTGTGTACCAGAGGCACTGGGAGTAGGTGTTGGTTGATGCATAGAGAACTCGGGAGGAGTGGGTCATCGAGAAGGCAGTACAGCGACACTTAGCTCAGTGGACCCAGTGTTGGAAGCAGAGAAAGCAACACTGGTGGCTATCAAGGTCATCTTGAGGAGACAGTATTGTGTTAGCAGAGGCTACAAATGTAATGGGATGAATGTGGAAGTGATGTGACAGAAGCAGATTTTTTGTTGTAGTCACTCTGTTAATGTATTTTGTTTGTTAATTTATCTCAGATATTTTGTAATTGTCGTTCGGAGATGACTTTTTCTTTTGGGGGGGGTGATGTCGTCGGTAGAAACTGTGTCAGCCGACGGAGTGATTGTCGTCGGTGTTTCTGTACCTGATGGGATGATTGTCATCGATGTTTCTATAGCCGATGGGATGGTTGTCGTCGGTGTTTCTGTAGCCGAGGGGATGATTGTCGTCGGTGTTTCTGTACTCGACGGGATGATTGTTGTCGGTGTTTCTGTAGCCGACGGGATGATTGTCGTCGGTGTTTCTGTAGTCGATGGGATGATTGTCGTCGGTGTTTCTGTAGCTGACGGGATGATTGTCGTCGATGTTTCTGTAGCTGACGGGGTGTTTCTGTATTCTGTAGCCAATGGGTAAATAGTTTGTAGCGGACATAATGTTTGTGGCCGACTGACTCCTTCGGGAAGGTTCGGCGGATAGTATTTATATCCCGTTTGGGATCATTGTAAATGATGATGATTCATCTTATGAAGCATAATGTAATGTTCTAGCATATGCAAATAATAATAAGGAATTCTGCTGTTCGTGTTCCATTGTCTGTATGCATTCATTTATTTTACCTGTATAGTAAACAGTCTTCTTCAAAGATGACATATCTGTTGAGTTCTATTTGTTTTTGTCTAGGTATGTAGATTTTGTAACCCTTTATTGTTTCACTAAAATCAATAAGAATTCCTTTTCTTCTAGTAGGTTTTAATTTTTGTCCTTTTCTCCTTAGGTACATGAACATACATAGGACATCCAAATATCCTCAAATGACTAATGTCAGGTTTCATACCTAAAAAGGCTTCTTCAGGAGTTTTGTTGTCTAGATGTGAGTGAGGACATCTATTTTGAATATAGATTGTTGTATTAGATGCTTCAACCCAAAATGACATGCTCAAGTTTTGATCATATATCATAGCCCTAGTAGTTTCTACAATGGTTCTATTCTTTTTTTCAACAACTCCATTCTGTTGTGGGTTGTAGGGAACTGTAACCTCCCTCTTAATCCCAACAAGTTTACATAATTCTTTAAATATTTTAGAGGTGTATTCTATCCCATTATCTATTCTTAGAATTTTTATTTTCATTCCTGAGGAGTTGTCAGTGATAGTTTTAAATTCTTTAAATTTAGAAAGAATCTTTACAAATTCTTTGCACCTAAGGAAGTATATCCATGTCTTCCTCAAAAAATATCAACAAATATCACATAGTACAAAAACCCTCCGAAGGATGGTGTTGACATGGGTCCACATAGGTCAAAGTGTACTAGCTAACACATTTTTAGTTTTGCTCAAACTATGATGAAGTGACTTTTTTGTGTTTTTCCTCAAGGTACAATCTTTGCAATATTCATTCTAAATTTGACATAATTTGGGCATTCCAGTTACCAACTTCCCCATAGATGTTAGGGCATGAAAGTTGATATGACCTAACCTTCGATGCTAGATTTCATTTGAATCTGAGGTCTCATGGACAAGTGCATGATTTGTCTTAGTGCAAAGCTCATATAGCAATTCTTATCTTACTCCTATTGTTTGAGCCTTCCTTATAGTTGAATTCTTTGCCCATGCTAGTACTTTGCCTTCCATGAATGTAACTCTATAACCATCATCTTCAAGTGCTGATATAGGTATTAAGTTCCTTTTAATACTTGGTACATATAGAACTCCAGAAAACTGAATGGATTTTCCTAATTTTAATTTGATGGTGCAGGTGCCAATTCTTTTTATGGAATGTGCAGAATCATCCCCAATTGTAAGTTCTTCATTTCTTTTTATTTGCATACTCTCTAGATTATTTGGATATCCAGTGATTTATCTTGAAGATCCATTGTCAACTATCCAAGTGTTGGACATGGTTAATATTTGACTAAACAGGACTGAGTAGAAGCCATACTTCTTAGAATCTTGCCTTCGATTGATTTATTAGTTTTGGCAAATGATGTTTGAAGTTTCGATCAATCAGGATAATTTAGTGCATAATGTCCATATTGATCACATCTGAAACATTGAATTTTAGACAAGTCTTTCTTTGTAATGTCCCCATTATAGCAGTTGACCAAGTGTGTGTGCGTTAGCCTTGTTCTACATGGTCCCGAGGGCTAACGAAGGGTTTAATGGGATCTTGGAGTGTTGTGGCCTAGTCATTTCCAGTTTGGGCCAAAATGAAGTTGATTTACTCAGTTTCAGGCATACTTACTATTTTTAGTAAGTCGGCAGGACACAGTGCAGGTAAATTTTGGTGATTGGATTCGATCCTCCTCGGTGAGAGCTTTCCGATGAGCTATCACTCGCATTATTCGGAGTCCGATTGCTAATACATTTTAATGCCTGAAGTTTTATTAAAGTAATGTCTAATTTAATTGTAAAATATTAAAGTGTTATTTTAATATTTATTTTATGGTGATGTGTACCCAAGGGAGACATAAGGGGTATTTTAATATATGTTTTATATTACACATCTTTTATCCCACATTGCCTATATGAGTTGAGCGGACCCTTGGGAATAGAATAAAAGGGAGCATTTGTGGCTTCATTAGATAGGTTGAATATGAGAAGAAATTGGTGTGTGAGTTGCAGCTCTGTTCTTGGCATTTGAGGACGTCTATCCTCTCTTGTAACATTCTAGACGTCATTCCCTTGGGGTTTGGCCTTTGAAATTCTTTGTTATTGGCTTCATTATCAGGCATTTTAGTTGCATTTTCGGCTACAGGCAGATTTGATATTTTGCTCATATCTTCTTCACTACTTGTCCGACGCTTATGCCGCTTGGAGGGAATGGTATTATGAAGGTAGTGGACTGATTGGAGGACAAAGTATTGTAGCAGCAAGTTCGTAAGCATGGGCTGTTATGTCAATACTGCTGAAGTAATTAGTGAGTTGATAAATCTGCCATGTATTTGGTTTTATGAATTCTGAAAATAACATTTTATTAGCAGCAGTTCATTTCCACTTTGCATATCATTGTAGTTTCTTTCTTGTTTATGTTGTATGATACCAATTCCATGCACGAAACACAACAAATAATAAACGTTTGATTTTTGGAGTTATAAGGGGTTTAAAACATTAAATGGAGAAATAAGAAGTTGAATGCAAACTGTTTGACATAATTCCTTTCAGCAATTTGGTTTAGTTTTTTTGGGACATCCAGGGGTGTCCATTACATTCTTCTGTTTTGATTGTCCTTTTCAATAAAAGTTTCTTTTCCTTTTGGAGTTCTTCTACTTACTCTTCTTATGAGAATTGGTGTTAAGAACATGAATGTCTTCATCTATGGTCTTGTGTTCTCCTTTAGTCATTAGTCTCGACTCTTCTTGAAGACAATCAGATCTTAATCGATCTAGTTTTGGAAGTTTAGATCTTGCACTTATACCTTATACAAATGACTCCCAAGAATTTGGTAGTCCTCCTAATGCTATTAGGGATAGCTTTTGATTGCCAATCTCGTAATTGACTAAAGATAACTGATCTCTCAATTCAGTGATTCTCATGAAGAAGGCATTTACTGATTCTCCCTTATTCATGCTAATATTATTCATTTGTCTTTTTAGAGAAAATTTCTACCATTGTTATTTATTATAAATGCATTTTCAAGAGCTTTAAACATGTGAGATGCTGTTGCATGTTTTGCC
Source organism: Cupressus sempervirens (assembly GCA_028749045.1). NCBI lineage: Eukaryota > Viridiplantae > Streptophyta > Pinopsida > Cupressales > Cupressaceae > Cupressus > Cupressus sempervirens. The sequence goes on along the minus strand of CM053784.1, from coordinate 195,095,294 downwards.
ACAAGAGGCACTCTATGATCTCGAACAACATCCACTATTATTTTCATGGCTTTCTCATTATTCTTAATCCATAGAGTCTTCACTGGATCATCTTTTGGTTTTTCTTTTTCTTCTATTACAAAGGATTCTAATTTGTTCTCTTTTAATAGAACCATTATACAAAGTTACTAGGATTCAAAGTTGGCACTTGTAATGTGGTGTTTGAATCTTAATATGTTTGTCATTTTGAAGGATAATGAGAGACTACAACTTAATGTGAAAATCTGATCTCTTAAACTTAATGAGATCTTTCCTTAACAAGTTTTTTATACCATGTAAAGTTCCTAATCAGATTTCAATATAATGATAACTGATGCACGATTTTGTTTGCAGGTTCAAACACTAATGCCGATGGATATGATTTACTTCAGAATGTGTATAGCACTACAGTAATAATAGAGATGTTCTTGTAAATGTAATGCTTATGTTCCTTTGGATGTGCTTGCATTAGTAGATTTCGATGCCTAGCACTATCGGGCAGATCGAGTATATATATCAAGGAAGGGTGTGGGAGTGAATGGGCATGTCTCCAAGTGGAGACATGACCATTCACTTTCACACCAATTCGGTGTTTGATTATCATACCCGTTTTGAGTTAGTTAGACATTACACAAGTCTAAACTTATATCAATGATCATAATGAACTCGTTTCATTTATAGTTCGATAATGATATTTACACAGATTGATAATGATCTAAATCAATAGAGATTGGAATATGTCTCGATCATAACTGATATATGATCTCAGATGAAAGTATATATATATGTACATCGGTTTTAGATGTAGTGATCATATGCAAAATGATATTCAATGGAATTATATATATATGTATGTATATATATCAGTATGTAAATCATACTGGTATATATATATATATATATATTTGATCATAGTTATTGTCTAACCGAATCTACATGCTTTAACAAATAGATTTGATGAACATGGTGGATCCTAGAAAATTTAAATAGAGTAGAACAATTAATTATCGTGGATCTCAACAATTTAGCAATCAACAATCAAAATTTAAATTATTCAATCAGAATTCACAACGCATGTAGGAAAGTAGAATGATCAATTACCTTTACAGGAAATAAGAAAATTGAGGAGTATTCTATTCCTCCTATCCATCGAACCATCAGTGATTATGGTGCAACCCTTTACGGTCCATTTCTTTCGGTTGTCCTCTTGCTTAACCTTCATATCCTCTACTATATCATGTAAGAGGTAGCCACTCAACTCAACTTCAGTAGGGGCTTTAAACCTCAAACAACAAATAGTTATGGCATCTATCATGCCTTGCCAATACTTAGACCTATCACAAATAGATTATGATTAGAAATTTAGATGACAAATCGTTATGTAATATGAAATTTGAAACTATGGTTACACAAGTAGAAATAATTAAAATTCAATTCTAAAGTTAAAGAAAATAAATAAAAAAGAATTAATTACTTGACTTCAATAAATGGAATATTGCAAAAGTACCAATTTGCAAATTTGTTTTTTGGCAGTATCATGAATCTCCTTGTTGAAACCCATGCTCTCAAGCGAGGGTTGTGAGCCAGGAGTAGTGCATGGCACAAAGTAACTATCCAATCTGGACTTCCACACTCTAGGTTGAAATGTAATAGGCCCAAGCTCAATATAAGAACCTCTAGCACTAGCACAAGCAGTAGCACTAGCACTAGGACAAAAGGGAGGCCTAGAAGAACCCTTTCCAACACAACCTACAAATGCGGATGTGGGAGCATGGGAGCCAATAACACCTAACTTTCAAGTTGTCTTTTCTTATTTAACTTCTCTTGTTCCAATGTCTCTAATACCATATAACAAAAACATTTTGCCTCAGGGAATTGTTGAGTGCACGGGGTAATATCAAGTCCAGGTTTGCCTACAATATGGTATTTGAATCTATAGATGCCACCCGAATTTATGTTTTTACAAAACTTACATTTTGTTTGATTTTATTTCCAAGTCTCATCCTTTCTAGGCATTGTGGAAAATGAAAGTTAAAGTTGCTGCAAGAAGAAAATTCGATTAAAAACTTAAACTAATAAAAAAAACAGCGAAGCCTACATTCTTTTTGAGAAAATTGTACAATATAAATAGATGTTTGCAAATTTGTTAGAAAGCATTGTATGGTTTGCAAAATTGCACCTTGCAATTTAGTCAAAACCATGTAAAAACAAAAAACTAAAAATCATTTCAGATTTACAAATGAAAACTAAATAAAGTTAACAAAAAATGAAAAATGCACTAGTTGAGTAACAAAGATCGCTTCTGCAAATGTAATACCACTGCCATAATTGATTGTTGTGTTCCAAATACAAATATGAATGACTTATAAATATGAGAGGCGGGGACATGTCCGTATATATATATATATATATATATATATATATATATATATATATATATATATATATATATATATATATATATATATAAGTAGAGTCTAATGATGATTTACCAACAACAAAGTATCTAATGATCAAATCAATTTGATTGAAGCTACAACCTTAACACTCCCTCTTAGCTAGGGAAGATTGTTGTAGAACACATTAAGCTCTCAAGGATATAGATATATCATCTCAATGTGATATTCTTGAATGACATATTTAAGGATAGCAACATATATTCATCAAAATAGATGTTATCTTTCAATATCATTTGAAGTATGATTCAATAAGGAATATCAATTGTAAGATATTTATCAAACTCATATTCTTGTAGTATGTGCACTAGTATCAAATCCGTGATGCGTACCAAGAGAATACGTTATATCCTAGTAGGATATGTGTTATCTGATTTTCGGCACTCCGAGACAACAACTTAATGTAGTCTATTAGATAACAAGTAATCAGGTGTCATGATCACTATCATGACAAGTATGATGGCCTCTGGCATAGTCCAAAACAACAAGTTAGTGTAGTCAATCATGATAACATGTCCAGCTATTGTTAAGATCATCAACTTACAATAGCGACCTCACAAATACATCAATGAAAGTTCGTCACCTTTCATGACAATCCACATATGCAAAATAGTAACCACCATGAACCAAGTCAGAGAGTGGATCAAGGGCTTTCACCCCAACTTCTTTCTCAAAGAGAAGAATGCATTACAAGGAATTTCACGTAGAACTTCTCCCTCATAGAGAAAATATCATTCCCAAGGGATTGCACCTCAAAATTCTCCTTCTAAACAATGATCTTGGGAAGTCAGGTCATGCAGTTACTCCCTTAGAGGCTCTTCTCGGCCAAGGATGCTTGTCGAACTCCCTCTGAATCTGATATCAATCTTTCGACTTTCTAGTGATAAGTCATTATTTCCTCATTACGTACATAGGGGTAGGTCCTTCAAAATTATGCAATCACACACATGTATTTTTCAAACTCCTGAGTATCAATCTTCTGATCTCCTACATTGTTTTATCTAGCTTGATCAGAAGATGACTAATGAGTTCTAGATCACAACTTCTATGGAGCTATTGTCATGAGATCAACTCTGTGATTTTTGGCCCAAAAACTGGCGCGTCGATTCAATTAGTCGCCAAAATTCGCCCAGTCCAAGCCAACTTGGTGAATCGCCTAAATTGGAAAAATCGCAGCGATTTTTCGTTTCTTTGATCATTACCCACCATCTCTCTGAAGTCAATAAGAATCCTGGAAATGGATTTAGCATCTTTGACTTCCCCTTCATAGTCAACCGCCCTGAAAAACATTGCTCCCTTGAGAGATATCGAAATGACATTTATCAGTGGATTGGTTTTACAATCTTTCCGTTCATTAGAAATAATAGATATGCTTGTTTAAATATAGGTGTATGACAATAGTTTTGCTATGTACAACAAAAATAACTCTTAAAATCTCCCATGAACGACTTTGGTTGTAGTACTAATTGAAGAGTATACTAGTGTACAATGACATTTGAACGTGAGAGAATGATATATGGCAATGGTGTAACCTAGACACAACAATATAATCCCTAAGAAACACCTGAAATACAATATTTTTGATCTATGTGTAATATGTGGTCTAAAAGTGCTTCAAGTAGTCATTAACAAAATATTGGTTTGATTTACTTGCAAATATGAATCTATCCAAACTGAAATTTTCAAGATCAACACAAATGTATTTTAGCAATACATCATTGATTAATATGTATAGAACACTAAGTTTATATAGAAATGTATACTTATTTAATTAATAACTAACCTATATAGTTAATCAATTCATAGACTAATCAACATTAACATTTATATTTTTTATTTAAATATATCAACAATACATATTTCATTATCTCATTTATTAATTACATTTATCATGTGCATTATTTCTTTTAGAAACAATAAATTAATTAAGCAATACACATGGTCATACATAAAGGGGCCCTAGTCCCAGTTATCATGACCCTACAAAATAGTGATTGGGCAGTATATAATAAGCCCATGCCCCTCAATCAATAGGAACCCCCTAATAGGCAACAAAAGAAAAAGTAAACAAATAAAACAAACAAAGCAATAAAAGGGGTGACACTATTGACCCCACTCTTTATGCAAATAAGACACTACTACCATTTAAAAGAAATAATTCGAAAGGGCGAATCCCATACATATGACCTGTTATTTTGTGCAATAAACTTGACATTTGACATCGAAGGTGGGAAGCAGTTTAACTCCACTTATAAACTAACACTCCGTTCCATAAAAATTCGAAAGGGCGAATCCCATACATATGACCTGTTATTTTCTGCAATAAACTTGACATTTGATATCGAAGGTGGGAAGCAGTTTAACTCCACTTATAAACTAACACTCCGTTCCATAAATCTTCGTGAAACGGAGTTGGACTCGTAAACTTTGAGCGAGTCCAAAGATGGTATCTAGGCAACTTGGATAACATCTATAACCTCAAATCCATGAACCAAATAGTAATAACATTTGGATATGTTTGAAGTATAACTATTTCCTAGTTATAAACATAAGCTATTCAAAATCCTATGTAATAGTTGTTTATAAGGTTAGTGACAATCAAGGTGTGAATGAATCACACTATCACACTCATAGTTGGAAAACTCGCCAAGCCTCCCAAAAGATTAATTGGGAAAAACTCGGGAACCTAAAGAACTGCTGAAATTTAATTAAAAATACATTTATTTTGCAAAATTTAATGAGAAGATGCATCTAATAAGTTAATTAAAGGCAACACAAAAGAAACAAGCATAGTTTAGATATATATAAATGCATAATGCGTACAAAATTGCATTCTCATGCGGAATGCTCATGGTAGGAAGCAAAATAGTAAATAGTTTCAATCTGTCAAACTAGAAGTAAATACTAAAAGTCTAAATACATCAATAATCAATACAATCACATCTTCCTCTTTCCACTTGCACTAGCAGGAAAGCGAGGGGGTCTAGTCCTAGAAGAAGTGCCCCGCACTGGGATAGGGCGTGAGCTGCGTGACTGTGAACTCTGTGGCTGTGCCCCTCGCTCGACTGGCTCGGGGTCCTGGAAGAGGATGCATCTCCTCCTAATGGTAATGCCTCATCCTCTGAGCCTGAATCATCATCCTCCTCATCCTCATCCTCTATGTCATCCATTGTGAACTGAAAATCAGTTTCAGCATCCCCCTCCATGGCCTGCCTCTCCAAATCAGCAATCTCATCCGGTGTAAACAATGGACCTGGCTCTTGTGCTGTCCAATCAGAATAAGGATCTATCTCATCTAGATCAAGTGGACCAGGTAGTTCTGAGATCTGTGCCTTTTTTATGCGCAACTTAAGACTATAGTGCACATAAACAAGGTCATTAAGCCGTTTTTTAGTCATTCTATTTCTTTTCTTTGTGTGGATGGACTCAAATAAGCTCCAATTGCGCTCACAATGGGATGAGCTACAAGGTTGGGATAGGACTCTAAGAATACCTCCAAACCTTCTTCTCTCCACACCTCAAGGCTCTAGACAATGCAAATACAACAAAGAATGAGCAAACAAATCACTTTCTGCCCTTTTTAGCCGTCACAGGCCGCAGGCTAGTAAATCGCGAGTTTTAACCAAAAACTCGCTGAGTTTTTGACGAGTAATCGCCGAGTTTTTGCCTCACTGCCGAGTTTTTCCAATTGTGAGTTTTTCTGGGATTTACTCGCCTAGCTTAAGTACTTGGCGAGTCTTTAAAACTCACCGACTAATCTGCGAGTTTTCCATCTATGGTCACACTATCTTCAATCTTTTTCTTATTTTCTAATTTTACCTAGTTAAGCTATTATAAAGAGAATTTCTTAAGGATTCAAAGCTTATCAAATTATCGAAGCAAAAATATTGGATGCTTTGGAGGAAAATGAAAACAATTTTGAACAAACAATCTATCATCATTTTGATATTGGTGTATCTTCTAGTTCAAGGCTTGAAAATTTACACTAGTATGGGAAAGATGAGGATGTTGATTGTATTTGTTTTTTTTTAATTTCAATTTTGACATGCTATCATATGTAAACAGTTGTAATGATGTTATACATTTATTGTTTATAATTTTGTTGTATTACAGTGTATTGTTTGACTTTGAAAATATTAAAATTTATATTTTGAGACTTCGAGGATTATATGTGTTTTGTTCAGTTATGACAAATTGATAGTTAAGTTGGACTTTAATATTTTCTAAATTGGCAAATAAGACACTACTGCCATTTAAAACAAAAAAATTGGAAGGGTGAATCCCGTACATTCGGCCGGTTATTTTGTGCGATACACTTGGCATTTGCCATTGAATGTTGGAAGCAGTTTAACTTCACTTATAAACTAGCACTCTGTTCCAAAATCTTTGTGAAACGGAGTTGGACTCATAAACTTTGAGGGAGTCCAGGGATGGTATCTAGGCAACTTGAATAACATCTATAACTTTGAATCCATGAACCAAATAGTAATAACATTTGGATATGTTGGAAGGATAACTGCTTCCTAGTTATAAACATAAATTATTCAGAAGCCTATGTAGTAGTTGTTGATAAGGTTAGTGATAATCAAGGTGTGAATGTATCACACTATCACACTGTCTTCAATCTTTTTTTAATTTTTCCATTTTACCTAGTTAAGCTATTAAAAAGAGATTTTGTTCAAGGATTCAAAGTTGATCAAATCATTGAACAGAAGCAGAAAAATTGGATGCTTTGGAGGAAAATGAAAACACTTTTGAACAAACAATCTATCATTATTTTGATATTGGTTTACCTTCTAGTTCAAGGCTTGAAAATTTACACTAGTATGGGAAAGACGAGGATGTTGATTGTATTTGTTTTTTTTAATTTTAATTTTGACATGCTATCATATGTAAACAGTCGTAATGATTTTATACATTTATTGTTTATAATTTTGTTGTATTACAGTGTATTGTTTGATTTTGAAAATATTAATTTTTTTATTTTGAGACTTTGAGGATTATATGTGTAATGTTTCAATTACGACAATTTGATAGTTAAGTTGGACTTTAATATTTTCTAAATGCTTTCCTTTACTTTTTGTGTGATAATGAAGTTCTTTTCTTTTGTGGAAACTGTGCTGAGTTTTTCGTTTAGTTTGTGTAAGTCCCAAGTCCAAGTCAAGATCTCGAGCTGTCTGAGTCTGAGTTTTTGAACTATGATATGCGAAATTTTCAGAAACGCAATAATTTCATATGAACAAACATGATGAACGTTTAGCTACAACTTTCCTGTATGGTGAATATTAGGCAAGTTTGGTGACTGGATCTGACAAAAGAAATTCTGTTAACAGAAACAATGGTGAGACAAATGACCTAGGGAGGTCACTTGGCTGCTGGAAACAGTCAATTAGAGATTGTGCAATAGTCTCAATCCTTCACAAATGCTGATCATAGTCGATAAAAATGTCTACAGACAGCAAAGAATATTGGTGCTGTTTGCCCAAAGTGCTGTTGTAAGGTCCTCCTAGCTGGTGTCCCGAAATATGGCTTGCAAGTTGATGGAAAAAAAAGTAGTTCGTCTAGATTTGCTCCCAAGCAATGACATTGCCAATTAAATTAGCTAGAAATGTTATCGTGACAATAAATGATGACAACTTTTTTCAGAAGAAATCCTCCAATGTGGTTGCATGGTCATTACATCTGTGAAATGCACAACATATGATGATGAAGTTTCCTTGTCAATGCTGGTGAGCTTTAGTTGATGGTTGTATACGTTGTTTGGTGCTGTAATGATATGGTTATTGTTCAAAAATACTGTTTTCTCTATAGAAACATTGGAGAAGAAACAAAATGTGTCTTTAAGTTACCAACCAGCAATGTGGAAATAAAGGGTACTTCTCCCAAGGGTTAGTGTCCAAGATCTAATATGAATGGATGGTGCAACGAGCCCAAAAGTTGAAATGTACAGTGGAACCCACTATCAAGAATTGCAAATCTGTAAATGGTCTAAATAAGCACACAAGGAACTCTCAAATGGAGTTGCCAATGCTGGCAATTACAATTTTTGCTCCCAAATCCAATAGTCAAAATCCTAGATGGTGTTTTTCCTTAAAGATTTTTTCAATCAATTAAGTTTTTCTCCCTTGGAAGCAAACTTTGAATGCATTTTAAAATTGTATGATGAAAATGATATCCAAATGAAACCAACTGCCCTTGTTTTTTGGCACTTCAAATGGGCCCATGTTTCCAATTTCCATGAGTAAAAATTTTTAATTTTGTTTTTCAAATAATTTCAATTTTTTGTTTTTTTTAAGTGACAGGAATTTTTTTTTATTAATTTTATATACATTGTTCCTAAAATTAGAAATTGTTAGAAGCAACTTAAAATAATATTATAAATTATTTCTCTTGCTTTATTCGTTATCCTATGGGAAATGGGTACATAATAGAGAACATCTTGGGATGATGTCAAAATACATGGGTCAAATTCCACAAAATTTGAAAATTATTCTAAAAGTGCCTATGGTAACCTTCAAACAACTGGGTGTAAATATCACGTATTAGCATACCTACTTACACTTAACTCGGGGATAATAAGATGAAAAAGGATTAACACATAACATTGTCAAGGCGTATTCAAGTGTTTTCATTATTAAATTGGTTCTTTCCCTTTAACGCACGAATGGAAATGTTTGTTTTTACTCAAAATGTAAGCAGTTCATTGTATATTATTTTCACACTTTTACCATTTTAATAATTTAGCTATTTTTCTTTTGGTGAAATATATGGGTTAATGCTTTCATCAATTCCTTACATGCCAATTTACTGTCCTAGTATAATATACTCTTCATGAAATGCAATTGACATTCCCGTTGTAATAGAGTTAATGCATGAGTTTGAATGGATCACATGCATATTTTATCTTTTATTTTGTTCACACTAATGGAGGTAGTTATCTATAATGACATTCATTCAGGTCTTTCAGCAATACAAAAATGCAATCCAAGTGCTATTTTAATAGCTCATGAGGCGACCATACGACGGATTGGAAAAGGTCTGCACATGTACTCTCTCTCTCTCTCTCACACACACACACACACACACACACACACACACACTTGCTCATATTTACACACAAATAGATAGACACAAACACACATAAAGATAGATGCACATGCATGTAGACAAATACTGAAAAACACAAACACCTACACATGCAAACAAGCAGACACACACAACAGAATAATTTCCTATAATGGACTCAAGTGCACAAAGTTTCATAGTTATACACCAGTATTCATGTGTCCATGTAATTAATGTGGGCGTGACTTTATTTTGGCATTTTTTGTATATTATGTACTAGTATTATCTAGAAGTTTAGCAGCTTTTTACTAATCAACAAAATGCAAACTAGGGATGTGCTCCCTTTCTATCCAATCCAATAAAGTTACATTATAGATTGTTGAACAATAAAAATAGAAAATTAAAATTAGACTGACATTGCAGATAATAAAGTGAACAATGATTTTCACTATATCATTCTGTTCATTCCGTTTGCATTACATTCAATAGACTGGTTTTATATAACCATCAATTCCCATGCAAAAGCTTATGGGAATGAACGTCCCAACTAACCTAATTACAAAATAATTAAATGATTCAATGTTAACCTTATTTCCTAACAACTCTCTCTTAATGTTTACATTATGAGGAAAAACATGAACAAGACTATGAGTAGACCATATTTCCTGGTCTAGGTAAATGTTTTGAATCTCCGACTCTTTGTAAACATCAACCTAAACTTCTAGGTCTAGGCTAATGGCTGATTATCTAACCTTCATCACATTAACCCAAACTCCTTTTGTCTGAACAAATTTTCCAACCGTACCTGTGAGTCAGGACATACTCTATTATCCAAAAGATTACCACTCCTCATGCCTGCAAATCAAGACATAATTATCTGCAAAGTAAAAGCAAGTACTATGCAGATCGAGACAAACTAAATTATCTAGAAAATCCTCTCCTTTCTACATGAAGAGGGATTCAATGTATGCCAAGTGCCTATTTTTTTTAGGGACAAATAAGAAGTGCCTCTCATGCAATAAATCACCCCTAAGTGAGAGGCTAAGTTGGGATGATTGATATCCTCCAACCTCTATTTTGTCCAATCTTCGATAAAACCTATTTAATTCTTAGACAACGTATACATCTGCAGAGTCATTGTGAGGGGAATCTTGATTATACATTGCAAAGTTACATCTTTCTCCATCAGTTTAACTAACAATTAAAGCATTATCTGTTTTCTAACTTGGCATCAATAAGATCTCTGGTACATTGAATACAATTCATTAAAACATGCCCTTTTTTATTATAATAGAAGCATTTGATGTTATTTTCCCCTGTTGAAGCATTAGTCTTCCTTTTGACAAACAAAGCAGTTACTTTATTAACTGAGTTTTAGAGATCCTTTTCTCTTCATCAAGCAAGCAAGATATAACATTTTCCAAGCGTGGATTTGGATTCTATTGTTTTAAAGTAAACACAATGTTGTCAAAACTTGAAAGCATGCTATTTGTTAAAGTTGGATCAGATTTATATGCTATAAGAATTTTAATTCTAATCTCTGTTTTGCTGTTGTATATACAGATCGAACAATACTTAATATTCTTTGTTGATCTCAATATTACAATAATAATAATTGGCAATGTATATCAATAGCAATTTACTACAAGTTGATATCGATCTGCTATGATCTCAATATCAATATCAAACTGAAATATACAATGACAATGTTACTTCCTTCTGAATTTGTCTTGAAGCACGGTATTAGTGCAATATGATTACGAGCCGATATTAAACTAAGGCAAATTACTACTGTTGAGATAAGTATCGCCACTGTATCTTGATTCCACACTTATTGATTTTAGTACATTCCAAGAATGAGAACCACCTCCATATGCTAAGTCACAAGGTTCGAGTTTGAGTTCGAGTTCGACAACTATGAAGTTTGGATGATGTTCAACAAGGCAAAGAAAATAAAAAAAATTCGACAATAAATTCGTCTTATATAATTTTCCAAAAAAATATAAATATATGATCATGATTGTAAATTATGATTTTTTTTACTTTTCTTTACTAATAAATATAATTAAAATATATTAAAAATAATTGTTCTATTTAATTTTTACTAATGAAATAAAAGTGTGAATATTACAAAATTAAAGATAATAGAAAAGTATTGTAATAATAATTAAATTAATAATCACATATAAACATACTAAATATTAATATTTTACTGATAATAAATAAATAAAAATATATACACATGAATATTTCCTACAATAAATACATATCAATACAAATATTTTACTCTTAATAAAAAGATACTAAAATAACATTTATTTTAATAATCTTATAAAACATTAAAACATAATAATAAAATACTATTTACTATTATAATCTTAATAAAGTTTCAAAGCTAAACAAATAAACAAAAAATGGTCGCTCGTTGCTGTAGAAAACGAATAGACCAAGTTTTGGCCATCACTAGAGAGACCATTGACTAGGAAGTTTGTACAAAGTTCAACAGACACACCAGTCGGACATAGCTAAGCAAATGTGAGCGACAGGAGACTGGAGCAAAACACATCTTCAAATACCTTCAGACACAACCCTTCGACGGCGGCACAATATTCAAATGCTCAAACAATCTTTTTGCCCTAAGTTCAGATACGATTGGATGCATTTTTAGTAGACTATGGGCATTGTTTTACAAGCTTTTGTTTGCCTAGAAATTTGATAATAGATTCGTACAAATTTCATGACGAATTTTAAAGATTTTTAATATTTTTATGGGTTTGCCGAATTTTGAACCTAAAGCAGAAAGTTCGGCGAACCCTATGACTTAGTCCATATGTATATTATTGAAGGGCCATGTCTCCCATAGAGACATAGCTCTACACGGACCATATGGTCTTGCATAGAGTCATGTCTCTGCGTGAGACATGCTTCGATGCTTTGTGTTCAACAATAACACTTGTCCATTAACATATATTATAATTGCAACCATACACACATTAATATCAATATGATAAGAACATAATGATCATCAATTATAGATGAATATATTTAATAATAGAATTACTATATATTTTTATATAATTGGTGATCATGACTAACTATACTCATAGATAGCAGAGATTGTTATGATAAACATAATCATCTTAAGATGTTGCAGATAATCAGATTAGTGAAGGATAGGAATCAAATTTTCAAAATTGACAATCCAATTATACATTTGATTATGTCGGTTAGATCAATTTGATTGAAGCTACAAATCATTAATACTCCCCCTTAGTTAGGGAGGATAATTACTATACTAATGTAAACACAATAGATCAATTTATTGTGTGAGAGAAAGATATCACCTCATTGTGATATCATGAGTTATGGCATGTCCATTACTATCAAGTCACATGATATTTACCATCATTCAATATTTATTACAGTATGTGCACAGAAATCAAGTCACATGATCCCTACCATAAGGATATTTATTCATGACATATCCATGGACAATACATCACATAATATCCACCATGAATATCTTAGTAATATAACTCATTATGGCTATCTATAGACATCGATTCACACAATATCCATCATGATAATATGGTTAACTATTGTAAAGTTGTCACCTTACAATAACAACCTGAAGTAAAAGTGATCATCATTGAAAGATCATCATCTCTCAGTGATGGTCACAAGGGCCCATGAAGTCATGGAGTGACACACATGATGAAAGAGTTTACACATCTTTAGAATATGTTGGTACAAAAAATTACATTGCTAAGATTCAACCTCAATTAAAATTACATTTTTACCATTCCAAGCTTACCTCTAAAGTATTCAACCTTTGTGTTGGAGAGAGGCTTTACTATGAAGTAATGGAAAATATTTGCTTGATATTAATAGAGACCGTGAGGTCAATATATACAAAAGAATGAGAGGATGTTTCCTTAGGAAACGATCGTAAAGAATACAGACTTTCTATTCTAGCTAATAGAAAACTAACAGTTATCTACAACCTAACTAAATATTAGAAACATTCTAATATTTACAATAAATTACAAATAGATAACCATTAACTATTAATAGAAGCTATCTATTATCGTAATACCCTCCCTTAATGGTTAATCTATCCACAACACCAAGCTTTCCTCTGAATTTGACAACCTTATCAAGACCAAGAGGCTTGGTGAGAATGTTTGCAGTTTGATTTGTTGTAGGAACATAGTGCAAGTCTATTGTCCTGTCTTCAACTAGCTCTCGTATGTAGTGACATTAAACATCCACATGCTTGGTTCGTTCATGGAAGACTGGGTTCTGTGTTAATTTGATAATGCCTTCGTTATCAACAAACAAAGTGGTCGGTCCTGCTGGTGACATCTACATATCCCCAAGCATCCAACGAAGCCAAACTTCACAACTTGCCTTGATTGTCCCTTTGTATTCAGCCTCTGTGGAGGAGAGAGACACTACTTGTTTCTTCATGCTAGTCCATGTGACTACACCTTATCCCAAAATTGAACACATCTAGAATTTGACATTTTATCATCAATAGAGCCTACTCAATCTGAATCTGTGAACCCACAGAGTCTAGGATTAGAACTTGGAGAGTAAAGAAGTCCATAATCTATAGTGCCCTTCACATAATGAAGCACACGCTTTGTTGCCATCTAATGATCAACCTTGGGAGCTGTCATCAAGCGGGAGTTATAGTTGACTGAGAAGCTGAGATCAGACCTAGTAGCAGAGAGGTAGATGGGACTGCCCACTAGTTACTTGTATGTAGTATCATCAATGGGAGTAGATCAAACTTGGTTGATAAATTGAGACCTTTCTCCATGAGTGTAGATGTAGGCAATAATGCATGAACTCAAGGTCAATCATATCAGAAGATTGACATAAATTCTATTTGCTTCTTTGAATCAAAGATGCCGAATTGCCAGTGATGATCAAATCCTCCACATAAATAACCAGAAGGATGATGTCACTGTCAGTAGTCTTGATGTACAAATTTGAGTATGAAGAACTCCTTTGGAAGCCTTTAGTCACTAAGGTACTTATCAATTTTCATGTACCATGCCCAAGGGGCTTGCTTCAAGCCATAGAAAGCTTTCACTAATTTGAGAACCTGATGTTCTTTATCAACAACCTTGAAACCTGGAGATTGTGTCATGTAGACCTCTCCATGGAGATCACCATTTAGGAAAGCACTCTTAACGTCCATCTGATGGACCTGATGGAGCCCTAATTTAGGCAAATTAGAGCTTCCATTTGAATATTATCTTCCATTATTTTTCTAGAAGTTGCCTATGTTCTGCAAGACGATGATACATATGTTCAGTTATATCACAACTTTATTACTGAACTTAAAACAAAGATATTAATCCTATAATCCATCCATACAGAGATCACAAAATGTGGATCAGAAATATAGAAAAGCATTGTGATCTACAACAGGAACAATAGAGATGAATAGGAGGAATTATTCCACGATGGACTTGATGGAGCTCTAATTTAAGCAAATTAGAGCTTCCATTTGAATATTATCTCCCATTATTTTTCTAGAAGTTGCCTATGTTCTGCCAGACGAGTATACACTTGTTCAGCTATATCACAACTTTATTACTGAACTTAAAACAAAGATATTGATTCTATAATCCATCCATATAGAGATCACAAAATGTGGATCAGAAATATAGAAAAGCATTGTGATCTACAACAGGAACAATAGAGATGAATAGGAGGAATTATTCCATGAAAAGTTGGGAAGTAGT
This sequence comes from Cupressus sempervirens, assembly GCA_028749045.1. Lineage (NCBI taxonomy): Eukaryota > Viridiplantae > Streptophyta > Pinopsida > Cupressales > Cupressaceae > Cupressus > Cupressus sempervirens. The sequence continues at coordinate 195,079,996 of CM053784.1, read as the reverse complement.
TAGTATCAACATGTTTCAATAGTTATGTCTTTGCCTCCCAAAAGGGGGTTAATATTGCTATCCAAGAAACTATAGAAAAGGGGATTGATGATTATTGAAACATGATTTATCAATATAAATTTCTAGATTATTCCCTTTATTATCTATTGTTGATCATTATTGAAATCCATTTATATTTCATTCTTGTGGTAGAAGAGTGAGCAATTTGAACATGCTTAGTTGAATTGTTGATCATGGATTACAGTTTGCTCTGAATAAACTTCTGGCATTAAATATTATCATTAACGCCAATTTTTGAAAGATTGACTTTCTAATTCATACAGATGAGAGTATTCAGTGAAGATATGAAAAATACCATATTGTGGTAATGCCATATATAAGAGATGATGGAAACAATATGCAACATGCATAGTAAAAGAATGATATGCCATTTCCATGTTAGTAAAGAAGCACGGTATGATCAAGAGTATGTATAAATTGATTTAGCATACACAACAATCAAGAATACGGTTCTTTGGGGAGGCTTGATAAGGCAAGACAAGGATGCCTCAAGAATGAGTTATTATCTAAACAGAACCTTGTCACTCTTTGCAGAAGTGTTTGAATCAAGAAGAAATACTCAATGACATATATGGATAAAGTATATTGATCTTCTGGCCCATGCATCCAAAGATTTATGAAATCTATCTCTTATAAACCACGAGAAATTCAAAAACTAATTGCTAATGTCATTGTGTTTGGAAACACACTCGCAAGAGTAAAGTCTTCATCGGAGGTCTGATATCTATTTGGAACGTGGCAGTTATAGTTAACAAACAAAGTTGAAGATTCATGATTGAAATTTTCAACACAATGAGTCAACGTATGAAGAAATGGAAATATACAGGAGGCCACGAAGTTAGTGATGAGGAACGATATATATTGATGGCATGAAAGAACAAAAGCCCAACCTGGAGACAATTACTGAGTGGTTGTGCGGTAGATTTGAATTATAGCAGTACTCACATGAAATTGACAGCAATATGATGAAGTCAATAGTTTCCAAAAAATATGTGTTTGGAGATACACAGTCAAAGAATAAATCTATGAGAAAGATAATACTGGCATCATTATGAGTGAAGGCATTAACCATTAACGTTGTTTCTATTACCTTGTGTGCTCATGGAAATAATAAATTCATATATTGCTTAGTATGGAAAGGCCCAATAAACATGTTTAACATGTTTAAATGTTTCCTCAAAGAAAATGATGAGATTAAGAGAATAATTTCAAATGGGTTCAATGTTTGATGAAAAGAAACAATTTTCTATTCCAAGCGGTCACACCCATACAAGGATAAGATATAAAAAGTGGTCTATCATGGATTGGAAAAATAAAGATAGTCAAAAAACATATTCTCAAGGAGGAGTATTTTATATCTACTTGTATGGAGGAATAAGGGCTATAAAATGGCTTTGTAATATAAATTCAATTATTTTATTTTAATAATAAAATAAAAGGCCTGTTGTTTATTTTCAAAGGCATAGAGATGTAAATTGCAGATGAATCATCCTTTATAATTATTATTTTTAAATTCTGAAAGCAATTTTAATGTCGAATAAGTGAACATGGTCATTTAGTATATTAAATTGGATTATCGCAAATATTGTAATATATATAGTTGTTTCCGTATTTGTGTCTAGTTTGCCTCCCTACCAGAGGAGACCAAATTCAATCTGGACTAATTTAAGATTGAATAATATTTGATTTGTCGCATCTTTATTGTTAAATTGTTGATAGTTCAAGTGCATAAGAACTTTATAGAGTTGTACGTGAAAATTCATTGAAGTTGACTCTGTTGCCCAAATAAGTTAAAGCACTAGTTTATTGGATCTATATTTGAAGTCAGAAGATCTATAACTTCCTTCCTACAAGCATCAAATTCATTATTGACAAAAATTATACAAAATATCCAACTATTCTAAAGTACTCAGCATTGCATTTCATTTTAATCGAGTTCCAAGACCTTTCTAGCCAAGAACTCACCAAGCTTAAATTCGCTTTAGAAAGATTCTGAATTAAGTGATCAGGTTCGAGGAGAAGGTCTACCTGCCTAGGTGTAGGAGAGCCTGAAGTGCAGGGGAATCAAGGTTATTCTCATTCGTTGACCAGAACTGATTGTGAAATCCTATTGGAAAAGTGACAGGCTCTTGGATTTCTAATATGCGGTTTTGGGAACCAACAGGACCTTCCAGCTAAACTGTGCAGCCATGGCTAGGAGTAATATGATTTTGCTCATCTTTGCACTAGGAGCAAAGGTCTCCTCATAATCAATGCCTTGACACTGAGAAAAGCCCTTTGCAACTAAACGAGCTTTGTACTTATCCAAAGTACCATTAGATTTGTATTTGATTTTGTAAACCCATTTGCAGCGAATGAGTTTCTTCCCTGGTGGAAGATCAAAAAGGGCCCAGGTGTTATTCTTTAGCAAGCTCTAGTGTTTAGATGTCATAGCTTGTCCCCACTTTGGATTTCCTTTAGCCTCAGAATACGTTTGAGGTTCAAACACACTGCGAATGTTGGCCATAAGAGAAAAATTAACTGACTCTGTAGGTTTTCTGTTTTTTCGAGCTGTTCTTCCCTCAATGAGCTCATCATCACGAAGATCAGCAAGTGTCTTAGCCCAACACTTAGGCCAAAGAGGAGAATCACCAACATTAGTATTATGAGATGCTTTATGATCAAGTTCCTCATGAAAAGAATCTGGATCAAACTCAAGGGAAGCATCTACATATCTGCGTGATCTTGTAGAACTTGGAAGTGTCTGTACAAGGATCACTGGTATAATTGGAGCTACATGAGCTACTAGAGCCCTCCCATCAGGTGGACCTAATAGAAGTCTAACTCCCAAATCATGAGCCTTCATTGGCTGATCTGCTAGATCAGGAATTGGAGAAATAGGCATGAAAGGCCCTCACTGCTCATCAAAGACTACATCACAACTGTATAGGAGATGAGACGTTTTAGTGTTGATCAAGTGGTAGGCTTTATGGAAACTACTATATCTAGGAAGCATAAGTTTCTAACTCTTGGTATCCAACTTGGTGTTGACACATCAGGGATCTAAACAAAAGCAAGAGAGCCAAAAACCTTTAGGTGACTAATTCTGGGCTTGTGACTTGACCAGTACTCTTCTAGAGTCTTACCTTTGACTGTAACTGTGGGTGATTGGTTCAAAAGATATATCACAGTGTTAACTGCTTCTGCCTAGAACTTCTTCGGAACATGTCTGTGTTCGAGCATGTATTACAAACCCTTCAGGTTGCTCTAGGTACACCTCCTCTTCTATTATGCCATGAAGAAATGCAGTATTCACATTCATCTGGTGAATTTTGCATCATTTTGATGCAACAATAGTAATCACAACTTTGATGAATGTGTATTGAGCAATTGGAGCAAAATGTTTCTTCATAATCAATTCCTTCCTTTTGAGAAAAGCCTCTAGTAGTAGATCTTGCTTTATATTTTTCTATACTGCCATCTACAACATGCTTGATTTTGAAGAGTTGTTTAGATGAAACCAATTATTTATCTTTTGGTCCAGGTACAATGTCCCAAACATCATTGTTAAGAATATATCAATATTCTTCTGTCATGGCATCTTTCCAGACTTGATGTTAGAAAGTTTCCTCAACACTAGAAGGTTCCGATTTGATGATTTCACTCACAAAGGATCATCAGACGACTCCATAGGTTCATTTTGAGTATCATCTGCCATAAGTTCATGGAGCTCTCTCTAAACCTCATAAGTATGATCCTTTTCCATATTTTGTGGAGATTTGTGATCTTCAATATCTATTTCATGAATATCTTTGGATCTTTTAAATGGAACATCTTCTTCAAAAATTACGTGCCTGCTTAGGTTAATTAATTTTTGCCGAGGGATATAAATCCCATAGGATTTAGATGTTTCACTATACCCAATAAATATTCCCCTTTTCCTCGAGGGTTCTAGTTTGCATCTCTTTTATTTGGGTATGTGAATATAAATAGGACAACCAAAGATTCTTAGATGGCTGGTTTTATTCTTGTACATGGTTCATTTGGGGGTTTATTGTCCAAAAGGGAGTGAGGACATCTATTTTGAATATAGACAACAATGCCAATGACTTCAATCCCAAAAGAAGTTTCAAGGTTTTGGTCATGCATCATGCCTTTGATTACTTCTACTTTTGTCCAATTTTTCCTTTCTGCCACCTAATTTTGTTGAGCGTTGTAAGGAACAATAAACTCCCTCTAAATCCCAACATTATTACAAAAGGTTTCTAAGTTAATAGAGACGTATTCCTCCCCATTATCTGATCTCAGGGTTTTGATTCTTTTGCATTAGATATTTTTTATTAGAACCTTGAATTCCTTAAGTCTTATAAGAACTTCATCAAACTCTTTACATTTAGAAAATATATCCATGTTTTGCTAAAATAGTCGTCTACAAAAATAACAATGCAAAAATCCTCCTAAAGAGGATACTGTCATAGGTCAACTTAAATCTAAATGAATAAGTTCTAATACATCTTTAGATCTACTTTCACTACTATGAGAGGTGCCTTTGGTGTTCTTTACGAAGGCACACCCTTTGCAAGGTCCTTCATGTTCTTGTTTAAGTTTAGGTAGACCTGTCACCATTTTCTCTATTGGAGGTAGAGCACGGAAGTGGAGATACCTAAAAGTTCTATGTAAATTCTGAAATGTGTTAGAAGATTCATGAATTAAGGCTTGAGAAGGGGAAGTGCAAAGCTTGTATAAGCATCCATGTGGAACTCTTATAATGTGAGATTTCTTGATGTTTAAATTCTTGGGCCATGGAAGAACTTTATCGTCCATGAATGTAATTCAATATCCTTTGTCTTCAAGGGCTGTAATGGATACATGTAACAAGAGTCCTGATTGCATTATTTATTTCATACATATTTTCTAAGGATGTGAACATGTCATATGCAGTATCAAGTTTTGATATGATTGGAACTATATGATTCTTTACACCTTCCACTAATATTTTCATGGTTTTGATATTGTTTTTCATCCATCGACATTTCTCATCATCTTTGCTAGGTATAGATGTTTCCTTTTTCACAAATGACTCCAACTTATGTTCTTTTAGGGCAACCATTATTGTAGATCTCTAAGATACAAAGTTTGATGCTCCTTCAAGTCGATCCTCAAATCTGACGTCATTCACCATTTTGTAGAGTATATAAAGAATTCTAAAGATATTTAATGGTAGTCTAGATTATCGCTTATAAATCTGATTTGGATCTTCCTTATGCTGACTCTGATACCATGTTAAAGTTAGATCAGATTTATATGCTATAAGAATTTTAACTCTAGTCTTTGTTTTGTAGGTGTATATGCAGATCGAACAATACTTAATATTCTCTATTGAGCGCATTTTACAATAATAATAAATGGAAATATATATCAATACCAGTTTGCAATGAGTTGAAATCTATCTGCTATGATCTCAATATCGATATCAAACTCATATATACAATGACAATGTTACTTCTCTCCGAATCGGTCTTGAAGCATGATATTACTGCAATATGATTATGAGTCAATATTAAACTAAGGCAAAGTACTGCTGTTGAGATAAGTATAGCTGTTGTATCCTTGTTCTGCACTTATTGTTTTCAGTACATTATAAGAATGAGAACGACCTCCATATGTATATTATCGAATGGCCTTGTCTCCCTTAGAGACATAGTTCTACGCAGATCATATGGTTTCATGTAGAGTCATGTCTCTACATGACATATGATTCAACGCTTTGTGTTCAACAGTATCAACCATTTATTCACATTAATTATAATTGCAAGCATACACACATTATTATGCTAAGCCTGCTAAGTAAGATCACAAGGTAAGTTCAAGGCTCTTTTATTGTAGATACTTGCATAATTGAAATGATGCAATTTGTTGGATCATAAAGGGGACTTACACTAGTTCATTCAAGACTTGCCAACTTGACTCTAATGATTTAGCCTTGCAATGAAAATATACTTTGGTTTTCAACTCCTAGGCTCTAGCTTAACTTGTACTACTACTTTTACTTCTAACTATGAATGTAAGGAAGTATTGATGGACTTGGACTCTACTAGGTGTAATCTTGCCAACGACTCCACCCACCTAATGCAAGCTTCTATGATAGGTACTAAAGATTTTCAAATCAATATCTCACCTTTAATCCCACCAAAACATTGCAAACTAAAGTTGAAGCTATGTGTTTTGATCAGGCTTTTCACACAAGGCGATTCTTACATTCCATAAGAAGCTAAAGGCCTGGATTTGTTTGAGTCTAACAATTAAACATCCACATAAACTAAATTACTTAAAGCAAAATCTATTCTAACAACTCGAAATGAAAATCTTTTGCAAATGAGGGATGTAGATAACCACACAATAACACAAACTTGATCACACCAATTCACCATGGAAAACAGAACAATGAAAAATAGAGCAAATTTGACATTATATTAGCAACAATACTCAAACAACCTCCCTTGCAAATGTGAGGGGGTGGGGTTTGTATAGGAGCCCCAATTACAATGAATGACCATGATTGATTTAGAATCAAGGGCCTAAATTAATCCATTACAAAACCTAATTAGGGAAACCAAAAGTAGCCAATAGAAATAAAGCACCACAAAATAAGCCAATGAGAAAATTCAAAGGCTTGAGAACCAATAAGAAGCAAGGAGCTGCCTAGTCATCATATAAGTCATCATCCAAGATGTATACTTTCTTTTCCTTTTGCCTTCTAGTGAAATCAAGGAACTTAAGCATAATTTCACTATGCTCCTCCATGTGAATACTATGAAGGTTTCCATGCTGCATTTCCATAATCTCCAATTGTTCCATGCATGTGTCTACTGTGTTATCCCAATCCGAAAAGTAGCACTGTAGACCATTAATAGGGTAAATGAATGAGAGGAAGCCGGACTAGTGACATCAAGAGAATCCATGCCTTTGAAATAAGATGATTCTAATCTCTCCATCAACTCTTCTGAATATACTAACCAGATGTATCAAAATCAAGATCGAGCAACTCCTTGATTGCAATAAGAACCTTCAAACATATCCTCAAGATAGGATCCTTAATATCACTACGTTGTCTACAAGTGTTACATCCCAATTTTTGACCTAATTTTAAATGTTCATATAGTCGTTGAGATGTCATGTGAATTTAGTTGATAGTTGAAATTTGTTATAATCATGTGAAATGGTAAGATGGTTAATTGTTATAAATTCATATGAAGATGACGTGCTAGTTAATTATTATGATGCTATTATATTGTTATCTTGAAATCTTAGAAAATTGGTTATCATCATGGGAAGTGGGATGATCGTTTATGAATAATAATTTGTTATGGTAAATTGTCATTATATTGAGGAATATAATATAATTGTGGAGAATTGCCTTATAGGAGCACGTCAAAGGGGAAACATTGCCAGAAAGGAATTGGGCATGGAGGCGCATCGCCATCACTGAGCAAATAGGTACAAGCCCTAAAACCATCTGGATTAATGATAACGACTAGGTAGGGAAGAGTGTACATTGGATGACCATGAGCTAACTTGTTAAATCACATATCATTTGATAGTAAAAGAGATTACTAAGCATGAATTGGAAATTGAATGAGTTTCTACCTTTGTAATTGTGTTGTTGGTTGGAGCCTTCTAATGTAGAATCACGTCTTATCATATCGACATCATGATAACTACATATCTATACATGCACATACATGTATATGCGTACATACGTAAACCAACTTTATATGTGCAAGGACGTATACACGTACTTGATATTTTGGCATATATGAAACAATTATATGGTTGGGGTTTACACATGTACACGCATATGCATACATACATATATAGGTATCTATAGATACCATGATGCTAAAAACTAAGACAATATTATTTCTTTAACCTTAGCGGTGGTCTAATATTATTTCATGCATAGCAACCTTTCATATTCTAATTTTATTTGTATCGGGCCTTATAAGTTGAGATGGCCATTTTAATTATTTATTCCGATGACTCCTTGTTGGTATTGTAACTCTTCCACTGCCACCTTCTTGTTCTTTTTATAACTGAGCACGGATTGATTTTTTTTTTGGAGACTCTTGCTATCATAGGGAGGGATATACCTCAACCTGCTCTTAATCAGGGATCAATCATTTTAAATCTCTTACTCTGTTTTCACGTGAAACGAGGATTGTATTCCTGTCATAGTGTTTGTGATCTTGTTATGGAATCAAATCGTATGGTGGATTTGACCACTAATCAAACAACTAATAACAAGCTAAGCTTGACCCACAATACAAGTTCAATTCTTGATGGCATCATTTATGATTCTTTGATATGGTAATTTATGTACTCATTCAAGGTTTTGATGATCCTCAATCTTTGCCGCAACTTCATATATTTTTCCTAGATCATGTGTTTAATTTGATGTCAACACTAGTATATGTATGTCAGACTGGAATGCTCCCTTGTTACTTTCATATATTAAATCCGCATGGAATTAGATGGGTATCGGTACATTTGAGTTATGTATCCCTGTAGTCTGGGTTAGTTGTATTTGTATGCAAGGGCTTTCTTTTATTTTGGCTGTATACACATACTTACATCAATAATGGTGATTCACTTAGTCTTCTTCTCTCTTAACCTGGTTTTCCTTATCCCATATCATGCTGGTAACCTATATTGATTTTCTTGTCACAGAGCTCTCACTATGATGAAGAGTAAAATAGATACAAATATAGTTTGCTTCATAATACTATGATAAGTCTAGATAGGACATAAGATTTGACTGTGATTATAATATAGGAAGAACACTTAAGCATGCACCCAAAAATTCATCCAGGAGGGCCATCTTGGCTGAGATGAAAATCGTTGTACCTTAGAATTATTTCCTGCATGAAAAAGAATATATTAATCATCAAAAGTTGGCTCATGGTAGTCCAATATTCAAATCCTTATTCTTAGTCGAGTGGTGGGAATGATACCCTAGTACCATGGTGCTTAGTGACTGGTTAAGTTGTTCCATGTCTTCTTTTGGGTAGGGAGGGCCTTTCTCGTTAGAGATTGTGTGGGGATAAGTTATGGTTCAAGGTTGGGTGGTTAAGCCCTTGACAATTTTTTCCCTCTCCACAAGATGTCGGACGTGCATCAGATAAAGATAAGCTATGTATTCAAATGTTGTCGGAAACATGTATTATTACTTTTATGATGTATATTCAAGTAGAAGTTAAGATTAATTGACTTGTATCATCGTTATAGTTATTTCTTTAAATGAAAGCAACTCTTATCATCAATATTATTGGCAACCAGTTAGATCGATTGATTTTCTAACTATTTGCGAGAGATAGATTTATCTGATGGATTGTTATTTCTGTCTTTCATTTATAAGAATAATGATTATGAGCATATCTTCTAATCTTATGTTATTGCCACAGTTAAGCAATTAGAAGAAAGGAATGATACAATGGCTTCTGAAGCCCTAAATGATATAGTGGCATTTGAAGACCTAAATGATATACTGGAATCTAATGCCCTAAATGATCCAATGGTGATTGATGCCCCTAAATGATACAGTGGTATCTGATGCCCTAAATGACCCAATGGTAATTGATGCCCTAATTGATACAGTGGTATGTGATGCCCTAAATGATATAGTGGTATTTAATGATATCGTCATTTGATTTTGATATAGTCGTATTTTGGATATAGTGGTATTTGTGGACTAACCTGGGTGTTTGCAGAAGCATTCCTAGAGTGATTTCAAATTCGAATTCCATGGTACATTAAATTTAATTTCCATATTAAAATCGTTGATGGTATTTTCAATTCTTAGTTATGAAAAATTTGTTTCATTGATTTTAACCATTAATCTCATTCATATGAATGTAACTGATTTAATTGTCTTCCTATGAAAATGAAGTAATAACTATATATCTTTGAATATGTTAGTTGTTAATTAAGACCTGGAAAAAGTGGATGTTACAACAGGCATGGTCATATGTAGTCTTCCTAGGAATCAATGAGAGATACTAATAGCTGAAGTCATAAGTGCTCCCTCTATGAATAACTCTCTCCTTTACCAGTATAGATGTGGGGTAGCTTTTAATGCCATGAGACAAGGAATGACCTTCTATTTGATGTGCTGAAATTTCTTCCACATTTCCTCTAATCCTTGTACCTTTTCTATAATTATGATGGTTTATCCATGTGTTCGGAGCATTTTTGTGAGAAAAGCCTATGCTTGTCCTTCAGTATCTTCTACACTTTTGTTCACTATGTCGCAAGCACAATGCCCACCACACTCTATGCTTTTATATATTCTTGTATGGGGAACTTACATAGCTGGCGGAACTAATTGTGGTTTAATTTTGCAGCTTATCTTGTATGGGCTTCATAAATAATATGTTTTCTCAATTTATCATTTTGTCTCTTCAAAAATATTTCCTTGTTATTTTTCTCCAAAATTTGCTAATTATGTCTCAAAGTTCCATAACATTCTTAAAGATCCTTTTATATTTATTGAAAAATTATCCTTTGAGCTTACATTGTTATTGAACTTATTACACATCTATTTTAGTTGGTGGGTTGTTTTGTTTCCTCCACAGTCTTTGCTGGAATAAATTGTCTGATTCTCTTCTATGCAATTTCTATGATATGTTTTCCTTGAAAATTGAGATGTCTTTGTTAACATTGATTTGTTGTTATAAAGTTTAGTTGAATGCAATTTTTTACAATTATACTCTCACTAGATGTTTTGAGCTTGGTATAAAAGAACTGGAGGTGGTAATGCACTTTTTGGAAGTTCAGAGTTATTGTACTTTTTCTCTTATCTATCACGATCTTGTTTTGTCTATATTCTTTTTGTGAATTTTATTGTGTTCCCAAAATCAAAATCTTAATATTGTATTGATGAGCAGTGCCATGATTTTCTCTAATGCATCATTTGTTGACTTATTTCTAGGTGCTATCGGGTTTAAATGTTGCAATGTGCATGGGAGCACTACACTTTGTATTGGTGGACAAGAGTTTCGTGTTATTTCAGCACCAGTAAACATGCTTTATTCTTCTTTGGTCTTTTCTTGGTTATGCATGAATTTTAATTTGATTAAAGAATAGATTTTTGGACTTGACAAGGATTTAGTTATCTAGATATTGCTGTCCTGTAGAAACAAGTTATAATTGTGTGTCTATGCCCTTGTATAAAAGTAAACATATACAAGGTAATTCTTGACTGGACAGAGTAGTTAATGTATATGTCCATCAAGATGATTTTATTTGTACACAAACATTCTGACATGTTTGTCTCATGGCTTGGGTTAAAAGTATCACTTCTATCACAATCACTATCATAAGAGGGCAATTGTAGATATGATAATGGCCGTACGGAAGTTTTGGTCTAAGAAGGCTAGAAAGAATTATTTCAGAAGGAAGCAAGTTATTGCCCTTTAAACTTCTTTTAATATCCAAGGCTAACAAAATGCTAGAGCTAGGAAAAATGTTAGCAATTTGCATTTGATCCTATGGCCTTGCATGTGAACTACTAGTCTTGCAGCAGATCAAGAAAGCCAATAATCAGAGTGAGTGAGTTTCAAAGATCAGCGTTTCGGGATGCCCATAGTTTACGGGGAAATCCATTGTAGCAATGTGGACTACATACTCATAGCCATAGCCACAATATCTAGTGATAACACCTATATATAAGATATCTGTCTGCTTATTTATTTACATGTGTACTGTAAACTTATTGGCATCCTTGATCTTGTACCTGTATCGATACCCTTGTGTTTGGTGGTTTTTGCTCCCATATTTTTGTGGATTAACAATTAATGTAGGCTACTTCATTATTTTTAATGTTTGTGTTGAGGATGTGATGATGATATTCCTATAGGGGAGTATATTAGCATTGCTGGAGATATGATTTAGAGCTTACGTGTTGCATTCATGATTATGTTTGTCATTGATGTTAACATACTGGTTATTCTGAGAAGGCTTGCAGAGTTATAGAGGTAGAAGAGATTGGCACTGTTCGTGGATTGAATATTAGCTTAAGCACACTTGAGGTTATGTTCTACAATATGTCTAGATGCTACAATTAAGAGCGCATACGAAAATTTGATGACAGGACAAATTTATGAAGATTTTAGTGAAGGTAGCTTTCAAACAACATTTCTGGAAAGCAAGTATTGTTCTTTTGATTCTGTCTCCTCACAGAGATGGAATTGGCTTAAGCGGCTTGAGATAGAGCTTGAAAGACATGTCAGAGATACCTTGGTTAAGAGGGCATAATTTGAAGATCATCAAGTGGAAAGTTATAAGACTATGAGTTGACGGTTTGCTTGTAATCTTGAATGAAGTGTAATATTGTAATGTAACATGCATTGTAATTTCATAAGAGGGTACTATATTATTATTGTAAATTGGGAAAGCTTCAAGGCCGACTCAACAACTTGTTTTAGGACTTGGTATAAAGTAAAGATGTTTTCCTTGGATAAAATGTATGGTACGCGGTCATATCTTTGTAATATGTATTGGGTGAACTTGTGAAGATCGGAATAGAGTTTGGTATGATTGAGGCATAGTGAGCTTACAAAGAACTATATTTTGCAAGACAAGTTGTTGGTTGAACAATTGTTGTTTCATGCTTGTATTATTAAAAAATAATAGTATTGAGGCTATTTTTATAGTCCTTACCATGTACCTTGCCGCATCACTGAAGTTGCATATGAACTTGAACTACTAGAGGGAAGCTGCATCCACAACGTTTTTCATGTATCATGCATGAAAAAAGTTGTGGGACAAAACATCACAATAACCACAGATCTTCCACTGCTCAATGAAGAAGGGAAATTGGTGTTTGAACTAGACAAAATCATTGATGATTGGGCCAAGACACTGCAAAACCGTAACGTGTGGGAATACTTGGTAGATGGAAACACTTGCTGCTCGATGACAATGCCACTTGGGAAGGTGAACACATTGTTCAGCATCCAACGTTGTGTTTTCTTGAGGACAAGCAAACTTTGGCATAGGAGGACTGTAATGTTCCTGTCATAAAATAAATAAATGATTAAACCTTTGTTTATGGGCCGATTGATTTAGATTATCTTGGGCCCATATTATTTTAATTTTTTGCGTAGGTGTTTGCCATGCCTCTTGTCGGTACTTAGTTTCTCCCTCAATAGGGTATTTATGTCCATGAGGTTGAGTTATTTTTAGTATGTGATTTGGATTATTTTCTTTGTACCTCAAATTCTTGTTGGAGTTCTTTATTATTCGTCATTTTGGAAGTGAAAGATCTTCCGTACTTGGCTATTCCGGTTTCAATGGGATTCAATCCTCACCCTATTCCGTTTTTATATTACTTTGCTTCGAATTTGGCACATTTGGAGTCATAGTTCCAAAAATCGCCATGAAATCGCCAAAATCGCCGAAATCGCGATAAGATTCATGGCTCCCGATTTTTTTGGAATCGGAAATCGCTGGTGGCGATTTTTTCTTGTGAATCGCCTGAATCGCCAAAATCGGCGATTCATGGCAAAAATCGCCAAAATCGCCATCGTGAATCTCCAGAAATCGGCCGCGGCAGCAAGGATAGAAAGTTCAATTTTTTTAAAAGAACACATGTTTTATTTGCTTTCTAAGTTGACTTTCCTCTTTGTTATAACCCTAAAGAGCCTTCTATTTGCTTAGTATGAGTAGAAGAGAGGAAGAGTGAGAGAGAAGAAGAGAAAAGAGAATCCATAGGTTTCCAACTGGCAAGAAGGAAGAGCACCAAAGAGATCAGAAGTCCATTTGGGGAGGCCATAAATTGCATTGGGAGCATTAAGGAGTCAATATCAACACTCCTCAACTCATTTGCAAGAGGTAAGTGTTGGTTTTTTTTTTTGCATGTTAGTGTAGTATGCATTTTTTGTTAAATTTTTTTAGTGTTCATTTGCAAATCTTGAATGTTTTTTATTTTTAGTTTTACTAAATTGCAAACTAGGGTTTGTTGTTTTGTAGTTTTTGTTTATTAGTTGCAAACTTTGATTTTTTACATGAATTTTTTTATTGCAGCAGCCCTTTGCTTTCATTTTCCAATTTCCACAATGGGTAAAAAAGATGAATGCTGGAAATATAATGAAGAGTTTCCTGGGAGAACCAAATATCAAACAAAATGTATATTTTGCAAAGAAAAAATAAATTCGGGAGGTATCTATAGATTGAAATACCACATTGCTGGCATACCTGGCCATGATGTCACAGTTTACACTCAACAAACCGCTGAGGCAAAACGCTCTTGTTTAGTGGCATTAGAAAAAATTGAACAAGACAAGTTGACTAAGAAAATGCAACTTGAAGGGTTAAGAGGTATTGGCTCCCATGCTCCCACATCCGCAACCGCATCTACATCTGCAAGTGCATCTGCATCAGCTTCCGCATCCGTAGGTTGTGTTGGAGAGGGTTCTTCTAGGCCTCCTTTTCATCCTAGTGCTAGTGCTCATGTGAGTGTTAGTGGTAGTCGGTCTCATACTGAGACAGAGTCCAACACCAACCTATTGCGGCCTAGAGTGCGGAAAAGCAGAATGGATAGTTACTTTGTGCCCCGCACTACTCCTGGCTCCCAACCCACGCTTGAGGGCATGGGTTTAAACAAGGAGATTCATGATGCTGCCAGAAAAGAGATTTGCAAATTCTGGTACTTTTGCAACATTCCATTTATTGCAGCCAGGTAATTGATTCTTTTTTCTTTGTTATCTTCAAAGTTAAAGTTAAAAGTAAAAGTAAAACTTTAATTATATCTACTTGTTTTATGATTTTAGTTTTTGACATCTAAATTTCTAATCAATATCATTATCTATTTGTGACAGGACTCCTTATTGGCAGAACATGATAGATGCAGTTACCATTTGTGGTCCGGGGTTTAAAGCCCCAACTGAGGCTGAGTTGAGTGGATGCCTCCTGGAGGAAATGGTTGAGGATATGAGGCATGAGCTTGAGGACAACCGAAAGGAGTGGATCGAAAAGGGTTGCACCATCATGACTGATGGTTGGACAGATAGGAGGGGAAGAACACTCCTCAATTTTCTTGTATCCTGTGGAGGTGATTGATCATTCTACTTTCCTACATACATAATTTTGAATCGTGATTGACTATTTCAAATTTTGATTTGTTGATTGCTAATAGTAATTATAATTCGTTGTTTTGTTACTTGTAGGATATACCATGTTCCTCAAATCCATTGATGCTTTTGCTCATGTAAAAAACGCCACATACTTATGTGAGGTTATTGAGGAAGTTATAGCAGAGGTGGGGGAACAACATGTGGTGCAAGTGGTGACGGATAATGCAGCAAGTTATGTTGCTGCAGGTAAACTTTTAACTTTTTAAGTTTTGAAAATAAATTTATTTGAATTTTGAACTTTTTCTAATTCTAACTTAGAATTTCTAAGTTTCCTAAGTTCTAACATGTTTGAAATTTGAATTTCTAATTATCTTAAAATTGTTGTAGGCAAACTTTTGATGGAGAGGCACCCTACCATATTTTGGTCCCCTTGTGCAGCACACTGCCTTGACCTCATGTTGGAGGAAATTGGCAAACTTGAGTGGGTCAAGTCATGTGTGGAAAGGGCAAAAAACATATGTAAGTTTATTTATAATCATTCATTTGTCCTTAGCACAATGAGGAAGTACACAGGAGACAAAGAGTTAGCTCGTCCAAGGATCATGAGGTTTGCCTCGAATTTCATCACCTTGCAGTCCTTGTTGACATCAAGGGATGATTTGAGGAGCATGTTTGTTGGGCGGAAGTGGATTTCATCTTCCTATGCTACGACCACTGCAGGGATAGATGTGGTGGATTGCATATTTGATGATGATGGTTTTTGGAAACCTGCTAGAGAAATACTTAAGGTAATTTTATTGCAATTTAACATTTAATATTTTACAGTTTACTATGCTAATTGTTTAATGATTTAGTTTTACCTTATATTATTGAATTATTCTATGTTTAAGTTTTGACTCAAATTTTTGTTTTACTTTATATGTAGGCCACTGAGCCTCTTGTATCTCTCCTACGAACTGCTGATGGGGAGAAGCCCTCTATGGGCTACATATATGAGGGCATGGATAGGGCCAAGGAGGCCATTAGAGCTCAGTATGCAGGAATGCAGGAGAAGTATGCCCCTATTTGGGACATCATTGATAGGAGATGGCAGAATCAGCTCCACAGACCCATCCATGCAGCAGCTTACTTTTTGAATTCGGCATTTCGTTTCTGTCTTGACTTCAAGGCGGATGAGGAGGTTCTCACTGGATTATATACAGTGATCCAGAGGTTGAGTACTGATGAGGATAGCAGTGCTGCAATTATTGAGCTTGATAAGTTCAATAATAAAGAAGGGCCACTTTTCTCTAGCAGGGTAGCCATAGATGCTCGGGAAACAATACAGCCAGGTAAAAATTAAATAATATATTCAATGTTCATGAATCTAGATTCTAAACTTAAAGTTGATTATGTAATTTTAGAGTTAACTTGTAATTTGTAATTTGTAAATGAGACTAATTATTTTTATTTTCCCTTATTTCAGATAGATGGTGGCAAATGTTTGGGGCCACAACCCCAAAACTTCAAAAAATTGCCATTCGTATTCTGAGTCAGCCAAGCAGCACTTCTGGATGTGAGCGCAGTTGGTCCATGTTCGAGCACATCCACTCGAAGAGGAGAAACAGGTTGACAGTGCAGAGGTTGAATGATCTTGTCTTCGTTCATTACAACCTCTGTCTTAGGATCAGATAGATTTTGGGCACTGACTCCTCTCCGATCATTTTGGAGGAGATTGATCCAGAATCAGAGTGGCTCACATAGGTTGTAGATCCAGTCTTCACTGAGGAAGACCGTGCGTGGATTGACCAAGTGGATATAGAGGCTGAGGCAGCTAGAGCACGTTCTTCAAGCATTGGTAGACGCACACGTGCACGCACAAACACAGGCCCTAGCGACATTCGTGAGCCCATCTTATATGCGGGAGATATGGCTCGACAGTCCTCTAGGACCTACATTAGACGCCTTGCTACTAGGCAGACTGGATACTCAGAGGCTGAGGCTGAGGCTGTAGCCGAGCTTGAGGATGATGTTGAGGATGATGATGACTATGAGCCTGAGGCTTGAGCTGGAGCCTTGTTTTTATATTTTGTTTACAGATATTGATACTGAATCATTGATAGACATATGTTTCAAAGTTTCAAACTTTCATGGATCTTCATCTTAGATTCTTACATAAATTTATGATTTGATGTCTTATGGATCATCTTACATACATTCTATGATTTAAATCATTATGATCATTTGATTTCTATTTACTTCAGCTAGCCTACAATTTACATTTTAGATAACATAGTTACGTATGTGATGGATTTTATGTTTCATGTTTATGTATGTTAAGTTTTAACTTCTATTTGATGATGTTATAGTGTGCTTAAGTTATATTCAATAAAGGGTGCATGAAATAAGTTTTAAATTGTTAAAATCTTTAAATTTAAAGGGTTTTTTCAAATTTGCCGATTCACGATTCGATTCGGCCTTGCCGATTCCGATCCGATTCCGATTCACGTTTCTTTGTTTGGAGTGCTATCTTGTCTGCAATTATATTCCTCAATTGATTTTCAAATACTTGTGTTGGTACATATCACAATTGGTCTTGTTATCTCATTAACTCAAATTGCATTGGTTTTCGGCATCTTGGCTTCGACCGTACGACCTGCCAGGCATACGATTTGCAAGCTACCAATATCGTACGGTCTTTGAGTCTCTTCCTTCATGCTCCACACACCTTCACCTCCCTCTGGACATCCAATTGCCGCCATGCCTTGTATTGTCATACGTCCATCCTGCCCACACCTCCATGCAATTTTCCCCTCTGTATGACACACCCATTCTTCCCTCCATATAGACCCAACTATCCTTCTTCACCGTACAAACATACGGGTGTTGGAGCATCCTAAGGCTAATGGAAATCTTGCATCACCCAAAAAGATATTTGTTTTTTGTTTGTTTTAGAGTTAGATGTGACTGTTTGTATTGGCAAACTCTTATTTGTTATTTCCAATTACCGTGGGCTTAGATTCATATGGTGGACATATCATGGAGCATTATCCTAAGGGTGCATAATCTTATGTGACATCTAGTGGAAGTCATGTTTCATCTTCCCGAGTTCTGATTTCCTATGTTGTTCTTCATACAATGACTAGTGTTTAATCTAGCATGGTTCTATATTCAAGAGTTAGCTTACGCGTGTTTACCGTACTGGTAAATTAATCAACGCATACAGACAATGGAAGAGAATAGTAGAATTATATTCGCATATGCCAGACATACATTATGCTTCATAAGATTCGCAATAGTAGATGATTCATGATTTACAATGATCCTAGACGGGATATAAATACTACCGCCGAACCTTCCCGAAGGAGTCCGTCGGCCACAACGTTACATCCGCTACAAACTATTTACCCGTCGGCTACAAAATACAAAACACCGACGACAGTCAATCTGTCGGCTACAGAAACACCCTTGGAACCATCCAGTCGGCTGACACCATCCCCCCCAAAAAAACAGTAGTCTCCTGACGACTAACAAAATATCTGAGACAAATTAACAAACAAAATACATTAATGAACTAACTGCAACAAGAAAAATCTGCTTCTGTCCCATCACTTCCACATTCATCCCGTGCCTGTAGCCTCTGCTAACACAATACTGTCTCCTCAAGCTGACCTTGATAGTCACCCGTGCTGCTTTCTCTGTCCAACTCCTCGGTACCCTGAGCCAAGTGTTGCTGCACTGCCTCCAACTGGATGGTCAGCACCTTCCGAGCTCTCTACGCATCCACCAAGACAGCTTCATAGCCAACACCTGCTCCCATTGCCGCTGGTACACAGAAAGTCCATGCCTGCAGCAACTTCAACTCTGCTCAACTAGTCAGACTCCCACGATTGATGTCCGCAACGACTGGGGGTCGCTGCCCTCGCCGCCAAGGCCAAATTAACACTTCGCAACCCACACATAAATGCATAGAGCACACCATCTTTGTCATCTTCTGCCGATTCTACACCTTTCTGGCAACGACGGATGCGTTCCCTTTCCTTTGGCATCATTTGTAACTCATTCTGAACAACTTGAATCTGTCATCTTTTTTTTTTTTTTTAATATTTATTTTTTTAGCAACCCCTCTCTTCTATTTGTGTGTTACTGTTTCGCCAACTTGTCACGGCACACAGAATTGATTCTCCCCAAGCCTCCGTTCAAACGACTCAGGGAGGTAATAGAAAAAACTTCATCTGATATCGGCTACTGGCTTGATCTGCACGGGATAATGTTCGCCAATCCCTAATAGCAAACACTTGACACTGCCTTTGCAGTCTTCATAAATTAAGTTTTAAGCTCGACTCTGTCTCTTCTTAATGCGCGGGAACGTTGTCCTCCAATTGCAACCCGCGGAAGAGTCTTAAGACGATGGAGTTCTTTTTGTTATAGCTCGTGGACCTTTCCTTTTTACCTGCGGAGATTGTTTGCGGGGTCTTTTTGGCGGAGGAGTTTAGAGTTAGAGCCCGCGGGGCTTTTTATTTACCCGCGGACAGTCTGTCCGCGGGGCCTTTGGCTTCCTCGCCTGCGGACTATCAGTTGCCCGTGGGGCTTTTTCTTAAACGCCTGTGGACAGATTGTTGCCCGTGGGGCTTTCCTGTCCGTGGGGCCCCGCAATTTTTCTTTTATTTTTATTTTTTTTGTTGTTTTTTTCAAAAAATATACAAAGCGCCTCAAATTTGCCTCTAATCGTCGCCATTCGGCAATGACGAAGGAGTCCCCTTCTGCGACAATGACAGAGTCTTCTTGGCACCATATATTTTGAATTTGGATCCGTTGACTGCTAGAGGTACCTTCTGCCCGTCCAAAGTTGATAATCTGATCACTCCATTGTCGTCAACCTTCCGAATTTGATATGGTCCAACCCATCTGGCCTTAAACTTTTTCATTTTGATTTCATTCCGACCGTCGTACGCCTTACGTCTATTCTGTGCCACCTTCGTCGCCCACTGTGCTTGCGGTCGTCGCGCAACTGGATTATTTCCTTGCTATTGGTGCCCTTACACTAATTTTATGCTGCGGCGTAACTTTTTCTTTTCGAGCAGTCCATTCACCATGTACCAAATAGTGGGATCTTTCGTTTTTTTGTGTTCAGATTGTATGTTCTTCCCCTCAGCTTCAACCATGGCAACTTTTCCTTCTTCCGCTTCCCTGCATTCCTCCGGACATTCGTTTTCCTCCTTTTTCTCACCTTCGTCGATCTTTAGCATATTACAACTCGGAAAGAGTTCGTAGTCTTCTATCTGCCAATGGTAAAGGCTATTCACCGAGTCTAGGTCGTCGCCACTCAATACTCCTTCATCCGGTTCCATTCTCCTCTTTCCTTCGTCATCACTCTCGCCTTCACTATCAGCATCTAACGATGCTGCCTCCTCGCCAACCATTTGCGTGTGCAGGTCAATTATGAATCTTTTGCCTCCGCGCTCCATTGATAGGGTATTTCGTTTCCAATCATGTTTTACTTTTGCTTGCACCAACCAATCCCGTCCTAGAATAGCATCATATCCTTTTCTTTTCAATGGAATGACTACGAAATCCAATAAAAATGGTTGCGTACCAATGGTTACTGGTTGTGCCCTCAAGGTTCCTAACGGTTTGATCCCGTGCTGGTCCACCGTGAGCAACTGGAATGTAGGTGGCCACAGCGTCGGTTTCCCCAACTTCTTCCAAGTATCCTCCGGTAAGACATTCACGCCGGACCCTCCATCAACAATTGTCTCTGTCAAAACATTTCCCAAAATCCCCATCTCGACGATCGCCGGATGCCGTCCGGAGGTGAGTGCTAGCAGCATTGGGTCTGTTGCCGTCACTTTCCTATTGTCCCTTCCCGTGTCCATTTCTTTCGAAAACGGTGTATGATTCAGAATGGCCATCTGTAACTGGGGCATTGTGAGGAGGAGGTCATTTATCTTTAGCGGTATTTCCGTTTGTAAGATCTGTCGTACAATGCTTTGTTCTGCAAAGTTCTTTGCCAAGGTGTCGGTGATGTCCTTCAATTGAGATGTCCCTGCCGACGATGCCTTTCCAATTTCCGCTTGCATTTCCCCCAATTTTCTTTTTTCCTTCGCTTGCCTTCGTGTAATTGCCAGAACCTCCTCTACATCTGTGCCGACAGTGATCAAGTTTACTCTAGACTTTGGACACTTGGAATCTTTGTGATCGTCGGGTCCGCACCATCTACATAATAATTTCGGTGTGTTTGCCACTGTACAATCCCGCGCAAAATGACCCCACAAATTACATGCTCGGCATTGAATGATCGGCCGTCCGTTTGCATCATACTGGGTTCGACTTCGGCTCCCATTATTATTGTTATTGTTTGCATTGTTGTTATTTTGCTCTCTGTTATTATTCCTGTACCCCCCGGATGTGGCACCATCAATGTTTGCATTTCCGTTACTGCCCGACGGGGAAGCCTGCTGCGTAAGAAGCACCTGCGGAGATCCTCTTGTCTTCATGTTAAAGGGACAGCCCTTTGTCGAATGGCCCATGATCTGACAGATGTCACAAAATTGGTTCTTTGGACACGATCCTTTAGTATGACCGTTGGTCTTACTCTCCATGCACCACAGTTCACTGCCTTTTGGCTCCTTCTGCATGTTTTTAAACTCCTTCATCATGCAAACCATATCCTTCTGTAGGGCACGAACCTTCTTGTTGCTGCCTTCGTCGTCGCTGCTATCATCTCCAGCAGGCTCATCGTCATCAAAATCAGAAGAGCTAGTTTTCTTCTTCTTTGTCTTCTACTCACTTTCAAGGTCGAGTGCTCTGTTATACGCGTCCACATATGACGACAGTGGCACAATTTTCATTTTCCTCCGCAACTTCGATCGTAGGCTGTCCACGAACCATCTTTTCTGCAATCCGTCCGTTGGCTTGCTTTCCATTTTGTTTATTGTCTTTTAATCTCCTGGCGTAGACGCGGACAGTTTCGTGCTTCCCCTGTTTGGTATTGAAAATCTCTGCTACGATTTCATTATCATCCCGCAAGAGTTTAAATTTCGCCAGGAACTCCTTTTTAATGTTATCCCAAGTATTCAGCTTTTGTGGATTCGTATCTGAAAACCAATCAATCGCCACACCTCGTAGGGTTGTTGGAAATTGCCTGACCCATTCATTGGCATCTATGATTCCATTTGCCCGCCAGATCATCTCACATGTGTTACAATGTCGGATGGGGTCGGCGGTACCATCGCCTTCAAACTTCGGCAGCTTTTCTTTGGGTCCCGCTATCACAACACTGGAGGTCTACACTGTCACACCAGAGATCTGCACTCCCGCACCGGCGATCTACACTCCCACACCGGCGGTCTGCACTCCCACACCGGCGAACTGCTCTCCCACACCGGCAGACTACACTCCCACGCCGGAGGTGTGGATAGCTGCGAACCTTGGTGAAGAAGAAGGATCTTTTGAAGTTGTTTCCCGCGGAAGTCTATCCTAGACGAAGAGGTCACTCCACGCTCGTGCTCCCTCGGCACTGCGAGCCGTGTGAGTTAATGCTCTTTCGTCCGAATTTTCTTCCCTTGGCGAACACAATTTCAAGAACTCATCCCGTGCTTCTTCCACCAATTCCACCCGCTGCCGAGTCTCCTCCAACAATTCTTCTGCGCTTCGATTTCCGTCGGCAATCTTCTGAAATCTCCGTCGGCGTTAGGCTTGCTGTGGCAGAATTAAATTCTCTTGCGTAGTACGGGTTCCATCTTTTTCCTTGACCTTATTCCGATCTTTGTTAAGCTGATTTGACATTAATCTTCATTCCTCCCACCTTCCAGATTCATAAGGCAACGACGCCAAATGTTTACCGTACTGGTAAATTAATCAATGCATACAGACAATGGAACAGAATAGCAGAATTATATTCGCATATGCCAGACATAAATTATAATTCATAAGATTCGCAATAGTAGATGATTCATGATTTACAATGATCCTAGATGGGATATAAATACTACCGCCGAACCTTCCTGAAGGAGTCTGTCGGCCACAACATTACATCTGCTACAAACTATTTACCCGTCGGCTACAAAATACAAAACACTGACGACAGTCAATCCGTCGGCTACAGAAACACCGTCGGAACCATCCAGTCGGCTGACAACGCGTAGTTGGATCTAATCAGTTTACTAATGTTTGGACCTATACGTGAGGCCGCATAATGTTATCTCTTGTATTATGTATTCGGTCATTAATTAATTGAGGATCAATCCTATACTGTAATGCACGTTTCTTATTATTGGAGATTTGGAACTCAAAGCTGACCTATGTGTCTTGATGGCTATATAGCTAATGTCCTTGATTCTTATGAAGGAGGAATGGAAGTAGTATCATTCAAGAAGATAATTGGGGGAAGGTTGGGTAGCAAACTTTGGTCTGTAATCTAGAATGTATTTGGTTGTAACTAGGAAGGCATTACAACCTGACATATTGCATATTTGATCAATCGAGCTGTCTTATGAGTTAGTGCAATGTATGGTGAACATTTTCTATAATTGAAGATCCATTGATAATCGAGTGTTTTCTTGCAATTATATCTTGTGTACTCCTACTAACTTGTATTTTTTGGGGGCTTGGTCATCTCCTTTGGGGGTACACTTGCCTTGTACTGCATCATATGGTATCAAAGCGAGAGGTTGAGCTTGTTGGTGATTTGTCAGAGATTGTGTGGTTTTTATAATTGCTGATCTAATCTTGGTTAGACTCGGAGAGCTTGCGAAGGCTTTACATCCTTGATTGTGATGTGGTAGATTGAAGTTTCGACTCATAATTGTAATGGATTTGTTCAAGTTTTGTTTGGAATCTTGTTACTGACCTATTGATCCTTGTTGGTGTACCTATTGCCAAAGTTTGAGGCACTTGCACCTATTGTAGTCAATATGCCGCCTAGAAGAATAAACCCTAGGAGGCTGGAGAATATGTTTGAAGAATTCAAGGCTGAGATGAGGAATGAGATCCGAAATGTCTTGAATGGATTGAGAAGAAACCCTGAAGTTGAAGAAGAATATGTTGGAGGTTTTGAAGATCTTGAAGTACCTGAAGTAGAGATCCTTGCAGAAGAAGAAAGATTGTTGAAGGCTATGGCACAATTTGGTAAGAGTCATAGAATGGGAGTTTCAAATTATACTGTTTCTTTAGATCTTGAGGAATTGATAGATTGGATTGATGAGCTTGAGGATTATTTTGAGCTTGAAAACATTGTAGATCCATAGAGAGTTAGGTTAGCACAAACTAAGTTGTAAGGTTATGCTGCGTTTTGGTGGAAAGAGTTACAAAAGGATAGAGAAGATAATGATGAACTTATGATTAATAGATGGAAACCCATGGTTTTTAGATTGAAAGCTGAATTCATCCCTGAAGATTATGAACTTGAATTGTTTAAGATGTTGCAGAACTTGAAGTCAAAAGATATGTCTATGAAGGGTTATACTAAAGAATTTTACAAAATTCAAATCAGATCTGGACATTGTGAATCTCATAAAGAAGAGGTGGCAAGGTATGTTAATGGTTTGAAATTCAATGTTTAGGGTGAATTGGGTATGTTGAAACTTACTTCAATTGAAGATGCTTATCAGTATGTATTGAAAGCTAAAGAAAAGTTAGGAAGAAAGCAAGTTACTAAAATTGATAAGGGTCAACAATTTGTTTTTGAAAATAAATTTATTTTCAGAGATACTTGTTTTGAATGTGGTAACAATGGACACCGAGCTTTTGAATGTCCTAATGTGAAAGTTGACAAACAAAATTTGGTAGTACAGGAAGAACAAAAAGTGAAATCTTCTGATGTTTATTTGGCTTCAGCAGAAGTTGGAGAATCTCTTTTGATGAGTAGTATCACATTGGCTAAGCATGATGTTGAACCAGTGCAGGGAAGGAACTTATTCCAAACTATTTGTAAGTCTAGAGGTAAATTTTCCAAAGTTATTATGGATGAAGGTAGCACTGATAATCTTGTTTCTGAAGAAATGGCTAGCAAACTCCATATGGTATTAGTTGGTTTCAAGATGATCATTGGGTGTAGGTTAGAGGACAATGTCTTGTTAATTTCAGTATTGGACCTTTAAAGGATGAAGTTTTATGTGATGTAGTAGACATGTGTGCTTGTCATGTTTTACTTGGTAGACCTTGGTAGTTTGACAAAGGAGCTATACATGATTGTAGATAGAATACCGTTATAGTTGAGAAAGACGGTAAGAAATTTTTTTTGATTCGTTTGAATGATGAAGTTATCAAAGCAAAGAACCCAAGTGTTTTTAAGGCTTTTAGTTTGAAGATAGTAGAATTTGTAGTTGAGGTTCCTACTGTCGAAAGATAGTTGTCTGATCTTGTGATTAAGAGCAGAGGTAATGATGCAATGCAAGGCATGAAATCCCCAAAAGAGATGTCCTAGCTTGTAGTAATTAACCACACAACAGAATATAAACATTAACTCAGGGATTTAGATTGACAACAATGCCAAATCTCTTATGATATTTTCATCCTACATGCGTAGCTATAAGGCCTTCTGGGTTCTAGCCAAATGCATAAGCAATTACAATAGTAATTTTGCACGATCTCGCAAGATCCAAACCCTAGCTAGCCTAGATCTACAATCTGGTAGAAACCCCAAGAAGAATCTAAACTTCTGCTCGCAAGCCACCAAGCAACCTTCTTGTTCAATAAGCCAAACTTAGCTACTATCTCTGCTAAACTTAGCTCCTTCTCAGCTACTCCATCTTCTCCATGCTAAAAGACCCTCTACTTATACTAAACCAAGCCACAAGTCGGCCTAGCACAATAGACGTTAAATAAACACTCACATTAAATACACCCTCAAGCCATAAGTCGGCTTGGCATCAAACATTAAATACATGAAATAATTAAATACTTAGGACAAGCCCCAAGTTTATAGTGCATAACAAACTCAAAATACCACATAAGAATATGCGCAGTTAGACATAGGTCCATGTCTCATCCAACGATCCAAATCCAAGAGCGCACATGCCAACTCCCTTGGATTGAAGGTTTCGAATACAATCTCCAAAGTCTACCAGTAAATTATGAACACATGACGAACAATCACCAAAATGGCTTTAACTCCAAGACAATTACTCCAATCATCGTGCGCACCTAGGACAAGGTTCTGCAATATGCCTCAAACACATCCCCAACCATGTGAACCATAACTCATTTAAGGTTGTAGCTTTTGTCAGATTCATTTTATCATGAGATACCTTGTTGATGATAAATCATCTTTAAGATAAATATCTCTTATATATAATATATATTATGTATATTATACATTACGTATTATTATAATATAATAATATATTATATGTTATTCTTAATGCTATATAACTCTGATAATCATAACTGGTCTAAACTACAAATTGTCAGATCTAGTAAAGCTTGGAGATCCTTAGAAAAGATTGGCCTCTTAAAAACCTTAGATGCATAACCCAATCAACGTCTTTAATGGGAGCATTTATTACTGTTTTATTTGGATTGTATAGTTAGTATATTTACTAACTAATTCTAATATCCTTGAGATGCCAATCTTGGCAAGATAATCACTAATTTATATTGGGCCAACTTGGAAAGAGTCATGTCCTTTCTAAGGACATGCCTCTTGAGTGCAATAAGGTTAGCTCCCCCTATACGATTTGTAGCACGTATAAAACATTTATAGAAGAATTATTATAGTCCAAAGAACACTTCATATACAGGACTGATATATTCAAGACCATCTTTAGTAAGTCAAAGAAAGGCATTATATTAGTTTGGTTGTTCAGAATTTGTAGAAACTTTACATGGTCTCAAAGCTCTGGTAGTCGAACCTAGGCTTTGCAAATTGATAAACACATTTAAAATATCTAGCAACATCGTTCTACCTTCAATGGCTAGCTCAATTAGAACTAAAGACAGGTTTGATGGAAAAGAACACTTCGTTGCATGGAAATTCAGAATTATGATGATTCTTGAAGACAATGGTGTGAAATAGTTTGTTGATAAAGAATGCAAGTAACTTGATGCTGACCCTCATAAAACTATCTGGAGTAAAGAAAATAGGAAAGCCATGCAAATCATATTAGATGGAGTTAAAAATGAAATAGTACCTATGCTAATGAAACATCAGACAACATTTAATGCGATGAGTGCATTATTAAATACATATGAGGTTAACAATGCAACTAGAAACCTTGCACTAAAAAGACAACTAAATCATATATAGATAAAGAAGGGAGAATCTATGAATTCATACTCTCTAAGGGTGGCTAGTCTAAGAGATGAACTTGCAAGTATAGGGACCATAATTGAAAACAAATAGCTAACACTTATGGCTATAGATGGGTTATTGATTCATGGTAAACATTTTCACAAGGAGTAAGTGCTAGAGACAATCTTCTAGACTTCAATAGACTTAAAGGAGTTTGCCTTCAAAAAGAATCTAAGAAACTCAAGAAAGGAGAGAAATAAAAAACTGAAGATGAAGAACTTCATGTCCTCAACACAAATTCCTATAAAGGTAAGAAGAAGCACTTCAAGAAGAAGAAGCATAATCAAAGAAATGACAAACTTGGGAGTGATTTATCCAAAATAAAATGCTTTAAATGTGAAAAAATTGTACACTATAAATCTAATTGCCCTGAGAACACAAAGCAGCAAGTAAACTGTACGAATGTTACTAGGAAAGGGGAAAACTATGATCATGATAAACATGTATTGTATTCAACACTTTCAAATGAAGTATCAAGCAAAGCATGGGTAATTGATAGTGGATCATCGCGACATATTACAAGATACAAAGAAGTACTAGACTCAATATTAGAAGAAGTTAATGACGAAGTTACCATAAGTGATAATTCCACTCATTTCGTCAAAGGAATTGGGAATTGCACCTTGAAACTGAAGTCGGGTATTTCTCTCCATCTCAAAAGAGTACTCTATGTACCAGGAATAAAGAGGGATCTAATCTCTATTACAACACTTGAAGATGATGGAGATAATGTTGCATTCATGGATGGTTAAGTAATGACCTGGTCTAAGAACTCTTCATTTAAGAAATCAAAGTTGATTGGTTAGAGAAAAGGATATTTGTATAAATTAAACATAGAACCTATTCAAGTCTTAATTCATGAAGCTGTTGATATAAACGAAATGTGGCATAGAAGGTTAGGACATCTAAACTTCAAAGCCTTATCGATTATGGAGAAGATGGTTACTGGTTTACCTAAGTTGAATAAAGATCATTCAAGCATATGCAAAGGATGCGTTCTAGGTAAGAACACCGAAAGTTCATTTGAAGATAACACTAGAAAAACTAACAATGTTTTGGAATTAGTCCACTCAAATTTATGTGGACCTATGTTTGTTCCTTCTCTTGAAGGATTTTGGTACTTATAGATGATTTCTCTAGGAAAACATGGATTTACTTCTTAAAATGTAAAGAATCAGAAGAAATCCTTAAGAGATTTAAAGAATTCAAAACTTCAACTAAAAACCTATCAGGACACAAAATTAAAACTCTTAGGACTGATAATTGAGGGGAATATACTTTTGATTTATTTAAAGATTTTTGTAAATAAGCAGGAATTAAGAGGGAATATACTGTTCCTTATAACCTATGGCAAAACGGGGTAGCAGAAAGGAAGAATGGAAGAATTATAGAAGCATCAAGAGCTATGATATTTGCTCAAAATTTAGAATATTATCTTTGGGTAGTTGCCTCATGTACTGCTATCTATATTCAAAACAAAAATCCTCATTCCCACCTTAGAGATAAATCTCTTGAAGAAGTCTTTTCTAAGGTTAAACCAAATATAAGCCATCTTAGGATATTTGGGTGCCCGATATACATACATATTCCAAAAGAAAAGAGAACTAAGTGAGAACCTTCCAGGAAGAAAGGTATTTTTGTCGGGTCTAGTGAAACATCTAAAGCATAGAGAGGTTTCATACTTGGTCGAAAAAACATTGAACTTAATAGGGATGTAATATTTGAAGAAGATTTAGCATTCAAAAGAGCCCTTAGTTTTGAAGATCCTACAGATAGACCTAGTTCTAAAGAAAATCATGAATCTGAGTTTCATAGGGAGAACATTGATGAAAGTGAAGATGAAATTGAAAATCTTAATCTTGAGGAAATTGAAAATTTTAAGAAAAGACCACTTTGGGCTATTAAGACTATAGAGGAAGCACAATACTTCACTGCACAATCTAGAACCTTCAAAGAAAGCAAAATACCCAATAGATTTTCTAGTTATGCAGCAAACATGAGTGATTTATCTAAATTAGAACCAACCAATGTATTAGATGCTATTAAACATACAGCTTGGAAGGATGCTATGATAGAAGAATACCAATCCATTATTAAGAATGATGTTTGGAAAATTGCCCCAAGGCCTGAAGGAAAATCTATTGTTTATTCTAAGTGGATATTTGAAATCAAGCATGTTGTTGACGCTAGCATTGAAAAATATAAAGCTTGATTTGTAGCCACAGGATTCACTTAAGAGGGAAATGATTATGAAGAAACCTTTGCTCCAGTTGCCAGATACACCTTTGTAAGAGCAATCCTAGCTATTGCAACATTGAAGGGATGTAAAATACATCAGATAAATATGAAAACAATATTTTTGAATGGAAAGATTACAAAAGAGGTATATTTGGATCAACCTGAAGGATTTGTAACTCATAATCCTAAAGTCTTTGTTTGCAGGCTCAAGAAAGCTCTCTATGGGCTTAAACAGGCTCGAAGGGCATGGTATGAAAGAATTGATAAGTATCTCTCTAGTTTAGGATCCTCCGAGAATGAAGCTGATCCAAATCTTTATTAGTAAAAAGGATAAAGATGATATGATAATTTTGATACTATATGTTGATGATTTACTAATAACAGCTGATGATCATCTTATAGATCAATGCAAGAAAGATCTAATCAGAGAATTTGAAATGAAATATTTAGGACTCCTTCATTACTTCCTAGGATTGGAAGTATGGCGGAACTCTGACAACATCATACTTAATCAAGGAAACTATACTTTAAACATCTTGAAGAGATTTGGAATATGGAACTGTAGACCTATGTCTTCTCCAATGGAGATTAATCTACAAAAACTTAAGGAAGTAGTTGCAAAATCAACCTCCACAGAGTCTACTCTTCACAAATAGATGATTGGGTCTCTTATGTACTTGGTAAATACAAGTCTTGATATTTGCTATGTTGTTAATGCCTTAAGTCAGTTTATGTGTGAACCAGAGGAGATTCACCTAGTTGCAGTCAAACTCTTAACCTTGGGCTCAAGTACAAGAAAGTTGACTTGGACTTACATGGGTTCACAGACTCAGATTGGGCTAGAAGTGTTACTGATAGGGAAAGCACTTCAGGATGCTATTTCAGTTTAGGTGATGATATTATGGATGTGCATAAAGCAAGCATCAGTAGCACAGAGTTCCACAGAAGCTGAATACATTGCAGCAACAATGGCCTCTCGGGAAGCAATTTGGCTTGGGAAGTTACTTGTGAGATTATTTGGTCGACCCATGAATCCTACTATTATTCACTGTGATAATCAAAGTTCCATCAAGCTTTCTATGAATCTAGTTTTCCATGATAGGTCCAAACATATTGAAATTTCTTACCATTATGCAAGAGATATGGTAGACAAGAATACTGTAAAATTAGAATACATTTGTACTGCAGATTAGACAGTATATATTCTTACCAAATCTCTCTCTCAAGTGAAGATAGACCACTTCAGAAGGACTTGGTATAGTTGAATTATAATACATTTGTATTCTTTAATTATTAATGAAATAATTTTGAGTTAAAATTATTATTGTCAGACTATTGACTGTTATGAGCTTCACTATTTGTATTTATTATCTAAGAGGTGACGATCTCTGAAATAATGAACACTTGTATAAAAGACATTATGAGAGATGATGATCTCTAAGATAATGTACTGAGCAGTAGAAAACCACTGTCTAGTTTGGATGAGGTCAAGATCATATGTGATGTAGACATTTCTATACCTATGAGTCACTACTTGGATAAAGGAAGAATTTAATCATTCTCCAGATTTTATCCTATGTACTAATAGATCTTAACTCAGGATCATATTGTGATATAGGCTTGCCAATGCCTATGAGTCACAACTTGGATAAAGGAAGAATTTAATTATTCTCGAGATTTTATCCTGTAATATGACATAGTATCATGTGTTCAATGATCCCACATGCTTAGAAGATTTAGATAGATATAGAGTATCAATCTATGCTTATTCATCTTGATTGATGGTGTTAGATATGTTATCTCTTCGTATGATTATCAAGTTAAGAGGGAGTGTTAATTTTTTATAACTCTAATAATCATAACTAGTCTGAACTACAGATCGTCAGATCTAGTAAAGCTTGGAGATCCTTAGAAAGGATCGACCTCTTAAAAACCTTATATGCATAACCCAATCAGCATCTTAAATGGGAGCATTTATTAATGTTCTATTTGCATAGTATAGTTAGTATATTTATTAACTAATTATAATATCCTTGAGATGCTGATCTTGGCAAGATAATCACTAAATTATATTGGGCCGACTTGGAAAGAGTCATGTCCTTTTTTAAGGACATGCCTCTTGAGTGCAATATAAATAAGGGGTGAGAATGTGGATAAAGGACACACCAAAAACATAAGATCTGCTCCTTTAGCATTACTGCTCTATATGATTTGTAGCGAGTATAAAACCTTTCTAGAATAATTATTATACTCCAAAGAACACTTCATATACAGGTCTAATATATTGAAAACCATCTTCAACAAGTCAAAGAAAGACATTATATCAATTTGGTCGTTCAGAATTTGCAGAAACTTTACAATTATTATATAATAATATAATAATATATTACATATATGGTTAACATATTAATATTACATATATGCTTAAAGATGAGTTATACATATGGTTATTTATATAATTAATATATTAACTAGTGATGATTAACTATAGAGACATGTCTCCTCCTCTCATATTTATGAGTCTTCAAATTTGCATTTGGAAGACATCAATCACATTGGCAATGTTACTAGATTTGCAGAAAAACGATCCTAGATAATTTAACATGGTATAAGAGCTAGGTTCCTTAAAGATAGCTTTACTGCTTAAAGGAAGATCCTAAAACCTGAATACTATAAGGACACAATTGCAGATTGAATATTAGTGATTCAAGAATGGATGCATAAGGAAATTCATTTTACATCTGTAGAATGCTAAGAAAGGAAGACTTCAATGTTATCCTCTATTATTAGTGAAAACTGCACATGAAAGGAAATACAAAGTCTCTAGAAAGTGAAATTCATTGTGATGATGATCTTTTATGTTGTCATTACTTTGGAAGTTCACCTGCAATTTCACCACAATGTCTTCAGTGGCTTCTGATACATCATCACAAAAGGAATTATGCATGTAGGAGGGTTCACTGCGGAAAAGCATGGGATTTTTGATTGAAGATGAAGATTATGTGTCGTCAAACAGTTAGCAGCGGACATGAATGAGAAGAATAAGATTTGTAAAGGCGAAGACTGATTTGTATTGCAAATAGTGAAAAAAAACCGTTACCATGCAGTGGGTTTGAGCATCACCATGGAGAAAAACTAAGGCAAAGTAGATATATTGTAAGTATTGTATAGCAAGCCAGAAGTTGGAGATCCATTAGTTGCAACCATAAAGCATTTTAAAATCCAAATATTGTATGCATAATGAAGGGGATGTCTTCAGGTAAGAGATATGTAGAGAAGAAAGTAAATCATAAGAGGAGAAGATGTGACACATACTTGGATAGGCTGTCATTATGGTCTTTGTGTTCGCACCGATAAAATGAGAAGATATTTGTCACTGTTTTGAATTGTATTAAAGTTGCAAACACATGTTACCTTATTGTGCGATGATATGTCCCAGTTTATACTATTGCTCGAAACATATGAAGATGATAATTAAATATTGTATTTGATTCCTTAGCTAATATCGAGTTATATTACAAGTAATTTTAAGGTTCGCGATATGTGACAAATGATCAGTTTCTTGTTATGAAGTGTCACGTTGTTATGAAGAAAGTCTAACATATTTTCATGGTCTATATCTAGGAGATGTAAATCAAACAAGATAATTGAGATATACGTAAAAACTTTCCGCATACGAAGTTTTATATACGCTTCTTGTGATATACTATTTTCTTATCGACAAAGATCGAATGATTGAACCAAGCGGGTGGATGTTGGAGTATTGAAAAGTAAATAAAATAAATTTATGATGACGATCTTATGTGATGCATAATATAGGATTAATGAAAAGATCTAACATATACCTTTGCATGAACAAAGGAAATTTGAGTTGTGAGACGTTAATGAAGCAAATAAGAATTATTTTGAACCATCTACGATTCTCTCTTTTATTAATGAAACTCGACTTACGAGTTGTGGATTCATTTTGTAATGTCCCCATTTTTTGCCAGTCTATGTAGTTGATTGAGTTAGCTCATCATAGCAACCCTCGTGAGTTGATAGGGTGTTTTGGGGGTTTCAGTTGGTTACTTACTATTTTTAGTAAGTTTATTATGGGCAGTTGCTCTTTCTAACAGTGCAATGGATGGCTTGGCAGTTGGTCGTCACTTGCAATTGATCAAGCTAATAATTACATGAGCTCTTATTTATTTATTCATTTGAGTTGCGTTTTTATAATAATATTTATATTATTATAATAATGACTTAAAGAGAAATTTTTAAAAAACAAGTTGAAAAGTTTCTAGTATTGAGTTCTTTTGGGAAACTTCCACGTTTTATGAAGTGGAAATTTATGGAAACTTTTGCCAACAAAAAAAGCTTAAAAATGAGAGCTCTTTTCACCGAGAAAAGGCACGCTTAATTATATACTTGATTTAGTGCCTTTACGGCTTTTTTCTAGGTTCTTAACTATATGCCCTTGCTGATGTATAAGGGTTGGAAACATTTTGCAAACTAGCTACTGAGGTATAGCTAAGTTTGCCCAACTTCTCTACTGTCATCACTGTATTTGAGTAGTGTTTTCATTCCACTACTGAAGTATAGTGGATCTAATATTTGTTAGTTAATCTCCCATTGTATCCCTCTGGCTGAGGAGAGAATGGTGGACATCTCCAAATCGTAGTAATTCAAATTGCTTGGCAACTGTGAGTTCTAATTGGGGAGAGCAATTGACTTTTTGAGGACGACATTTTTGGTGTGGCAGTGTTTGTGAAGTCACCTTTGTGCCCATAAAGACAACGTTGCATCTTGGAGACTGTAGACGGCTTGATACTAGTCCTGCGTCCATTTTACCTAGTTGCTAGACATGGAGTTACTACCTGTGGTTGCTAATTTGGAGATCATGCATTCATCTTGTGCTTCCGTATTGGTGGCCGGCCTGCACATTCATTTTGGGTAGCGATTGATGTTGGAGTGGAGAGCAACTTTCATCTGTGGTTGCTGTTTGGTTTGAGGAGCCACGTGTTAATAAAGAAAGCATTGTTGGTGGTATGGCTAGGCAAAACACTTGCTTTCTAGGTGCCAATGAATTAATTGTTATGCTGATATATGTTTGTCAAAAACATAATGCAAAGTATATCTCCATATCCAGTTAGACTATCTATTTTGGCTATTTTAAATTACTTGAAGTTTGAGATTTATACCAAAATTAGAGAACTTTGAAAGAATTGCAAAAATGATAGAAGTGCAAAATTGTAGTCAGCTTGGGTCTTTATAGTGGTATGTATTTTATTAAAAAAATCAGAAAATTATCCAACATATTAAACTATCAGTTTGTGCATCAATATAACGGTTTGGGCCAAGTCGGGGTTTTTACACATTAATGCGGCACAATCATAATCAAGATATTGGTGTATTATGGACGAGTTTGAGAAAATGGAAGGACATGTTTGCTTGGACTATAAGAATGAGTGGAAATTGACATTGTGGGGGGAATGATAGTCAATGTTCCATTCCCACTTGAACCTTATTTAGAGGGGAGATGTTTCATTCTCAAATAATCTAAAAAGACACTTTCTGAATCTTCATGTGCAAATAAGTATTCTTATCTTTTACATTTATCTAATCTTTGTAGTCTCTTTCTTATTTGTAATTCTATACATACTTTAAGAGTTATTTGTCTTGATGTTTTCCTTTATGTTTGAGGATATTCTTACAGGAAAAGAAGGTTGGTACTTTACATATGCTACCAAATATTGTGCAGACTCAATCTAATGATAGTAGCTCCAAAGACCCTGATGATCAAGATGGATAAAGTGAGGCTCTTGAAGCAAACATCTTTGATGATTGAGATTATGAGAATCTTCTACATTAAGAGGGAGTGTGACACTTCTTCTAAGGCAATGTAGGAGCTTAGAAGATAGATACTCAGAGGGAGTCTAGAAATACATGTGTGTAACTGCATGATTTTCATGGGTCCACTCTCATGTATATCATGAGGAAGTGATGACTTATCACTAGAAAATTAAATATTAGATTCAGAGTGAGTCTGACAAGAATCATCGGGGAGGAGAGTCTCTAAGGGAGTAACTACTGGACCTGACTTCTAGAATCATTGTTCAGAGGAAGAATCTTTTGAGGTGCAATCACTTGTGAATGATACATTCTCTGAGGAGAAGTTCCAAGTAAAACTCGTTGTAATGCATTCTTCTCTGTGAGAGAAAATTAAGGTGAAAGCTTTTGTACCACCCTCTGACTAGGTTCATGGTGGTTACTATTTTACATATGATATGTAATGAAAGGTGACGATCTTTCATTGACATTTATAAACAAAAGGTAATCATTGTAAGATGACGATCTTATAAATGATAGACCTGTTATCATGATAGAGTTCATTGAATTGTTGTCCCAGAGTGCTAGAAATCATGATAACAAATAGACAAAAGGTAACCTTAATAAGGTGGTTATCTTATAAATGGTAGACCTATTAACGTGGCTCTTTGGGTCGGATTTTTCCGGACACCATGATAACCAACTTGTTAAGGTTCTTTGGGTCGGATTTTACCAGACACCATGATAACCAACTTGTTATGGTTCTTTGGGCCGGTTCTTGCCAGAAACCATAGTTACTACTATAGACCACAATTAAGGTGGTGTTTTTAAAGTTATTGTTTCAATCGTGTGTTATGAAAGGTGAGAAATTTAGCCTCGTAGTGAATTGAATATCATACTGAGATCATGTCTCTTCTTATTCTTGAGAGCATAATGTATTCTATAAATCCTCCCTAGCTAAGAGGGAGTGTTAAGGTTGTAGCTTCTATCAGATTGATTTTATCATGAGATACCTTGTTGATGGTAAATTATCTTTAAGATAAATATCTTATATATATAATATATGTAATACAATATATATTATTATATAATAATATAATAATATATTATATATATGGTTAACATATTAATATTACATATATGCTTAAAAATGAGTTATACATATGGTTATTTATATTATTAATATATTAACTAATGATGAATATTTATAGAGACATCTCTTCATGAGACATGTCTCCTCTCATATTTATGTGTCTTCAAATCTGCATTTGGAAGACATCAATCACATTGGCAATGTTAGTACATTTGCAGAAAAACGATCCTAGATATTTAACGAACTCCACAAATCCAAGCCCAAAGCCATTGCATACAAGATTGCTGGCTTACCTAGGATGCAGGCATGCAATAGGTATAATTCATTTGATCTTGGTAGTTGCAGTAGAAGTAGCAGATATGAGATTTCTAATGACATAGTTGATCGCAGTAGTAAGTTTAAGTAGACATATGTGTTGATTGATGAAGAAGATTTGTGGATTTATAATGAGCATGGGATTTATGTACTGAATTCTTTTAGATGTTCATAAGTCCTTATGGAATATATTTTTGTCACCTTGGGTGTTGATGCAGGAGCATCCTTGGGCTATTCGCAATCTTGCATCACCCAAAAAGATATTTGGTGTTTTCTAGTTTTAGAATTATGTGTCTGACAGTTTGTATTGGTAAACCCTTCTTTGTTATTTCCAGATTGCACAGGCTTAGCTTAATATGTTGAACATATCATGGATAATAATCCTAAGTGCACATAATCTTATCTGACATTTGGCGGAAGTTATGCTTCATTTTCTTGGTTGTAGATTACCTATGTTGTTCTTCATACGATGATTGGTGTTGAATTCAGTGCGATTCTATATTTAATAGTTAGTTTACACGCTCTTGGATTGATGCATTTGACTAATGTATGGACCTATACTTAAGGCCACATAATGTTATCTCTTGTATTATGTATTTGGTTATTAAGTTATTGAGGGTCAGTCCTATATTGTAATGCACATTTTCTATTATTGGAGATTGTGAATGCAAAGCCGACCTGTGTATCCTAATGGCTATATATGTAATGTCCTTGAGTCTTAGCAAGGGAGAACGAAAGCTGTATCATTCAAGAGGATACTTAGAGGAAGGTTGGATAGTGAACTTTGGTCTATAATCTGGAATGTATTTGGCCGTAACCAGGAAGGCCTTGCATCCTGGCATATAGTATATTTTATCATGCGAGTTGTCTTATGAATCAGTGGAATGTATGGTGAACATTTGGT
Source organism: Cupressus sempervirens (assembly GCA_028749045.1). Classification (NCBI taxonomy): domain Eukaryota; kingdom Viridiplantae; phylum Streptophyta; class Pinopsida; order Cupressales; family Cupressaceae; genus Cupressus; species Cupressus sempervirens. Next base: position 195,042,194 of record CM053784.1, on the reverse strand, counting down.
GTGATTGAAGTTCTGTTGATAATATAGTGTTTTCTTGCAAATATCTCTTGTGTACCTCTATTGTGTTGTATTTGTTGGGGGCTTGGTCATCTCCATTGGGGACACACCTGCCATGTACTGCATCACATACCTATCCCCTCTCCATTGTACACTGCCAATTAGCATCTACTGTACGACATACTCAACTCCACCATACACTGCCAATCAACCCATTGTACGCATGCAATAGTCTACCACAATTACACCATAGATAAGGAAATTTATTGAAGGCCTCCATTTTCTCACTATCGTACGGCCACAACTGCACTCTTTGTTGCACCGAAAATCACTAGATAGTGGATGCCACTTTTTAAAGTTGGGACATTAGACACTACCAAATTGCATAGTAAAGACAACCAACTAATATTGTTGTTGTCATAGTTGACCTATCAAAGAAGGGGATGCTCAACATGCCTACCTTTTTTTAATTCTAATCACCCTTCCTTGCTTCTTTCTTAGGTAGATGTTTTTGTACTATTTTAAAAGTTATCACCAATTACTTTGGAAGCTCGAAGACTTCTTAGGTTCCATTTTAGTGATCTCCTAGAACATAGATGCATTTATGCTTGATTTACGACATTTTCCTCAAGTTTCTATCCATTTCTGACTTTTTTTTCCCAAATCTCAAGATCCTTGAGATGATTCCCATGCAAATTGTCACTTAGGTATAGGTTGAGGTTGACCTATACTTAGAGAGTTTTGTTTGTAGGATTCTGGGCCCGTTTCAGGGTTTTTTATTGCTTTCTTGCTTAATTTAGTTGACCCTTTCAATTTTGATCCTGAAATTGGTATAAAAGGAGGTTTGCTTACTTCATTTGGTTATGCATTTTCAATCCATTATTTAATACATAAGTTCTACAGTCAATCTGCGCTCAAGAAAGTTATTAAGGTGCATTCAATGAGTTCAAGCCAAGCAAGGAGGGATTCATTGAATGCTCTCATTCCATTCAATCAAGCAGGCATTTCCTTACATAGAGCTTGCTTCTTTCTTCATTGGAGATAGTGGAGTTGGCCATTAAGGAAGGATATCTACACTCATCAACATTACAGAAGTACTCAAGCATTAAACCATTCCACCATTTGAGCATATTTACATCCTTGGATCTATTGTTTAGAACTTGTAGATATATTGCATTTGTGAAGATATCCTATATCATTCATACATTTGTATACAAGAATTCACACATCTTTGTGGTTAGTAGCTTTATATACATCAATAGAGGTTTGACAAACGAGGTGAATATTTACATTTATCTTGCTTTTACATGCTTTCTCATTTCGAAGTTACTCCTAATCAAGGGCTTGACCAAGGCAAGGCCCTGCCCCCCAACAATTTTCATTTTTCTTGTGTGTAGGAGAAAAGCTGCAGAATTGGGAATTGCAGATCTAGGGTTATAGTTTGGACAAAGCAATTACAGGTCAACCTCGACGCATGCTTAGGATCCTAGAAGTCTACCTATGACTGGGGCTTCCAGATTTTCACAGTTAGCAGATTCCAGATTGTAGGTTTCAAAATTGGCTTAGTTTCTATTTTTTATTTTAATTTGACAATCCGTTTTCAGATCTGATCTTGTTTTGTCACTAGCCCTCAAGTTGAGTTTGATTTCCTCATTGTCATTACATAGGACTTACTTTGGCATGTTAGATTAAATCTTTTTAAGTATTTGATTGTCATATATGCTTCTACTTTACTTGCATTACTTTTAGTCAATCAACTTGCATTAATCAAGCATAATTAGTTAATCCATAACATTAAAGGGAAAGAGCAACCATTAAAAGAGATCCTTTGGAATACACATTTGAAAGGACTTGGATTAGCATTGGCATCCCTACATCCATTTTGGATTGTGCTAATCTAATTCGGGCTCTCTTAAAGGTTACACTTGAAGGTCCCTCTTTCTCTTTGTCTAATGTGCGTAAAAGGTTAAATAACACCCCCAATCCCCTATGCATCCAATCTTGTATGTTACAATTTCATGTGTAATTACAAGTATTCTTTAGTGATATCTTTGTTTGAAATCCATTGTTGACCCAATGTTACTTGAGTTGTTGTTCTAGGTGTTAAAATGTGGGCTTGACTTCTTCAGATTGTCCATTTTGGTGCAAAAAAATGTGATTCTAATCCTTGAAGTGGATGGAGTTACCTCACTTTTTGGGCTAGCATTTTGTGAGTGATCTTCTTGACCATGTTTTCATCAGTACTATTGCCTCCATTATCTTTATTTGAAGCATTGCCACTGTGTGAGTTAGTGTATCCATTAGTTATGCAAGTCTACACTCGGTTTCCCTTTTTTCTATGAAGAATTGATTCTTTCTTGCATAAATCTCCTTCTTTCCCCATTGTTCACTTGTGTTTGAGCTTTGACTGAACTTCTTTCTTCTGTAGGTTGTGGACTCTTTTTTGCTCATTCACCTCATAGGATGGCAGGACAACTGGTTCTTATACCAATTGTAACGGCCCCTTGTCGTCTACTTAGGACTATGGGATAATCAAATAGAATCTTTATAGTTACAACCTGTGATATCACAGATATTGTATGCAATCAGAGGGATTTATGGCTTAATTAATCAATATCGATACTGATATGACTGATTTGCACAATTATACATATACAGAAATGGCTTGATTATAATATAATCTCTGTGACAATTGAGACAGTATTTCATATATACAAACAATGTAATGTATTTGCAGAATTGTTGTCTCAGATACGACAAATGAAATATGCAATAAGGCTTCACAACACAATCCTTGTTGTAAACAGTATTGCAGTTGTATTAGGCAAATATGATGAATGTGTGTACAAGATGATACATGCAATCTGTGATATAACAATTGGAGCTTGCAAGATGAACTATATAATCACTTATAGTAATTGAAGTTTTGTGTCTAATGTACTCCTTAAATGTATGTAGTGATATATATGATTGTCCCTTCCACTGATAAAATTGTTGTTTCTGATCTGTACAGTGTTGTGCTTGCAATAGAAATAGCCAATAAGGCCAAATGCTTGACATGAGTGGATCCAATATGGATAAGTAAAAATGTTATAATGATCGATGCCTCCTCAGATTGTATTCAGTTGTCTTGACTCTTCACCTATCCTTCCGTGCCAATTAACTAGACACAGTATTGGGATGTGTCTCATCTTTAATAATGCTTCATCAACTAGCACTTTGTTAATACTTAACCATTTGTTACTTAATCAATTTAGTGATTATAGTCGATGACACTTATTGTTATTTAACCAATTGTTACCAAATCGACTGAATGTTTGTAATTGGTAACACTTATTATGGGTACTATCTTGTGAATATCATTAATCTGAATGCAACATTTAAGTTTATGCATGATGATGGACAAACTGAGCCGGTTATAATGTCATTAGTTTCTCATGTAGCTAGATAATGGTACCATACCATTTTTTAAAGTGATTGTTGGAACTGATCACAAGTAGATTGTATCATATCTCGCTGGCTAGATGGGACATTGATGCCATGGTAATTGCCCAAGTGCATCAATCATTAATTTTTAAATCATCTAGAATTCTCTTAGTGTTTGAGCACGCACGCACACCAAACTTATGCTGAATGTGAATGCTAAGGAAATGGGGATATTACATCAATGAACGAAACAATTTTGATTATCAACCTTACTTTTGGTTGACATGCAACAAACATGGAAAGTACTAAAGATAAAACATTCGTCATATTCAATGCCTTCATAGATGACCTCAGCAAGGCAAAAAAAGATGTTGCTCAGAAGGTAAGCTTTTAGGATCTGCAAGTAAGGCATAAGGCTATGCATTAGCTCATTGATTCTTACTATGTGGACTTGTTTTTTAATGAATGAACATGGATCTTGATGTAAAATTATCAAGATTTCTTAACCACGTTACATAAACATATTTTGTTTAAAATATTGATGTGCCACAATTGGTCTCAACAAACCTAACTTTATTGTTGATAATAAGTTTTGTTTTTAGTAAGTTGAACTTTAGATAATTTATAATGTTTTTAATAGAAACTGCTGAATTCATAGTATATTTGTTTTCTTCTGCAGGGTCATACAGATGGTCACATGGCATTACTTCATAGTATGACAAATACGCTAATTGTTGGTGATCATTGTGTAGGGTAAGAAAAATGTATTTCCCTAATGGTGTCTTAAAATCTCAACTCAAAGTTATATATGTCTTATTCAAAATGTACATATTAGTGTAATAATCTTAGCAATATTTATGTGTTTAGTCTGAAGATAATTCAACCTCTCTGATGTTCAAATAACACTTTATGACTCATAAATTGAAGCAATCTAATTATTTTAAGGTAGAAAATTGGTAATGGGATGATTTCTTAGGCCGTAGATTCCTTGAATTTAATTTCTATCTAGAGTGTGTTCACTCATGCACTGCAATAGTTTTGATATTTTAAAAATATCTTGGATAAAACAAAAAATACAGTGCCAAAAAAACACAAAGTGCTTGAATAAGAGATATGCACCTTAAAAATATTTATTTGGCATGGCATGTATATTTATAATATCTACTCTTTGTGTATTCTAGACGCAATGTGTTCAGGATAAAATTGTCAGTAGGTTGGCAAGAGTCCACTGTAGTTAGTATAAAATGCTGTTGTTATGTTTTATCATTTTTGTTGTAACCAACTATCATATCTTCCCCTCAAATTGCAATTAGTTGTTAGAAATTAATTGTTGGTGGTTATAGATGGTTGTATTTCTTTGGCTGTCATCAGGTGATTTAAATAGGCTTTTTGCAGTTAGAGGAAGGTAGTTTGGTCTTGGTATATGCTCCTTGGTCAACAATTCTGTACAAGCAATGCTATGAATGAGGCAATCACTAGGATTAATCTACAAATCCTTAGTATGATTATGCTTATCTCTATTATCTTTGTTTCCTTTCCAACATATAATTTTACCTGTTGTAAGTAGGCATTTAGCACCATTACCCCTGAAGAACTTTGGTAGTTTTTTAATAAGATTAGCATTGGTTTGTAAAAATAGCCATATAAATGCAATGACCAATTGAGGAAGTAGTGAGCCCAACCAAAAAAGAGAGGATGATATCACCAACAATCTTGCATTTTTTTGGACAATATTTGAAGAGCACACAATTATACTGAGAGTGAGGGGGGGAAGGCGGGGCAGGGGGCTGAATCAGTATAATAACAACTTTGTCAATTTAAAACTTGTATCCAAACAATAACTTCAAATGCTGAAAAAAACAATTATGCACATGAACACAATGGCACACTGTTTTAGGTGGAAATTTAATGCAAGAGAAAATCATGACAAATAATTGCTTTATATGTAAACTTGTTCTTTTACAATGTTTTGTAGGCTCCAACTTACTAGAGGCTCCAACCCCTATGTTTATGAGCACCGACTCACTGGAAGCTCCAACTCCCACACTTTGCAGGCACCAACCTACTAGAAGCACCAACCCCCCTTGCTGTCTTCATGAGCACCAACCCACTGCAGACAAACTCCTTTTCTTTAAATTTGTACACATTACCCTCTTATCTCTTCTTTCTTATTTTATCATATATATATATATATAAAATCTGCACTTTCTTTAAAGTCAACTCATTTTAATTCTTCTACCCTCATACTTCATGACACTTTTTTTCTCTTCTCACTCACTTCACTTATTCAATACTACTCACACTTCTCGAATGAACACCTTCCTTTCTCAATCCACTACCATAATAGTCTCAAATGTTTCACGCATTAAATATTCTGATTACATTTGATTTTTCTTTCAAGCTTACGTACCCCTTTTTTATCTGTTCTTCACAATTCATGCCATTTACTAATTACATTCAAATGTATATTTATACTCTCTCAAATGATCACGTCTTATAATGAAGAGATATATTCAAATAATCACACCTTTTGTTTTTATTGTTGATTAATTCATTGACAATCACTTTAGTCTCCCAGTGACATATCCATTTATAACTTTTGATGACATGGAAAATGTGTTGCCACCAATGCTTAATAGATTCTTGACGGGCTCTTCCTTATATCGCACAAACGGACATTCCCTTGCATCCTTGCCTCAAGTGTTGTCACAAATATATCGCTACTTATCAGAAGGTATGTGTCTGTCTTTGTTAAATGTCTCCCTGCTGTTGAATTTCTAACACACGTGTACAGGTCTTTTTGTTCGAACTTAAATTCGTAAATTGCCTCTTGTCCCTTTCAGAAAATACATGATGCCACTGTCCTAGGCTCATCAATCATTCCAAACAGGTACTCTGTTTTGAATTTAATGTGTATGGAGAATTGTCGATATTATATGGCTGGTTTTCCAAGTCACTAATAACCAATTAATCCTTATGCTGCACTTTCGGTTACAGTCATATTTAGCTGCTTTCTATTCTTTTGTTGAAATCGTATTTTCATATTATTAATTATTATGTTATGATCTTGCTTCTGACGATATCCAATTCAAACTGCAGACTTGGCATCTGATCTACTCAGTATTTGAAAATGACGATGCTTGCTATCTGCAATTTGAATGCTGGCTTGGAGATGGTTTATTAATTGAACCTTTTCTAGTATTGGGCTAGACTTAACTCTAGTTACTCATTTTGTTTGCTGCAGTCTTTGTCTTTTTCTGATTTGTCTTTATTACTGCTAATAACTCTTATCAGTTTTAGACGAGGAGGTCGCTGTTTATATATCTTTACAATGTATTGATATTTTAGTGTGAATTGAAAAACAGTCTTCCATCTGGTTTAATCATTTCAGCTATCTTGATGTTAAGTCTTTGTTGATTTAGTGATGTGCAAATCTTAATTAAACATATCTTTTTTCTTGTGAACAATCTCAATGTTTACACTCCTATTCTCTTTTATCAACTTTATATCCATCTCCCTTTCAGACATGTCTTTCACATATTGTCCCTTTGACATTGACGATGCTTTTCTTATTAGGTTGTTTCTTTGACATTGATAAAGGTTATGCTAACTATCTTGTCTTACTTTGTGAAACCCTTTGACATCAATGGCAATATTTCCTTATATACCTTTGACATCAATGCCAATAATACCATCAATCTCCCCCTTTATCATTGATGGCAATACTTACTCAAGCACTGCTCCTTCTCTATCTCTCCCCCTTTGACATCAGTGGCAAAGGGATGACTATCAAGCTTTATTCTAAAATCAGTTATCAAATGCTCCCCCTATGAAAGTTCTTGCATACTCCCTCTAAGAAGGACTCCTCAATGCTCATGCATGTTCTTGTGCTGCTGTTAGTGCATCTTGAAAACTTTGACATCAATGCAATCAGCTTATCAATATTCTTGTTGTAAACTATAAGACATCAACTGTCTTGATCATCTCTCTCTTCTCTCCAAGGGACTGATGGATAATCTTACATTAATCTACCCGTAAGTTTATGCTTCTTTCGACTAGGAGGTGTATGAACTGCAAGTAGCACTTGCACTTGTTTCTCCTTCTCCTATAGTTATATTCTTCCTCCAAACTTTTAGAGTTTTTCTTTTACGATTATTCTTTCTTGAAGTCCATAAGGATTCATTGTTTTTGCCAAGTTTCTTTCTCCATACAAGGATACGTCCTTTCTGTTTGTTCTTCGTATAACTTCTCTTATGTGATTCCATGAACCCATATTTATAATGTCGCGTTAGGTGCCCATAATGATTTACATTTCTCCATTAGTATCATGTTCTGCATTTTTTTGCACTGTGACCAAAGTAATTGCATGAGTTGCAATATCCATAGAAATGTCGAAGTTCAGATGTACAATCTTGTCTTGAAGGAAAAGCTTTTCTGATCCTCCCCTTATCTTTGGAATGTGTTTGGCTTTTGTTGAATTTGATCCTTCTTTCTAGCTTCATCTGTAATAGCATTTATCAACACTTCAACATATCTTTCAAGTTATTCCTTTTTCTTAGATGAATTTGCCATACTACTTCCCTCTTTGATGAAGCCTTTGAATGTACAATTATGATGCTTTGGACCTCTTTCTTAACCTACTCGTGTTTTGCTGGAAGATTGCCTTTGGCTATCAATTATATTAGTTAGAATTTCAGAACTCTTTTCAAACTTGAGATTAGTAGACAATTTGATGGTGGGCTTCTCTAAATCACTTTTCAACATGTGACTTATTCCTTTTATCCGTTTTTAATCGTTCTTTCAAAGTTTTTATTACTTTGCTTGATTTCTTTTGGGATTCATATAATGCTTGAATTTTTGTTTTGTGTTTTGCATTCCTCTTCTAAAGCTTTCCATTTTCTTTTTGTGCATAATGAAGTTCTTGCATGATTTCAACATCCTATTCTCATTGTGGACCTCTTTTTTATATTCTGTATAAGTAGAAGATCCTTCTTTGAGTTTTTCATCATTTGCGACTTCTTTTGTATCTAATTCATTATCTTCTTCTACCATTTCTTTTCCAGCATTCACAATATCATTTTCTGTTGTCTTGTATAGTCCAAGTGTCATCTCAACGCATATGTTAGCCTCCATATATTATCACAAGCATTTGCTTCTATAATATCAATACAATCATCATTGTATATAAGGCGGGGCTCCTTTTTCAAAGAATTCATTATTGATCTCTTCATCTCTAGTATTCAGTGCACAGTATTAATTTTCTTCATTGTATTTCCTTTTTTCTTATTTTCTTTCGTTTTTCCCATGTGTGCTAAAAAGATCTACCTTAAAGCTATTAGGTTTTATAGAAGGAACTTGCTATGATAACAATTGAAGAGCATGCAATTATACTGTGGGGGGGGGGGGGGGGGGGGGGGGGCGGGTTCGGGGTGGGGGTGGGGGGTTAATCAGTATAATAACAACTTTTCTGATTTAAAACTTTTGTCCAAACAATAACTTCAAAGATTGAAATAAACGATTATGCACATGAATATAATGAGCCCATGTTTTACATGGAAACCCAGTGCAAGAGAAAACCATGGCAAATAATTGCTTTATATATAAACTTGTTCTTATACAATGCTTTGTAGGCTCCAACATGCTAGAGGCTCCAACCCCTATGTTTATGAGCACTGGCTCACTAGAAGCTCCAACTTCCACACTTTGTAGATACTAACCTACTAGAAGCACCGACCCCCACTATTGTCTTCGTGAGCACCAACCCATTGCACACAAACTCCTTTTCGACCCGGACAATGTTCCTTACTCAACTAATGATGGATACTTCCTTAACCTCTTCAAACAATTCTTCCACAAGTCTTACTTGTGCCCACTTCTTTTGATAAGCTTTATTCATTTCTTTAAATCTGTACGCATTGCCCTCTTATCTCTTGTTTCTTATTTTATCATATATATATATATATATATATATATATATATTTCTAATTAGCATCTTCTTTAAAGTCAGTTCATTTTAATTCTTCTACCTACTCCATGATACTTCTTTTTCTGTTCTCACACACTTCACTTATTCAATACTATTCACACTTCTCAAATATGAACACTTTCCTTTCTCGATCTGCTATCATTATAGTCTCAAATCTTTCACACATTAAATATTCTGATTACATTTGAGTTTTCTTTCAAGTGCACATACCCCTTTTCTATATGTTCTTGTTCTTCACATCACACATTGTTTATCAATTACATTCAAATATATATTTATACTCTCTCAAATGATCCTGCCTCTTAATGAAGAGATATATTCAAATAATCACACCTCTTCCTTTTATTGTTGATTAATTTCATTGATCGTCACTTTAGTCTCCTAGTGACATATGTCCATTTATAAGCTTTGATAACACGGAAAATGTGTTGCCGCCCATGCTTATAGATTATCGACGAGTTCTTCCTTACATTGCACAAACAGTTGTTACCTTACATTCTTGTCTCAAGTGTTGTCACAAATCCATTGCTACTTATTAAAAGGTATGTGACCATTTTTGTTAAATGGCTCCCTGTTGTTGAATTTCTAACACACTCACACAGGCCTGTTTGTTTGAACTTAATTTCATGAATCTCTGTTTGTCCCTTTCAGAAAATACATGATGCCTCTGTCCTAGGCTCATCAATCATTCCAAACAGCGACTCTGTTTTGAATTTGATGCTTATCGAGAATTATCAATATTATATGCTTGATCTTCCAGGTCACTAATAGCCATTTTATCCTTGTGCTGCACTTTCGAATACAGTCATATTTAGCTGCTTTGTATTCTTTTGTTGAAATTGTATTTTCATATTATTAATTATTATATTTTGATCTTGCTTCTGATGATATCCAATTGAAACTGCAGACTTGGCATCTGTTCTAGTCAGTATTTAAAAACAACAACACCTTGCTATCTGCCATGTGAACACTGGCTTGGAGATGGTTTATTAATTGAACCTTTCCTAGTGTTGGGCTAGGCTTAACCCTAGTTTCTAATTTTGTTTGCTGCAGTCTTTGCCATTATTAATTGAACCTTTCCTAGTGTTGGGCTAGGCTTAACCCTAGATTCTAATTTTGTTTGCTACAGTCTTTGTCATTTTTCTGATTTGTCTTTATCACTGCCAATAACTCTTATCAGTTTTAGACAAGGAGGTTGCTGTTCATATAATCTTTACAATGTATTGATATATATTATAAAATTAATATGTATTATGAATTGATATAGTCTTCCATCTTATTTAATCATATCAGCTATCTTGATGTTAAGTCTTTGTTGATTTAGCAATGTTTAAATTTTAATTGAACATATCTTCTTTCTTGTCAACAATCTCAATGTTTACACACATATTCTCTTTTATCAACTTTTATCCATATCCTTTTCAGACATGTCTTTCACATATCCTCACTTTGACATTGATAGTGCCTTTCTCATTAGGTTCTTTCTTTGACATTGATAAAGGTTATGCTAATTATCTTGTCTTACTTTGTGAAACCTTTTGACATCAATGACAATATTTCTATATATACCTTTGATATCAATGACAATAACTCCATCAACATGAGTGAAAGAGCACATTTTGAAAGAAGCTAAAAGGAAATTGGTATCCCGAGGAACAATTTCTGAGAATCTTCAGTGATTGAAGGAGTTGACATTCCTTAATTGTCTGCCTCAAATTCTGGCAAGAAAGTTATAATTTCATCCGATGAGGTGCTTGGGCAACACAATCATCAAGGGTATCAGGAGAGAAGCCATTGAGAAGATGACCAAAATGAAGATTGGTGGTATAGTAGCCATTAGTTATGCCTAGACACCAAAATAGGTGAAAGTAGACAACTATGGGAGGTAGCATGTAAAACTCCATTATTGCGAATTCGAAGTTGAAGCCTAACTTGAAACAAAAGTTGGAATTGATGTTTCTTATAGAATCATAGTCAAGAGTGAAAATATTAAAACATTCAATATGCTATAAACAAGCATTTAAAGGAAGAATGGGTGGAACTACTATGCACCTTTATTATCAGAAGAAGTGTGCATCGACCTTGCAGACTGAGTTTGATGTAAAGAATCAATACAACGTCCTCTATATGATGAAAGTCATGGTTGGGAGACAAATGTCGAGGATTCCTTCATGGAGAAGGACAAGGAAGCATATGGGAACAATATTTTAGCTCTCAAATTTGTTGTTCCATCAATCTAATAATTCAATGCCAAAACTAAAGCAATAAATTTTGTAATTTTTTGTATTTCTTGTGTTCTTTCACGTGCAAACCCTATTGTATAGATAGGCATGGTGCACTAATGAATTGATCCTTTTAATATCGTGAGTTACCTTGCTTTTATAGGTAGTTTGAAGTTTTTAACCAGACTAGTTTAAACTCTCCTAACCTAGGGTTTGGTAGAAATGCTTTTATTTTAATCTATCATTCTCAGTCGAAAGTGATGAAACCTTAAGGAATGATAGTTTGTGTATCCTTAATGTGTTTCATAAACAAAAAGGATGGTTCCAGTCTTTGGTGACTTTTACAAGGAAGCCGTAGGGCTGACATCATTGGCATTTCGCACTCATCTTTATAAACAGAGCAAACAACTGAAATATATTTATAGACAATGAAAGTACTTCAGATGATAAGGGCATCGGATAAGATCCGAGAAAATACAAATTAGTTGCCAAATGACAACAATCAAGAGACAGATCAGGCCCACAAGTGAAATATTCGTATGATATCACCAATGGTAAAGTAGGGTGGTGTTGAACCACCGAAACTGCAACAGGTAGAATAGGGATGGTCTTCCACCTTTGAAACACCGCACAACTTCTTTGCCTTGAACCTTCAGAAATACATGGACAAGTCAAATTCCATCCATAATGATTTACATGTTTGTCCATCTCCTTATAAAGGCTTCCAACAAGTATTTAGAGATTTACAATAGGTCAACGCTATCAATTATTTTATTACTTTATTAATTTGGGCCCCATATTTGTTAATTGAAGGCCCTTTTATAATATTATTTAAATTATGGCATCAATTAATTAATTAATGTAATTAAATTATTACAATAAAATTTGGGGACATGACAATAGGCAATTCTTTCCTTTCTAGATTTGGTATTGTTGGTCACCATGGTTAGTGCTTGATGCAATTTAACAATTGGAATCTTGTACTCAAGAAGCATTGATTTGGACACTGTAGTATTCTCTTGACACTTTGACATGTGAGAATTATCAACTCTTCTAGAGATTTGAGTGTTTTGCAACTTGTATCACTATTTTGCTCTCTTTTCTTCACTCCATTATTTTTCCTTTGTTTTTCTGGCTTGGTTTCTTGATGAACATCTCTTTGATACCATGCGGATTTGCTTTCATGGTCTCCACTGTCTTTGTCTTTTCTTTCACACACTTTCTTCTTTCCATCTGTTAATGTTTGATAGCTTTAGTCGGAAAAACTTATTATATATGTGTTCTTTATATTTGAGATATAAGGTTATTGTTATATGAAAAAATTAAATCTAAGAGGATGTTGCATTTGGAACACACATACCACATACAATGGCAGTGCTTAGTACATTTGCAATAGATCCGAAAAGCCAACATGGTATTAGAGCCAAATGCAAATGTAGAATTCATAACAAGCAATGTAAAAGGAAAGACCGACGAGGTAGGAAGAATAAGTTTGATAACAGCCAACAACCTAATATCAATAACAAAGACTGCATAAGTATAATATTGGAAATGAGGACATGATAGGTGGCATTTAGATATGTTTTCCTTTGCCTAATTCACGATATGGTTGTCCTAATCTCTTTGATGTGAAGAGTGTTCTATTAGCCTCCCTCATATGAGCAACCTCACTAATGACCTAAAGAGCAAGTTATCATCTCGCTGGCCTTTAATCAAAAGAGGCAATTGGTAGCTTCAAAACAACTAATAATGGCTTCCAGAAGAATGTTGACAACTCTCATGTGACGGTTTGCCAGCATCGATATTCACAAAGAAAAATGTACAGTGTTTTTTTAGTAACATGGCGGTGGAGAGCTTTCAGTGCTTCATTGAATTTACCGTAGTCTCTTTGTTCACTATCGTTAAGAGATTCAATATCTAATGATTTTTTTTTCCATTCTTAAAATAAATGAGATGTTTGAATTGTGAATAGAGTAAACAATAAAATTAAGATGAGAATACTTTCAAGCCTCTAATCATATGATAAAATCATAGTCATGAATATTTGCAAGATTGTCGATCGTGTGGATCTGTAGTCAATGAAGCGTGAGTTGTTTAGGTCACATACAGACATTGGGTCGATGTGGATCGTTGGATATTTCACTATGCCCCAAAGATGAATGACTTGCAGATGGATGAATTCTTCATTGGCATTTTGCAGGAGTTGCATATGATTTGTCTAAGCTTCCACGTCGAATGTAAAATGTAGCTATGAAATCTCCCATCGAAGTCAAATAAAAGTCTAGGTGCATGTCAGAGCAGCCCCAAGGAAGGTACGTGTATAGAAAAGTATAGTCCACAAAGGATAACACAAGACAATACCTTGAACAGAATAGAGGTCCTTCAATAATGAGCAATAAACAAAGCATATGATAGGGCATAAATAATTAAAAATGTTACCCTGGACCATTAGGAGTACCTTGTATAGGAGTAAAGAATGTTGCTACACATTTGTTGGGAATAATAAGGTAAAAGACACCGATAAGGTATAAAGCTATGCATTTACTTATATAATTATGAATATTTTTTGCTAATGAACATTTTAACAAATATTTATCTATTTGTTTAATATTATATGGATATGATAATTGGAAGTAAATGTGTAAAACATTGTAAATTTCTAAAAAATAAATTTATAAAAATAATGTTAACTTAAGAAATCATTGATATTTTATGAGATCAATGTACTATGTTGTAAGAAGGGTGAAATAAATTCAATGTTATATGTATAATTATCACATCAGCAATGATGAGGACAATCAAGGATGTTGATGTACAAATAAGTTTTTATTATTCTTGAGCATTTTATTTATCTAATCAACTGTAGCCTCTCTCTTATTTCTATGCAAGGTATTTGCCTTGATCTTTTCTCTCCAAGGATGGTCTTGCAGGAAAAGGATGACTTAGATTCAGAGGGAGTTTGGCATTGGATCAGAGGCAACATTGGATGAGGAGCTCTGAAGATTGATATTCAAAGTGAGTTTGAAAGTCCATATGTGTGACTGTATGATTTTAATGGGCCTACCCCCCATGTACATCATGAGGAAGTGACGACTTCCAAATGATGCCACTTGTACTTGTAAAAGTTACTGTAAGGTGACGATCTTACAATAACTTGTATTATGAGATCAAACAAATTGAGTATATGGTGAATGTCTTCCATCTCAACATTCTGGTGATTACTCAAAGAGTATTTGGTGAATATCATTGATATTTTGGAAGGCCAATACTTTTGATATCAAATGTGATATCAAACCTTATTTTGAGTACTTGGTGAATATCAATGATATTTTGGGAGGTCAGTACTCTTGATATAAGATGTGATATCAAACCTTATTTTGATTATTTGGTGAATATCATTGATATTTTGGGAGGCCAACACTCTTGATATCAGATGGGATATCAAACCTTATTTTGAGTACTTGGTGAATATCATTGATATTTTGGGAGACCAATACACTTGATATCCGATGTGATATCAAAAAAAAATTCGTACTAGGTGAATATCATGTGTTGATATTCAAGAAGGCCAATACTCATGATATCAAATATGATATCAAATGATGGAAATCTTCTGAGATATCAAATGAGATATCCTTAAAATTGTTATTTGTAATATTACGTTGAAGTAATATTTATTCTTGTGTGGTTATCCTTCTAAGCTAAGAGGGAGTGTTGATGTTTGATACCTTCAGTTGGACAAACATATTATATCTGTTATTTATATTTGAGATAATAAGGTTATTGTTATATGAGAAAATTATATATATATGATTAAATTTGTTATTATATTAATTATCTGATTAATAGACATGTCCTATGAAGAGAAATGTCTATTCGTGACCTATTCTCTATATATAAATCTAAGATGATGTTGCATTTGGAACACACATACCACGTACAATGGCAATGCTTAGTACCAGAGTTATGGGACTTTGTGAGTCCGATGTAATAACCCTGTTTAGTTACATTTCAACAAACACTTGGCAGACAACCCAATTATTACTAAATATATGGTATTTAAAATTCCAAAACACTGAATCGGAAAATGCAACAATTGTTCACAAATTCAATTAACCTTAGCCTTATACATTGCTCAAATAAATATCAAGCACTAGTATATAAATCTGTCATGTAAATTTGCCCATTTAAATCTGAAACAACAAATGGCTCACAATAAATTCTGAATTTATTCATTAACTTACTATTTTTCACATAAAGATTTTATCACCAACAAAATCACAAACATCTAACCTTGAGAAATCCAAATAAAAAATTACCAAAAATTAGAGATATAAATTACCAAACTCTTCAAATAGAATTGCCCTCTTAGCCACAATCAATACAATAAGAGAAGACACTGAATTATTCCAACCAACAATCACTCCTCAGCCACAGGAAATACAGTATGAGAAGCCAACATGAAAATCTCACAATTCTCAAGAAACCAATCTCCACTATACTTCAATGGAGCAAAAACCTCAGATCAGAAACCATTCTCCACTATACTTCAGTAATGGAGCAAAAACCTCAAATCAAACCGTTATACCTCAGCAAGGGATTTGAAAATGAGAACCATAGAAAAGCCACAAAGGCAACAAAGCAAATATATAATCAAGCGTTTTTTTCTCTACAAATGGGCTTGTATTTATAACCTCCAAATTTCGTTTTGATTCCAAATTGTAACATTACTCGAGAAGCTTCACCACACAACATTAATTAGAAGCTTCATTTAGATTCTCTCACTTGACTTGGCTTAACTAATTAATAAATGACACTTTCCAATGGTAACTCAACTCTCAACTTAAGAAAAATTATAAAGTTAAATTATAACTTTATAATAAGCTATTTAATAATTAATAATAATTTGGCTACTAAAAATATAATAACTCTTGAAATACTCATCATTTAAATATGTCGTCTGAAATAGGAGTCATACCTATTATTTCTCCATGTGACCAAATGCACTTTCCAAAAATAGAAAGGGTCCATCTCGATCAACACCAACTTACCACAAATAGTAAGTACACAAAACTAAGCCCAAACGAAGTCCAATCTGAGACAAACGAAGACCAACTTGTAGCTTATTGAAATGTGGAGAAGATAAGACCCTCCCAAGCCAAGCCACTACCACAGAAGACCCTCTATCCACAATAACTAGCCTACGAGGATCACAATAATAGGCTAATCCTTGAAACTCCAATGTTGGGAAAAATGGGGACATTACAGTCCTCACTCCCTGAGATTGTTTGTCCTCAAGCAATCCGGCAATACAGTGAACTCCAACCTCCACCTAGATCCCAAATAAAGTGCGTGACATCTTTGTAGATACTAAACCAACAACAACCCTGCATCATTAGGTCCAATCACATGTCCTGCAGCCTCACACCCAAAACTTGTACGAATGATTTAGAAGTCAGAATGTCACTAGAAGGCAACTCCATAGAAGATCTATCCATCTTCTTTTGCCTTGTATCCACCCATGTAATAAATATTGGATGGGAATCCTGATCATCACCAATAATCGCTGAAAAAGATGTAGTTGCAGGCGAACCATATGCACTCATGCCAACTGTATTAACAATAGGTGCAGCCACATCAAAATACGTGGACACGGGAACAATATTAACTGCCGTAACAAAAAATTGAACCAAATCTGTTGATGAAAACTCATAATCATCAACATGTGTGCCATCATGAAAACACACATCAACAACTACATGCATATTGCTAAATTCCTCCACAGATGGCTCAAACGGCGCAAAAGTAGCCACCAACGCCAATATGACTATATCATCGCATGCTCCTACTTCCACTATCATCGCATCACCATCAAATGCATAATCCTAGGAACTCATGCCAACAACTACATCATCCGATTGTTTTACAATACCCTATATCTCAGATTCTCCATCCCTAGGTAGAGAAGTATATCTTCTACGAGTATAATATTACCTGGAATGAATCTCCTATCACCATCCATGTCACTATGCTAATCACAAAATTAATTTGACAATCTCAGAAGTAAGCATCGACCAAAATAATAACTAAGCCCAATTCCTACAGGCTGGTAGGAAATTGCTTTGATACCTCTGTTATAACCCTGTTTGGTTATGCTTTTAGCGATACCAATTATTTAGACATTTGACATTTCAACAAACACTTGGCAAACAACCCAATTATCATTGAATATATGGTATTTAAAATTCCAAAACACGGTATTAGAAAATGCAATAATTGTTCACAAATTCAATTAACCTTAGCCTTATACATTGCTCAAATAAATATCAAGCACTAGTATATAAATCTGCCATGTGAATTTGCACATTTAAATCTAAAACGACAAATAGCTCACAACAAATTCTGAATTTATTCATTAACTTACTATGCTTTAGACAATTCCCGCTTGTAATTACATAAAAAAATTATGACCAGCAAAACCATAAACGTCCAGCCTTGAGAAATCCAAATAAAAAATTACCAGAAATCAGAGATATAAATTACCAAACTCTCCAAGATAGAATTGCCCTCTCAGCCACAGTCAATGCAGTAAGAGAAGACATTGAATTATTTTAACCAATAATCACTCCTCAGCCACAGGAAATATAGTATGAGAAGCCACCATGAAAATCTCATAATTCATAAGAGACCAATCTCCACTATACTTCACCAGTGGAGCAAACACCTCAGATCAGAAACCAATCTCCACTATACTTCAGCAATGGAGCAAAAATCTCAAATCAAACCCTTATACCTTAGCAAGGGATTTGAAAATCAAACCCTTAGAAAAGCCACAAAGGCAACAAAGCAAATATATAATCAGGCGTGCATTTTTCAAGAAATGGGCTTGTATTTATAACTTCCAAATTGTCTTTTGTTGCCAAAATGTAACTTCACTCAAGAAGCTTCACCTCGCAACATTAATTAGAAGCTTCCTTTAGATTCTCTCACTTGACTTGGCTTAACTAGTTAATAAATGACACTTTCCATTGATAACTCAACTCTGAAGTGAAATTATAAAGTTAAATTATAAATTTATAATAAGTCATTTAATGATTAATAATAATTTGGCCACTAAAATTATAATCTCCCAAAATACTCATCAGTTAAATATGCCATCTGAAACAAGAGTCATACCTATTATCTCTCCATGTGAACAAATGCACTTTTCAAAAATAGAAAGGGTCCATCTCGATCAACACCAACTTACCACAAATAGTAAGTACACAAAACTAAGCCCTAATGAAGTCTGATTTGAGCCAAATGAAGACCAACCTGTAGCTTACTGAAATGTGGAGAAGATAAGACCCTCCCAAGCCAAGCCACTGCCACAGAAGACCCTCTATCCACAATAATTAACCTACGAAGATCACAATAATAGGCTAATCATTGAAACTTCAATGCTGGGAAAAATGGGGACATTACATCTGAGCAAGACTCTATGAGTTCGAGGCAAAGTTGAGCTTTCCGAGGCAAGTGGCCTTTGGATTTGAACTCGGTTGAGTCTTGGCAAAGTCCACGTGGACTTACTGAGTCTCGAGCTCAGGACTCTCGCCAGTGGGTGCAGCAAAAAAGAGCCAAAAAATAAAAAATAAAAGGTTGAGTTACTTTTTTTTGTTTTGTATAACATCCATTTGACCTAAAAAGGTCAATCCACCCTTTGCTAATGCTTGTGATTGAGAAAAAAGAGTTAGAGAAGAGTATTGGGGTTTTGGGAGAGAAATTAGCAAATCGGTTGACTCTCCCATATTGATTGCTAATGGTTTATGCAATTTTGTAGCTTGCACTTAAGCATTAAGAGGAGCTTAAGGAAGCATTTGGAGGAGGCTTCTACAAACTTACTTGCATTTCCATTGTTTGTATAACTTTGAAGAGGTAAGCAACAAGTTGCATTTCATTGTGTTGTTTTGTAAATTGTCTTACATTCATAAATTTTACTTTGCATTTTGTTTACATTTGTTTGTCTTTACTTCTAGTATCTACTATTTAGATTTATTCTAATTTATATCGATGACAAACTTGATAAGAAGGCCCTAAAGTTATAAAATCTGATTTAATGCTAACTGTTTTCTATTTATAATATATTCATATTGTAGCAGCGCTCACATTGACATCATGCCTTAGGGTGAGCCTTGTGGAAGTGGAACTAGGGCTGCATGTAACCCTGTTGCAGACCGAACTGCAATAGCAAGAGATAGGGCTTGGAAACATGCCATCTCGGGCCACAAAAAGGGAGTTGTTACATGTTAGCATTGCAGTGTAATATATAATGGGGGAGGCATAAATAGATTGAAGTATCACCTAACACATATACGTAGGTATGATGCTAAAAAATGTAAAGTACCCTAGGATGTTATGCAAGACATGTAAGCTCTTCTAGAGGAAAAAATGAAAAAAAATGAATTGAAAAAGAAGCAACAAGAAGAAATGGCACAACTAGCTCAACAAGGATCTTTTAGTTTTCGTTCTCCATTATCCCTTACTCCAACTACTACTACTGCTGCTTCGATGAGTGCGACCATTGGGCCTCGCATTCGTAAGCAAAGATTAACACTTGATTCCATCTTTGTTTCATGCACGGCTCCAAGTGCACAACCATCACTTGAGAGCATGGGTTGGAACAAGGAGAAACATGATAATGCAAAATTGGCACTGGGAGACTTCTTCATCTACAACAACATTTCATTCAATACAACAAGGTGCTTATTTATTTAATTTATGTCTTACTTCTGTTGCTTTCAAGTTTCAAGAAACAATAATATGCTTATTTTGTTTATTTTAATTTTTTTTCAAATGTAATAGTAATAATATAATACACTAATTTGTTTAAATTTTATTTAATTTGTTTTAGGTCTCCTTATTTTCCAATTGCAATCAATGTTGTTACTATCTATAGTTTGGGGTTCAAAGCCCCTAGTGCTAATGAGCTAGGAGGCCCTATTTTGACCCAAAGGGTGGTTGATGTAGAAGGTGCAATCAAGGAGCAACGTGAGGTGTGGAAGACGAAGGGTTTCACCATCATGACTGATGGTTTGATTGATAGAAGTAGAACACTCCTCAACTTTTTTATCTCCTTATCAAGTAATTGTAGACATTAAAAATTTAGAAGTAGAACTTGTACTTAAAAATTTAGAATCTTGATTAAGTGATTAAGTTTATAATTACGAATTTATGATTGATCATTAATCATTATACTAATTTGTTTCTTTTTCTTCAGGTGCTATAGTTTTTTTGAAATCAATTGATGCCTCAGGAAAAACAAAGAATGCTGAATATCTTTGAGGTAATCGATGTGATAAAGACGTGGGTGAGGAGAATAGGGTGCAGATAGTTACAGATAATGCAACAAATAATGTTGATGCAGGAAAGCTTCTTCTGGAGAGACACCCTCATTTATTTTGCACCCCTTGTGTTGCTGACTACATTGACCTCATGTTAGAGGATCTTGGTAAACTCCCTTGGATAACAATAATTATAGAGAAAGCAAGGAGTGTATGCAAATTCATAAATAATCATACATGGGTCCTCAACCTCATGAGGAAATACACAAAACAAAAGGAGTTTTCTCGTCCAGAGGTCACTAGATTTGCAACTAATTTTCTCACATTTCAATCCTTGCTTGATTCAAAGGGAGGTTTGAGATGCATGTTTGTAAGTGAGGAGGGGATAGCATCATTATAAGAAAAGACCACTACAGGGACTGATACAACTGATCGCATTTTTGATAAGGCTTCCTTTGTTTACCGTATAGGGTAAAAGGATACTTATCGCATGTCATACAATAAGATATAACACA
Organism: Cupressus sempervirens; assembly: GCA_028749045.1. Classification (NCBI taxonomy): domain Eukaryota; kingdom Viridiplantae; phylum Streptophyta; class Pinopsida; order Cupressales; family Cupressaceae; genus Cupressus; species Cupressus sempervirens. The sequence continues at coordinate 195,020,728 of CM053784.1, read as the reverse complement.
AAACAAATACTTTATTTATATATGCGATATGCACTTCAATGCTCATTACAACGATGATCAATAGTCCCTTCCGAACAGTGTATATATATTTTCCTGAAGGGGTGACTCAATCGTCACGCGCCCTTTCGGATACAATTCTACCGTCGGCTACAATATAGAATTTACCGGTAACATCATCCCCCCCCCCAAAAAAAATAGTAAAGTTGTCTCCGAATGACAATTACAAAATATCAGAGACAAATTAACAAAATAGAATACACTAACTGTGACTAACTATAACAGGATAGATTTTTTTCCATCACACCACTTTCACATTTGTCCCGTGCCTGCACCAAACTGGTCTCCAAACCACATTGCATCTATAGCCTCTGCTAACACAATATTGTCTCCTTATCCAATCTGACCTTTATAGCCACCTGTGTCGCCTTCTTTACTTCGAACTCTTGGGTACACTAAGCCATGTGTCACTCTTACTGCCTCCAACTGGGTGGTCAGCTCCTCCGAGCTCTCTGTGCATCCACCAAGACAACCTCACGTCCAACACCTACTCGAAGTGCCTCAAAGCGTAGCACCCCTCTCGAAAGGCTTGTTCCAGTGTTCTCTCCACTTTTGGCAGACAAACACTCCATTCCTACAACAGCTCTAGGTCTCATCAACTGGTCACACTTCCCATGACTAATAACAGAACTGAGTGGGGGTCTAGGGGATCGACATTTTTTGTTTTTTCTTTGAAACCTCCTATCACCCTTCCTCTGTGTTGTCCCTTGTATCAATTTATATTGTATGGTCATGCAATGATGTTTTATAATCTCTGTACCTTGTCTGTACGCTCTTCTCATTCTGGTATTGTCTCACTTGCTAAGTGTTCTGCATCACCTATAACGGTGGCCATACAACCACCTATAACTCCTATATGAGTCGTACGATGGACTTGGCTTGCATGCATCTAATCTTTATCTTCGTATGATCGTATAGAATCACTCTTGATGTTCTACTATTGTTTGTATGGTGGTGTGTTTGTTTTATTGCCTTCCTTATACTATACGGCTATATAGTCGAGTCACTTATTCCTATCTCGCTATCACCGTACAGTGCCCTGATCAAAGTTGTGCAATGCAGCCATATTTCTTCTGCCTGTGCGAAGGTTGTACGGACTATACAGTGTGTTTATTCATGTTTTCTCCGTACAGTGTCTCTCCTTTATTTTTCTTTTTATAATGCATCCTCTGTGGAGTACAACTGTACGGTTGACTGTGTTCATATTGCCGTACGTTGAGCTCCTCCTTTGTACTGAATGGTTCTACGATGGTTTCTTGCTTTGTATCGTTCTAGCCTAATATAGCCTTGTCTCCATTATTCACATGCTAATATAGCCGTACAGTACTCATATTGTTTTGTTCTCTATATTTATTACTTTTATTACTTCCGGGTCATACTAAGGAAATGTGCTTAACTCTATTTTATTTACATTTACCTATCTTACAGATTTACATCCTTTATCTACTACTTTTACAGTTTCCTCAATTTGTTCGATTAAGGAGGTGTGTTATTTCTTTTGTGGTAGATTTTCATTTTCGACCCATTTACTATATCAAGCACCTCCTTCCTGTCCAACATCCATAATTTGATTGCTCCATTATTGCTAATTTCGCTGATTTTGTACGGTCCTACCCACTTCACTTTGAACTTTCCTGGTCTGATCTAGTTCCGCCCATTATACTTCAAAACTAATTGTCCTGGTTGAAATTTATTCAATTTTAGATGCTTATCATGCCATTTTTTACGCCTAGTCTGAGTAATCTTTGTAGCCCATTGTGTCTGCAATTGTCACTCATCCAATTTATTCAAGTTATACAATCTCTCTCTCATGCTTTCTATGTCACTCAGTTTGTTCTCGATGGCAATCCTTAAATTCGATACCATGAATTTTGTCAATACCACGGCCTCCTACCCATACATCAATTGAAACGAAGTGTGTCCTGCAGTTACTTTATATGAAGTGCAGAACGCCCATAATGCTAATGGTAGCTCTTCTTCCCAATCTTCTCCCTCAATTGCATAGGATTTATAAATCACCTTGCCCAGGATCTTATTCGTGGCTATGGCTTGTTCGTTGGCTTTCAGGTAGTAGGGGCTCGACAGTGAATGATAAATTTTGAACTCGGTAGTGAGTAGTCGGATGACATGATTGACAAAGTGTCCTCCCCAGTCACTTGTTAACTGTAGTGGAATCTCGTACCTGGTGATAACTTGCTCATAAATAAATTTTGCTGTGCTCATTGCAGAGTTGTCCGATAGTGCGTGTGCCTCCACCCATTTGGTCAGGTATTCCATTGCCACCACGATGTACTTGCACCTTCTAGTTTTGCTTACCTTCAAGGGTCCAACAAAGTCCAATCCCTATCTTTCAAAAAGCTTGCGCGTACAAAGGATTCAAAGGCATGAAGTCCATCTTTAGTGGTTTTCCAACTCTCTGACATCTGCCCCATGCAACAACCCACTCTCTGGGGTCATGCATTTTTGGCCACCATAACCCTGCCAAAAGTATCTTCCATGCAGTTGTGTAAAGGCCCATGCGTCTACCTTCTGGTCCCTCATGTGCTTCCTTCAGTACCTTCATAATTTCCTCCTCTAGAATGCATCGCTTTAGAATCTGATCGGGTTCCATTTTATACAGTAACTTGTTCATCAACTGAAATGGCTGGCTCCTTAGCACCAATTTCTTTCTCTCATTTGGCGGCATCTCGCTAGGAAACTGTCCCGTCAATAAATACTCTCTGATACATGCATACGAAGATGGTAGTATTGCAACATGGAATAGTTGTGCATTTGAAAAATCATCATTCACTCCCTTCGATGGCTCTTCTGATTTTATCCTCGACAAGTGATCCGCACTTACATGACTTTTCCCTAGTCACACCACAATCTTGAATGTGCTTTTGCAATAATAATAACCATCGACTAATCCTTCCCTAAATAATCGGCTTATTTACAAGATATAACAGTGCCTGATGATCTACATAGAATACAAATGGCATCGCCAACAAATAATGTTTGAATTTTTGTACTGCATACACCATCCCTAGTGCCTCTCACTCCATCGTACTGTAGTTTTTCTCCACCTTAGATAATAATCTACTTGCAAAATACACTGGATGGTCCAATCCGTAGTCACCTGTCTATGCTAGTGTTGCTCCAATCGCATAATTCTATGCATCCACATGAACATGAAATTCCTTATCCCAATTCGGATAGGCTAAAATCGGTGCTATCGCCAACCTTGTTTTTAATCCATCGAAAGCTTCATTCTACTCCACTTCCCATTTATAAGGTTCGCCCTTGCAAGTGAGTTTGTCCAGCGGGTAGGAAATCTTCACAAAGTTCTTGATAAACCTTTGGTAGTATCCTATGTGTCTGAGGAATGATTTTACTTCTAATACATCCCTCATCAATGGAAAATCCAAAATTACACAAACTTTGTTTGGATCTGTCTTCAGCCCTACTTTGCAAACTGTGTCCTAGCAGCTTCCCTTGTGGTACCATGAACATGCACTTCTTTGGGTTCAGTGCCAATCTTGCTCGTCTGCACCTCTCCATGCATTCTCCAAGTGCTATTATATGTTTATCCTCTGTGCTAAAAGTTGACCAATCATCCAAAAATGCTTTAAAGTTTTTGATAGACATTTATCAAATATGTGTAGGATAATTCTCTGGAACGTTGCCGGAGCATTACACAATTTGAATGACATCCTGTTGTAGGCGTATACTCCATCTTCCATGATGAATGTTGTTTTTAATTTGTCTTCTTCAGCGATGGATATCTGGTTGTATCCAGGAGAACCCATCCATGAATGAATAAATCTCATCCCCCACAACTTCTTCCAGGATGTCATCAATGAATGGTATCGGGAACGGATCTTTGATCGTCACGACATTTAGGCATCGAAAGTCTACACATATTCTTATCTACATGGTGTCCTTTTTCAAAGATATCGCAAGCGGTGATACCCACTCACTTGACTGCAGTCTAAAAATAATTCCTACTTCCAACATTTGATTGATCTCCTGTGTGACCCGTGAGGCATAATTTTTGTTCATTTGGTACGGCCGCTTCCGTACGAGTACTGCACCTTCTATCAACGGTATCCGGTGGACACATAATTCTATTGGCACTCCTTTTAAATCTTTATATGTCCAGACGAAGACATCCTTGTACTCCATAAATATTTTGAATGCTGCTGCCTTCAGAATTGGATTCTAATCATCTCCTACAAGAATATTTTTTGGATTGACTTCATCTCCTAAGTTCATTGTTTGATAGTAGGCTCTTCATACTTTATATGTTTGTCCTTGCTAAATGTATGGGCTGGCATTTCATCTACATGTGCTTCTCCCTCCTTTACTTCGCTATACTCCTTTGGAAACTTGTTCCCTTCTTTTCCCTCCTCGATACCCAACATGTTACAGCTCGAGAAAAGCTCGTAATCCGGTCGTTCACCAAGTCTAGGTCATCATCTTTTGACCCTCCTAATCTCAATACTCCTGTATTTGGTTCCATTCTCTTCTTTCCTTCATTGTCAACTTCACCTTCACCTTCGGAATCTGACAATGCTACCTCCTCACCTACCATCTATGTGTGCAGGTCAATTATAAATCTTCGGCCTCCATGTTCCATGGATAGGGTATTTTGTTACCAGTCATGCTTCACTTTTGCTTGCACCAACCAGTCCCATCCAAGGATAGCGTCATACCCTTTTATCTTCAATGGAATGACCACAAAATCTAATAAAAATGGTTGTGTTCTGATAGTTACCGACTGTGCCATCATGGTTCCCAACGGTTTTATTCCGTGTTGATCCACCATGAGTAATTGGAATGTAGGTGGTCACAATGTAGGTTCTCCCAACTTTTTCCATATATCCTCTAGTAACACGTTCATGCCTGACCCTCCCTCCACAATTGTGTCTATAAGTACTGTTCCTAGGATACCCATCTCAACTATTGTTGAATGCCTTCTCGTCGTCAGTGTCAATAACATTGGGTTTGCTACAGTCGTTCCACTATCGTCCTTTCCTGTTTCCTTCTTTGCTTTCGAAAGTGGTTTCTTATTCAAAATTATCGTCCGTAACTTAGGCTTTGTAAGAAGGTCATTTAATTTTATAGGGACTTCTATTTGCATTACTTGCCTTATCATGTTTTGTTCAGCCAAGGTCCTCTTCGAGGTATCGACCGTGTCTTTTGCTTGCAACTTCCCTGTTTCCATTTGTTTCTCCAACTCAATTCGTGCTTGCTGCAACCTCTTCTTATCTTCCCCTGCATCAGGGTACTTTGCCTTCTTAGCTTACTCACGCGTAATGGCTAGTGCTTCCTCCTCACATGTTTCGATGCTTAACCAATTCACCCCCTATTTTGGGCATTTCAAATCTTAGTGGTCTCTCAGACCACACCATCTGCATAACAACTGCATCATCAGCTTCGTGGTACAATCTCTGGTGAAGTGCCCCTAGAGGTTGCATGCCTTCTTTGGATTGTCGGTCGTCCACTCATGTCGTACTATATCCGACTCTAGCCTCCATTGTTATTATTATTACCACCCCTTCCACGTTGGTTATTGTTGCAATATCCTCCTGAGGTTGCATCGTTGTTTGTGTTTGTTTCGGTGGACACTTTCTGCATCAGTAACACTTGTTGGTGTCCCTTTGACTTCATATTGAACGAGCATTCCTTTATGGAATGTCCCACAATTTGGTAGATATCACAAAATTGTTTGTTTGGGCACAAGCCCTTTGTGTGGCCTTCCTCTTTACAGTTTGTATAGCACAGTTCCCCTTTTACTGAGTTAGCGTTCTTTTTCAAATTTTTAAATTCTTTCATCATCCATAGCATATCTTTCTGCAATGCTTGAACTTTCTTGCTTGATTCTTCGTCACTGTTGCTACTTTCAGACAATGAATCATCTGAATCTGACGATTTGTGCTTCTTCTTCTTGCTTGTTTTGTGCTCTCTCCAAGTCCATCGCTTGATTATACGCATCTGTGTATGATGTTGGAGATACAATCTTCATTTTCTTTTTTAGAGCTGGCCGTAGCCCCTCAACAAACCATTGTTTCTTTAATCCATCAGTTGGTGAGCTCTCCATCTTCCCCACCAACTCTTTTAGCCTTCTTGCATAAGCATGGATTATTTCATTCTTTCCCTACTTTGTACTATATATTTCTGCTACAATTTCATTAGTCTCCCTTAGCAGTCAGAACTCTGCTATGAACTCCTTCCTAACGTTTGCCCATGTAGTCAATTTCTGAGGGTCGTCATCTGTAAACCAATCAATTGCTACACCCTGCAGGGTCGCTGGAAACTGTCAGACCCAATTATCTTTGTTTGGTACACCATTAGCTATCCATATTGTTTCACATGTCTTGCAATGCCTAATCGGATCTGTCGTCCCGTTACCATTAAACTTTGGCAATTTCTCCTTTGGTCCTGACATTGCTACTTTCTTTTGATTCTATGGTACTTGCTGTGTACCCACATTGTTATGAGCACCCACGTTGTTTTGAGCACCTGCACTGTTTTGCACAATTGCGCTGCTTCGGACAACCGCCCAACTTCCAACAACCACGTTACCTGGTGAAAGAATATCTTCCTCAAGCGAAGTTATTTGATTCTCTACCTGTATCTACTCATCAAGTGTATCAAGAACAAAGAGTTCACTCTATGCTTGTGCTCCTTCAACACTTCAAGCCATGCGAGTTGCTTCCCTTCCATTCGGATGCTCTACCCTCAGTGTATACAAGTTAAGGAACTCCTCCCTTGTCTGTTCCACTAAATTCAATTGCTGTTTAGTCTCTTCTAGCAATTCCTCGACACTCCTTGGTCTGCTAGGTGAATGCACTCCCTCCGTTTGTGCTCCTTCACCCCCCCTCGATGCCTGTCGGCAATTTGCTGAAGCTTCTGTTTGCTCTTTGCCTATTGTGCGAAAATTAAAACTTCCTGTGTTGTGCGTATTTCATCCTTATCTTTTATCTTATTCCTATCCTTGTTAAGCAGATTCGGCATTAATCTTCATAATACTTCTTTTGTTCTAGGTTTGACTGACAACGATGCCAGATGTTTACCGTATAGGGTAAAAGGATACTTATTGCATGTAGTACAGTAAGATATAACATAGAATAGATACTTTATTCATATATGCAATATGTACTTCAATGCTTACAATATGATTATGCTCATTACAACAATGATCAATAGTCCTTTCCGGATGGTGTACATATATTTTCCTGAAGGGGTGACTCAACCATCATGCGCCCTTTCGAATACAATTCTATCGTCGGCTACAATATAGAATTTACCGACAACATCTTTTGAACACTGATTGCTGAGATTGTGAAGGTAATTTTCCTGTTTGTCCTCATTTCAACTTTTTTGTTTATGAAATTATGTTATAAATTATTGTTCATTTTTTAAAGAAAAGCTTAAAGCTGATTGTTTCTGTTTCAACTTTCATGATGAATGCAGTTCATAAAGCCGCTTGTTCTCCTATGAATTGCCAATGGAGAGAAGCCCTCAATGGGCTATATTTACGAGTGCATGGATAGGGTGAAGGAGGCAATCCACGTTTTTTTTCTAGGGAATCGAAATAGGTATGGGCCTATATGGGATGTCATTGATAGATGTTGGCACAATCTAGTTCACAGGCCTAAAGACATAGTGACCTACTTCCTTAATCTAGCATACCAATTCAGCCCACATTTCAAGGCTGGTGATGAGGTGTGGAGTGGCCTCTATGATGTTGTAGAGAGAATGTCACCTGATTCAAGAGTTGGAACAATTGTAGTCAGTGAGATTGACTTGTTTAAGAAATCTCAAGGGGACTTATTTGCACAAGACTTGTACAAAAAAAATAGGACATAATTGATGCCTAATAAAAATCTATGATTCTACATCCTAATTTCTATTTCTATTACCATTTTAATTTGATAAAGTCAAAGTTATTGAATTGATTTAAAATTTTCTTATTTCAAATACATGATGAGAGATGTTTGGCACTAAGGTGCCAAATTTACAAAGCATTGCAATTCGCATTTTGAGCCAGCCATCTAGTACATCAAGATGCGAACGTAATTGGAGTCTATTTGATCATATACACTAGAAGAAATGCAATACGTTGGCAGTGCAAAAAAATGAATGATCTTGTCTTTGTTCACTACAACCTTTTCCTTCGCCATAGATAGATCTTAGGCATTGATACATGACCAATTTTATTAGAAAATGTTGATCCACATGCAAAGTGGAACATAGAGGTTGTTGATCCTGCCTTTAGTGATGAAGATGTGGAGTGGGTTGATCAAGAGGCTAAGGCAGTAGCGATGATAGTCGAGGAGAAAAAGTGCAAGACCCTGAGGCTAGGAATGATGGATTCGTGGCTGATGATGAGGATTATGTGGTTGAGGGTGAGGATGAGGATGAGGATAAGGATGAGGTTTAACCTTAGACAGAGGGAGAGAGGGTGGCTCTATTGTCTTTCATGACTTATCTTAAGCGTACTCATAGGACATAGGCTATATGAACCTTAGTCTTCTACTGTTCTGCACTCTAGTCTTCTACTGTTTTGGTAATCCATGAATATTGTAGACATTTGACACTGCAGTGACACTATGTTTATTACTCTATATTGTGTTATTCAGTTTTTTCCTTCAAAAATTTGCTTTTATACCTATGTGATCTATGCAAAATTGTGTATGTGTATAAAGTAGCTTCCATTCATCTCAATTATTGTATTGTAGACATTTGGCAGTGCAGTGACACTATGTTTATTACATTATATTGTGTTATTCAGTTTTTTTTCTTCAAAAATTCATTTTTATACCTATGTGATCTATGTAAAATTGTGTATGTGTATTAAGTAGCTTCTATTTATCTCAATTATTGTGTATTTGATGTTAATTGAGTAAAAGATGTATGAAAAAATCGTAAAATCTTTAAAAATCTTTGAATTTCATTGGTTTTTCAATTTTTGGTGTCCTTGCGAAGTCAGATTTTGACTTTCCAAGTCAGAGGTGAGTCCGAGTCACGTAACACTACATTTGCAGTGGATCTGAAAAACCAAAACCATCTATGATTAATCCCTTTGACTTTTTCTCGCAATAGGTGTTCCTTATATAGAGGAAGTTGTATTAGTTCCTTCAACCAAATTTGATTAGCAAAATTCACACATGCTTCATCCAAAAAAGGAAATGTTTGGTAATATTGACACACTCTTCCTCCTTGCATTATAGGCCTTTCTTCATAGTTTGTTGATTGTTGGCATGCCTATGCTCTTGACTATGGCTCTGACTTATACCAAAAAGCTTGATTTTCACTTAAAATTGATGGGTTTTTCGAGTTGAATAATTCCCTCAACCGCCTTTGTTCTTGGTTTTTTACCACTTGGAAGGATTGTATGATTCACAATAATATATCCCCACCTTTATTTAGGCTGAATGGTAGTAATTTCATCATTCTCTAGTGTAGTCATCAATTGGTATGATCGATGCTAGTTCTTGAAGAATTTTACCCAACCTTGTTATAGGCATTGGCTCAATGTTTACTCATGTGTGGTGAGGTTATTATTTGCATATAATAATAGAAACTAACAAAGCATACTAGATGGACTAGCAAAATATAACTCAATAGAAGATGTTTCAATAGGGTTCATGTAAATATATGTAGATCGTGGAGAATTATGTACCGAGTCAGATTGCCTTCCCTAGCTATGATAAGCCTGATTAAAGTAGTTACAGTTGTCAAACAAAACATAACCTTTCAGAGCTGAATGCTTATAACCAATCTAACAAATAATTAATGCATAGTCAGGCATAAAATAGTTTAAAAACATGCCAAGTTGATTATTATGGACTACATCCTATTAATGTACTTCTATTACTCTCCTCATCTTGAAACTCATTATAACTTTGTAAAAGCATCTTTTATAATGATGTTGAATTGACAAGGAATATCTCAAAATTTCTCATAGCTTGTAGCATTTTAAAATGTGGTCTGACTTATTTTTTTACTACACTAAGAAACAGATGTGGCTTTTTTTGCAGTCAAGGGAGTTCTGTCCTTGATGCCACAGCTGGTGGAAATTTGAAGGTATGTGTAGGCAGAAAAAAGTAACTCAGCATATAGAACTTAGCTTTGAGTAGATATAGTTCACTTTGCTTCTGGAAAATTTAGCTATATTTGTTAGATAAATGTTTGTACGCATATGGACAATTTGGAAGTACTGCAGACACTTAATTGTAGTACTGACAGCTTCTGTTCATTTATTGCTGTTATGGCTCAGCATTGTTATATTTGTGTAATATTATGTTTTGTGAATATTTCTCACGTGCATAAAGAGCTTATTCAAATATTATGCCTGTTATGACTGATGTGTTAATGTTGTAGTTTCAGTTATATTGAGTTGATCAAGAGATAAACTGTTATGACTGCTAGTTAACCATGAGCAAATATCTTCTCTGGTAGACATCATGAGACATCATGTCAGTGCGCATGCCAAGAAAAGATATGAATATAGTGAATATCATATGGTTGATATTCTTGGGCATACCATACTCCTGATGTTACCGTGAGGTAACAGTTGCAGTGTGTTGTTAATTTGGACAGAAATTCCCTAGGTAAGAGGGAGTGTTAATGATTGTAGCTTTGATCAGATGATTCCAATCGATGAAATCAAACGTTTGAATGGCCTATTGGCCTTAACATTTGATATCAATGCTTCACTATTATTATCATATATTATAATCATGATAATACCTTGAGCAGATATTATTTGTGATAACTAATGTGAGTTAAGATATCCATGTCTCTACGGGAGACATGTCTTAATATCATATACATATTCATTGAGAAGGTAACTTGAAAAGCATATATTTTAAAACCAAGTACTATTACAAGTTACAACAGTGAATTAAATTATACACACAATAAGATTTTTAACATGGACTGTGAGGTTTTAGAAATATTTGATGATCTTGTAGATCTGAGATAATTTGAAGACCCTAGTTTGAAAGGTGTATGCTCCTACTTGTGGCAGTGATCAAGCCCTAGCCCCTATAGTGGTCATGGCACTTTTATTGGTTTTGTGCTGAGAAGCGACAGTCTGCCGAAGTAGTTTCACAACACGTGATGGCTGTCAGTGAAATTATCGTGGTACCCAATAGCACCGAGCTGGCTTGTGTATCTGTCCTAGGCCTTCTATGACCCTCTCTCATCTCAGCTATTAGGCTCATCTAAGCATTGACCCATCTTGGTGTTTCCTATCTTCACAACTAGCGGCTCATTCATCTGAACCTTTTGTGACTAACATTTGAATCTACTTTTTGTGGAAATTGTGGCTGACAAAGCTTCTCCTCAGCACATATCATTGGTATCAGTGTTGGTGCACAAAATAATTAATGGCAGATATAGCGTCATGAGTTTAGGTGCAATACCTTCACATAATAAATGCAAGAGTTGAGCACTTGATATCCAACAATGAGGCTTATTGCAGTGCTAAGGAATTCTGTCGTGGTGAAAAATTGTTGATCTATACCATACGTAGTGCAATAACTATGAGTTGTGTCCCAATCATACAAGATCGGCTGGAGCAGTCATAGTCTGATTTGTGAATTAAACAATTTTTGTAATTGGTGCAGGGTACAGACCAAACAACTACTCGCTAACACTCGGGTTAGATAGTTGCCATGGACAAATTAGGGTTCAAGTCTGAACAAGTGATATCGTGCAATAGTCTGGGATTGACATCTGTAACATTGGCATCTTTAACAATTACCTTCTGAAACTCCACACGGTAATTTGAGATTGGTCGCTCCTGTATTAAGCAATTAATAAATTCACCATTCAGTATGATCATACCGAAGGTTCATGCAATGTTCAAACAGTGATGATGAGTGTTCTCAGCAGCTGGGAAAATTCCGATGAACTTTGAATATCTTCAGCAATGTCTTGATATTCGCTGTGAAAGGCTTAAAAGAAAAATTTACTGTTTATTAACACTGTCGGAAGTATCTGTGTCTAAATATAGAGAGGATGGAAATTATTTCAATACATTTTTTTTTATCATATTCAGATACTGTTATGTGTCACGACTACATATGGGTGTTGGGCTTGAGAAATAAAATGTACGATAGAAATATTTTCCTATGCGGCACAACAATATTAGCAAAATGATGGTTAAGGGTACCAAAAATTAGCAACTACCTGGAACTGATTGGAAGTAAAATTGCATTATGCAGCCGAATAAATTATTTATTACCTACAAATTTTTAATTCAAAGTGCGGTTATACTGTCATTTACAACCATTTCCTGTGTCAATTTACAATAGACATTCTTGCAATAAATCAAGTTGATTTAATCATTACAAGCAAATATCATAATATTGCCAGTAGTATAGAAGCTATTGAGCAACATGAAAGCTATGCAGCTTTTACACTTTGTGGAGAATACAATCAAGGTTTTGGATGTTATATCAACGATTAGACTGGTAGAAAGAAAGCTACTACAGCTGATCAGTATCAACAAAAGAAAAAAATAATATGCTTTAGAAGATAAAGATATTCTTCCCATTGAAGAAGTAAAAATTAGCAGATATATAATCTATGATACTTGAAAAAAAATGGACACAACAAAGGTGGACAATGGCAACATGAAGCTAGCTAACAAAAAGAAAACAGCCTGCATAATTTTTTTAAGAATCAATAAAAATTAAAGTCCTAGGTGCTCATAAAGAATGAATCAGGTTTGCAGTGGCTAGAACTCTAACTTGCAGTAATCAAATTTTAACAAGAAGAAGCTCACAGCCAAGGACAAGTAAAGTTACAATGATGCATTGATCAAATTTTTCTTTTTCAGCTGAATTTTTTTATTAAGTTAGTATAATACAGTCATGCTTTCAAACAAAAACTTGATGATCTTCAATATATTAGTGCACAAGAAAATTTTGAAGAGTCTTAGAATGTTCTAATAGCATTGTCACATATTTGTTTGCTGATAATGTTAAACCTTCCTGATATAAATGAAAGGAATCACAGTAAATCTCTTCTTGTATGGAGAATTGAAGAAGATTATTCGAAGTTCTCTACAAATTTTCTTCCCATATCTCTTAATTCATTACCAAAGCTGTAATGTCCTTATTGAAATATTGCCCAAATTTCCCCTCTACCCTTTTGAGAATTTTGTCAAACATTTTGCTTGCATAACAATGTCAAGTTTTCTTAAGAGTGTGTGAACATATGCTTCAAATGTGAAATAGAAGCAATAATAAAATAGCAATTTACTAAGAAATTTTAGATGTAATTGTTCTCACACAGCAATACAACATGAAGCAACAGAATCAAAGAGCTTACTAGCAATCTATGTGTTATAGACAAAACCTATAAATGTTTAGAATTCGCAATGAACCTTCACAATATACTTCAACCTTTACTTGAGTCTCAATGCCATGTTTCTTGTTCTGTCAAGGGATAAAATCATTGCTATGTTGTTTATTGTGTCCGAGAGATATGTTATGACCAACCAAAACTACATGGTAATATCCAGAGCTTCTAAAAGTGATTGAGAACCCAAACCAAGAACACAATTATAAAGACAAAACCATACTTCCATGCACATGAATGAAAGCTAGAAGAAGATTAATCTGTGTGTGTGTGTAGACACCCCCCCCCCATAGAATACTAGACTTGAAATTGATACATTCATGACAATCTAGTGAATCGAAGGAGACACCAATATATTCCCTCTAGGAAAATATAGCCTCTTGCCGCTAATATGAATGATTTCATTAAATATTATTGAAGGCTGTAGCCAAAAATTATTATTTAGTGTTCATAATTTTGTAGAGGACAAATGATTTTGCTATGTATTATTTAATCACTAAGGTTGAGGATTGTAGGAGTCAACTCCTGGAGCCCCCTAATTGATGGTTTAATCCTCTTTTAATCCCAAGAAAAACTTGTTTGGTGTGCCGCTTAGATTGGCATGCACTTAGTCAAGTTGGGTTATCAATTAGTATCCAATGAGAAAGATATGGATGATTGGTCCTATAAATTGTGTTGGGACAGGGTTCTATACCCAAAGTAGGCTATTTTTCTTAGCTAGCTATTCAAGGCAAGATCCTAATTGGGGAAAGAAGGAAAAATTATGGTTTCGCTAGTCTGACTCAATGTGTTTTGTGTAATGGGGCAAGTAAGGATGTGGATCATTTATTGGTGCAATGCAATGTTTCAAAGGAATGTTGAGATTGGATGATCTCTAAGTGTGGATGGGTTGGATTGCTTTAGTACTCAATTTTGGATCTTTTTAAAGGATGGCATGTGATAGAGAGAGTCAATTCTATAAAAAAATTGGATAATATCTCCTTGAATTGTCATTTGGGAGATCTGGAATGAAAGAAATAGACAGATTTTTCATGACAAAAAGGTACCAAATGAACGGATTAACAATAGGATTGACTCTTCAATTGAGGAATCGATGAATGGAGACACAACACACATAAGACCTACAACTGGCTTTACTCTTTTTGATAGCTCCATTCAACAAGTTTGGTCTGGGATCAAAATAAGATATAGAACCTATGGGAAACATGGTGGCTTATCTAAAAACAATCTGAGGAAGAATTCGTGGATGAAACCTGAGGTTGATTGGATAAAGGTGAACTTTGATGGAACAACTAAAGGGTATCCATGACCTTCAGGGATAGGTGTGATAATCAGGGACTCAAGGGGAAAACCATTGCATTTGCAGCAAGGAGATTAAAGGATGCAACAAATAATGTAGTAGAGGAAAACGCAGCTTTGCTAGCTATGAATTTTGGGAAGTGGTTAAAGAAAAAGAAGATTCACTTAGAGGACTCCAAAATTATATTGAAAGCAATCCAAACAGGTAATATCCATGCATGACATTTAGAAGGGGTGATTTTTGTGGTCAAGAATAATTTAAAAAGCTTTAAACATTTTAAAATTAGTCATGTTATGAGGGAAGGCAACCAAGAACATGTTCCTTAATCGAAATGAGCTTTATCCCTCCAAATTTCAAATGAACCGTTGGTTGAGGACCTTTGTCATGACCCCATTTTAATTAATATAGAATTTTGATAATAATTAAATAAGATATTATTAAATAAATAATGATAATAAAATTGTATATTACATTTAGTATTAATATATAAAAAGTAAGAAATAGTAATAAATTATTATCATAATATATACAAATAAGTAATAATGAACTTACAATGGATGAATAAACAAATAAAATTGACTACAAGAGATAATATCGTAGAAAGTAAATAAATAAATAATATAATATAAAATAATATATGTTAACTAATCTAATGAAAAGTCAAGAGATATGTAATAAAGAGATGCAACTTCTTCAAAATAAGATATCAAAGAGAGGATAATTCATTTCAAAAAGGAAGAAAGCAAAGGAGGAAAAGTTAGGAGTAAAGAAAAGGAATGATGGAAGAAGAAAGCAGTGTGAAGAAAATAAGGAAGTAATTTGCTCAAAAGGTATTAATGATATTGAAAGGATGTATCTGTTCGAAAGCATCATACTTATGAATGGTTGTGGCTCTTCAAAAATATTGTAATTATAAAGTATTGGGACTTTTTGAAAGGATTATAATTATGAAGGGGTGTGACTTTTTGAATTTATTACGATCATAAAGGAGAATATAAATACAATGAGATTTCTTCAAAAGGAGGAAGAAATAAATAATCTTATATGATTCTAAGATATATTGTATCTATATGATATACATATATATAGATACATAAATATACATACATAGATACATACATACATGCATGCATATATATACATACATATATATATTAATAATAAAATTGTTTACAACATATTGAATATTAATGTTATGTGGAAATATAATGCTATTAGTAAATTGGATAGGAACTCCTTATGTCCAATTTCATAATGGGTAGGAAGTTAGCACAGGGGTAAGAGTAATTCGAACATGTAGTGGCTAAAGAATCCCAATATAAAAAAGATCTGAGGGAGCTCCAAGTCGATTGTTCCCAAACTCGAGTAGCAGTAAATCTACCATCCATTATGAGATTTGTTACATGGGGGAATATTGACATTATCAAGAATTACTAATAGTATTAAGTGATAGTACTTACAAGTTAGTTTACATATGATTAATTCTACCAAGAATTAAATTCTAAAGGGTCCCATTTACATTCTAGGACCATTCCAAACCCACCTAGTAGGAGGGTTCATTGCAAGTGGTATCAAAGGTATGATCTTGCCATCATGTAGGGTAAAATGATAAACTGAGGAAACATTCTAATAAAATAAAAAGAAATCTAACAATATGTGTATGCTTTGTGTATACTTTGTATCTTCATGCATCTGTGTGTGTACTTTGTGTATGCTTCATATATTAGTTTATATTTTTGGTATGTTCCATGGTGCCAAAGTTATGAATTTCTAGGAAAAGTTAATCAAAGATCAAAATCAGTTTGATGATCTTATAAGGATGATTATGTAGGAGACCCCATGGATATTCAATTGACTTGAAAGAAAACAAATTTGAGAAGGGTGAACTTGTGATAAAATGAATATAATTTTAAAATGGTGGGCAACTATCCATCATAATTAAGGGTGACAATGACCTTCATTGTAATCTATATTGTTAGGCGAATTAAATACTAAGGTGAATGTTAAAGATGCATTTGGCTATGAAAAGATTGTAAAACAATGTTGGTAATGAAATTTTTCTTCTCAACACTTTGCAAGTTTTATTGATTGTGACGTTGGAGAAGGTTGAAGTTGTAGTCTTAGAAGCCACTTTCTCAGTTTATACTTAGAAGAAGCAAAAGGCTTTCAAAGGCCCATTAAGAAGGAACACTTTCAACAGTTGTTGAAGATTAAGAGGGAGCTAGTGGTAAGGGTTGTGCTGGGGGTTATTGGCCCACATTTTCAAGAAAGAAAACATAAATGGAATGCCAATCTTGATGTGTCTAGACCCATTACAATCACATGGGGTCTTGAATAGGGTGAAAACACTAAGGAAGTGAAAAGAGTGATTAAAAAATTATTTGATGAGGACCTGCTTGAAGGTTTAGAATCTTTTCAAGAACATGTTACATCCCAATTTTTGACCCAACTTAAAATGTTCATATAGCCGTTGAGGTTTCACATGAAGTCAGTTGGCAGTTAAAATTTGTTACAATCATGTGAAATGGTAAGATGGTTAATCATTATAATTTCATACGAAGATGAAATGCTAGTTAACCGTTATGATGATATTTTAAAGTTATTTTGGGAAGTTGATTATTTATCATGAATTCATGGGAATTGAAAAGGCGGTCAGCCGTTATGATCATTTATGATTAATAACTTTTTATGGTAATATGATTTAGTTGTTGAGAATTTCATTGTAGGGAGCACGTCAAAGGGGTGGAAGCATTGTCAGAAAAGAATTGGGCACAGGGAAACCACCATCACTGGGCAAATAGGTTTGAATTTTGAATCACCATGGCTAAGGGTAAATGAATAGACAAGCAAGAGCGTACGTTGGACAATACCATGAGCTACTTGGATAACATATAAAATATTTAAATATTTAAACATAATCAAAATTCATACCTTTGATGATTTATGTTGTTATCCTCATCATTTCATTATATACATATGTAAATGCACATATGTATAAAAGGTATGATGCCACCATGGTATTAAATTACCCAAGCTCGTCTCTATTAACATACATACACACACACACACACACACACACACACATATATATATATATATGCATATACTTTGGGAGGATATGAAGATAAAATAAATTTTCCAAATTATGCATGTATATAGATATGCATCTCCTAATACGTATAACCTTGAACACAATAATAGTATAGTGACATCATTTGAAAATAATACATATACACATAATTATAAGTTATTCTTTTAATAAGGAGTCCTTCAAATTCTTTTCTTTTAAAATTATAAGTCTCTGTGAGAGATGATGAGTACACTACAATTTTCCTTTTTTTTGAATCGGTGAACTAAAAAGCCGATAATCTTTCTTGTAACTGCCATCAAGAGTCGCAGCTTCAATTGAAGCCTTCTATAGCTTTACATTTAAGCTCAATAGTGTGTCTGGCAGCTATGATCGATACTAGTTTCCTTCACCATTCCTTTTATCATTTTCTTATACTTTCATGTGGCCGATATTTGAAGTGAATCTGAGCTTGTTGTTTCTGTTATCAAAGGGACTCAGTATTTTGAAATTCGTGTTGGCAATCCAAATTTTTGAGAGTCGGCCAGTCGAGATCAGCCAAGTTCAAATCCATCATTGATTAGGTTATGTAAATTGCTTCTATTCTTTATTTGGTATATTTATTGCATCCGAAATCTAGACACAAGGGAGTTTCAAGGATTTCCAAAGTTATTTGTTCAATGCTTGACTGTGAAGTAAAATAAGACTATCGAATAGTTCATTCGATCGAGCTTACCAAGTTATCTGACCATGTTGAGTCTGAAACTAAATGAATATTTCATGTTATGTTTCCATTTTCTAATCAGCTTGTCTTCTAATTTCTGAATTATAATCCTCTATTTTTTTCTTGAGAGAAGTCCTGTTGTCTCAAGGATGGCTTCATGCTAGTACTAAAATATTATCTTCCATCAGTTGAGTTTAGCAAATGAATTGATATCCTCTATTAATAGACAACCAGGACTCACCCCGACTGGATGGCCAAGAGAGAGGGTGAAGAAGTGGAAAGGAATTTCTGCAAAAACAAAGAACATGAATTAGAATTTGATATGATAACTTTATTTTTAAAGAACTATTCAATAAGCTCTTGTTTGTCCAATATGTACCCTGTTGCCAAGTTGAGTGGTGGAATTAGGAGCCAAAATTTTCAGTGGTTGGACAAGGTGTTCCTCTATTCCGGGTACGGAGGATCTTTCTCAAATGGGATTTGTGGGGATATTTTGAGGATCCGCAGTTGGGAGGTTAAGCCCCTAACAATGTTTCTCCTCTCTACAACATGCCAAGACATGCAACAGACAAAGATGAGTTATGCATTCAAACATTTGTTGGTAACAGGTATTTGACTTTGATGATGTTTATACAAGTAGAAAGTACGATGGATTGATTTATATCATTGATTCAGTTATTTCCTTTAATGAAAGTAACTTTTTTTGTCAACATAATTGGTAACCAATTAGATCAGTTGATCTTCCAACTGAACATGGAATGTATATGTGTGTGCACAAGAGATAGGTTTATTTGATGGATTGTTATTTCAGTGTTCCATTATGTGAATAATGAATATGAGCGTATTTTCTAACTGAATGTTATTGCCATAGTTAGCAATGGAAGGAGAAGGGATATTAGAGAGGTATTTGATGCCCTAAATGATACAATGGTAGTTGATGCTCTAAATGATATAGCTGTATTTGATGCCCTAATTGATACAATGGTATTTGATGCCCTAAATGATATAGTAGCGTTTGGTGTCCTAAATCATACAATGCTATTTGATGCCCTAAATGATATAATGGTATTTGATGGTAATGGTGTTTCGATAAAGTGGCATAGCTATTTGTTCCTAAGTGGCATATACGTATAAACTTGGGTTTTGCAGAAGCATCCCTAAACGGATTTCGGTTTTTAATTCTACGGTATGTAGATTTTTCCCTTATTAAAATCATTAATGGTGTTTTCAAATTGTTAGTTATGAAATTTTCTATTTAACTATTTTGTAACCATTAATCTCATTCACATAAACATAACTGTTATACTTGTCTTCCTATGAATATGAAGTATTAACTATATTTCTTTGATATGATATGATATTAGTTAAGACCCAAGAAAAGAGGATGTTACAGACCGGGTCGTGCCTCAATGGGGGTCTGATTTGAGGGAGTGCTTCAAAGATGAAGATGATGCAAGATGCTATGGTTTGGTTCCATTTCTGAGGTGGTGGAAAATAGTAAACAATGTGGAATATATAAAACAAATTGATATGTCCTAGAAGAAGCTGAAAGATAAAATTGTTAAATATGAATGGAGTGTTGCAAGAGTGGAGTCTTTACTTTACGATGCCTTGTTGTCAAAGAGCTCGACAATACAAGAAGTAGAGGGATGCATTTTGAATGGAAATAGCTGATGGCAAGGCCTAGTTTTTGTGCAATTTTTTTTTTTTGAAAATGTAGAGCAATTGAAGGAAATATAGAAGAAAAAATGACATTTCGACAGGACAATGGAAGTTTCCTTTTTGGAAGAAATTGGTTTTGAGATTGAACCCACAGAGAAGGATTGAGGTGTGACAAGGGAAAGTGATGTTAGCAATGGACTTGCATAATCAACCCTTATCAATTCTAATAGATTAGGTTAATTAAGTGTTTGTCAAAAAAGTTAAGTGTATATGGGGTATTTGTAAAAACGTAAAGTGTTTTTATATAAGGGATATGGAGATCCAATGTGGTAGAAAGGTTAGGTTTAAAGTTAGATTTTGACTAGTATAATTATGTTTGGAAGATAATCTTTGTTTTAAAACTATGTAATGTTCCCTCTTATTATTAATAAGATATAAAGTTGTTGCTGATCAAAATATATATATATTTGATTTATATATTATATTATAAGAACAATGTATATGTGAGAACTAATTAATTTAAGATTTGTTATTAGTATTGATATTAAGAATTCATATTATTAACGATTCTATTAGATTATGAATAATATTCGTTCAATACATTATTTCTTTATTGATTCATTAATATATAATATTATATTCTTTCATCATTTTATTGAGTTAATTTCATTGAAGTGTATTTGTTCATTAGTTTTATTGTTATTATTTATTATTAAATTCTATTCTAAATTGAGGACATCATAGTCTGTCCTTTCGAAAAATTGTTTATCCATGAGCAATTATATGTTTTCAACATTCACCAAGAATGTCCTCTTCCAGAGATATGTAATCTCTGCCTTGTATGGTTCACTAAGCAGATTTCCCTTAATCACGGTGCATTAAGGTGTCTTGGTAGCAGTTCTGACTTAATCACAACACAATAGGGCTTCCTTGTAGCAATTTTCCCTTAACTATCATTGCAATAGGGTGCTGTTAACAGTTCTCCCTTAACGAAATCATAGTGCAGTAGAGTGTCTTTATAGAAAATCTCCCTTAATTGCTATTGTAATAGGGTGCTAGTTCCCCCCGAACCAATTCTATAGTATGGTGCCCTTAGCGGCTCTTCTTTAATCAGAATCCAATAGGGTGCCCTCATAGCAGTTCTCCATTAACTACTACTGCAATAGAGTTCCCTTAGAGGCTCTTCTAAACCATAATGCAGTTGGGTATCCTCAAAGCAGTTTTCATCCACTGCTATTACAATAGGGTGCCCTTCGCGATTCTGTCTTAGTTGCAACCCTTTTCCCCTGTAGGTGATATTGAAGTCTGTCCTTGGATTCCCTTTAGGAATCTTGACATTCATCATGAATGCTCCCACAAAGAATATCTTCGATCATGTTTCAACACGCATTAGCAATGTCCTTGATTTGTTTTCAACACTCACTAAGAATGTCCTTGATCTCTTCTCTGGAGTTTGTTACACACTCTTCGCATTCTTTATATGAAATGATATTTATATAATTTCCTAGACTTAGTGTATATACTATATATGTGATTGTCTTCTTTACATCTTCATAATTTTGGCCATACAAGCCTTCATAAATTGACACTTTATCACTGTCAATGGCTCTTAGTATTTGTGCCTAATTGTCTTCTCTTTCCATACCACCTCATACTTGTTTTTAATATTTTACTGCCTTCATAAAAGGATGCAACTCTTTAGACATATATAACCATTTCAATGGTCATGGCATTGACTAACAATTTTTTTTTGACTTGATATCTACTTTTAACCTCTTTTCATAATTACCATACCTACTTAATAAAGATTTGTGAATATTTGCTTCATTTATTCACTTATCTTTCAAAATCCTTTTTCCCCAAATTACTTTCTCTATCACCAAACTACAAACTGATTTTTAATCTCTTAATACTTGGACAAAGGGTGCGAGTGGAGAGCAATTTACTTTTATTAAAAAAATACATTACCCTCTTTGCTAACCTCAATGCTTAAATTCTTTTTCCTTTTAAGTTAATTGTTACATTTTTAGCTGCTACTTTTCCGTTGCTTAATTGCTTCTTAAATGGTTATCATTCACTGCTTTGTAACAAAACTTAATCACTTGATTAGATATAAGAACTGAATCACTGCACAACCTTTATTAACATGTCATTTTTCTTTTTTTTATAATTACTGAACTTAATCGGACTTGTTCGAATCTCCAATCATAAGTTTCCTTAGTTTGTTGCCTTTACAAGTTCTATTATCTTGTTTAATACACTAACTGCCAAATTAAATGAAATTGCTGCTCGATAACCTTCTTAATCTCTGTTGTTTAGAGACTTCACTGACTGTCTATTTTAGTTTGTATTGTCCCCAACTAACCTATGGATTGAAAGTGATGTTCACATAATAGCAATATATATCTGCTAAATCCCCATCATATATGGCACAACTAGAGCAAAACACATGGTGGCTTATTGTTTTGGACGATTTCCTCACAGCTCAAATTATTGTGCCAAGTCCATTCTTTGTATTTGGGGTGACTTCACATCAATAGTCCTCAGAGGATTTCAAAGAGCATTGAAAAGAAAAATGAATCCTCTATTATTAAACGATTCCTTGTTTTATCTTTTACCCTACACGATGGTAGGATCATGTTCAAATACCACTGTAATGTCCCTCATGAAATATTGGTCGAATTTCCCTGCTACCCTTCTAAGAATTTGTCAAATAGGTTGCTTGCATAACAATCTCAAGTTTGCTAAAGAGTGTTTGAACATATGCTTTAAAAGTGAAATAGAAACAATAATAGAATAACAATTTACTAAGAAAATTTACATGTAATTAGAATCTGTAGAAGCAGAAGAATCAAAGAGTTTACTAGCAATCTATGTGTAATAAACAAAATATGGAGAAGTTTAGTGCTGGGGCTTGAAAATTTCCTTCAAAATTTTGGGTATTTCTTTAATATTACAATGTTTTTGTGAGTTTATAATGTCTCTGTAGAAGGTTTTATGGTTTGTGGTTTAAGGTTATGTGCTTCAAGAACTTGTATTTTTGTTTTAAACCCAAAATGTTATTTTGTTTGGTTATCATTTTCAGCCACTTAAAGGGTCATGTTCGTGGTGATGAGTTTTTCTTTTTGTTTCCCTAGGTTCTATCATCTTCATGTTCTCGACTTTGTTGCTAAGTTTATATCTCGAGTTTGGTTATGTTCTAAGGTTGGCAATCCTAAATATTTCCAAACTTATCTTGTCGGTTTTTCTAAAGTATAACAATACCTATTTAGTTCAACCCATGATGTTAATGTTTTATGCTGCAACTAATGGTCTATTTTGTTGTTAATGTCACTACTCGCAATTACTATTTCTAGCATGTTATATTATCTTAAGTATTCACATTTTGACGATAAAAAATGTGACCATTGGAGTTGATTGCAAATGCGTGAGGGAGTTACACCTAGCATGTTGTGAACAATTAAGGAGTTGTAACATTTTCTTTTTGCAATTGAAGGTTGTGGATTGTTAAAGGTCTTTCTACTAAAGGTTCATATTTTAGCATCTGCAAATTCGAACAATGATCTTATGTTTCAAAGGATGAAGTTGCTCGAGATTTAAATCAAAGAGTGTTGTGATGATTGTTAGATAAAGTGTGACCAAGATCAATGCTTGTCATGCACTTATGATCAAAGTTATTGGGTATTTTAATGATCACGGACCTGCAAGTCTGTAGTCCGTTGGGCCAAATTTGATGATGTGTGTGGTGAGGAGTAAGCCAACTCAATGGCCAATGTTAGAACAACCAATACACACTGTTCGAGCAAGCAAATCAACAATCGTTATTCAAATTCATTTCAAATTTGATTAGAGCATTTTCTCATGTGAGTGAAGAATGGTGAAAGGTCTATTTCTTTTGTGTTTCTAAAGGATTTAAAAGAGAGTTAGAGATTATTGATACTCACAAATGCAAGCAAAGAGTTTTCAACAAAAATGTTAGTGTTATGAGCAGAAAGCCATAAGTTTATCCTCTATGTCATCTTGGTTATTTTAAGGCATGTCTCGGTCAATTTTGTACTAAATTGTGAGGTTTTAGTCTGAAAAGGCTTGTAGAAATAAGTAGTGTGAAATTGAAAAGGAATTGAAAAGAATTGTAGAGTCTATTTTCGTGCCCTAGTTTCTTTTTTGTTGTTGCTAATTTGTTGTCATTTTTGGGATGGCACCTCTAAGAAAGCATTCAAGACGAACAATGCACTTCTTTGATCAATTGAAGGAATCAACATGTGATAGACGTAATGGTCCCCTTTTATTCCTAGGAAAGACTAAGAGATGTGTCTCTTCCTAAATCGTTGCCTTAACATATATTTGTATTTATTTATATTAATATAATCTACTATAAGAATTTATATTAAAAATATATTTGATTTGTATATTAATATTAGAAGAAAAACCCAAGTTGTCGGTCCGAGTTCAGGTTTGTGGGTTCAGGCAATTTTGTTCCCATTTGGGTTTGTGAGTATATATAAAAAAAGGAGAAACATGCATAATTGTAAAACTAAGTCATTTCATAGTATGAATACATGTTGCTTGATCATTGATTAATGCCAAAAGTCAAAGATAAACATTAAATACTTGCTCATTAATCTATGTTCATAATTGTAAAGAAAATCATACATTGATTTACTAAATGCGAAATGAAAATTCAAAACATAGACTAGTTCATCAAAAAATAAAGTTTGAAACATAATGGTAAATGAAATTCAAAATCATAATGACAAGTTTTTTTAATAGTTTATCAATGAGCATAGTATTAATGCCCTTCAAGGGTCAAATGGGTCATCCAAAAATGAGGGATCAATGGCTTCATCTTTGACCGTAACTATATCTAGATCTTCATCGTCCGAACCCAAACCGGTTCCACTAGACCCAGATGCTGCTATATCATCATCATCCTCACCATGACCATCCATCCTAGATGGTCATATCCAAGTCATCAGACTCGGTTGCTACGTCCCACAACTTCTCTAGCCCCTTCTTGTATCTTGGATCCTTCCATGACAAGAGACACAAGTTGTGAATATCTACCAAGTCCTCTCCTTTCTTGCGATCCAACGGGTTACACTTCTCTGAGTGGATAAAGGAGTATGTACTCCAATTCCAGTTAGCATAAGAGCTCACAACCTAGAGATACAACCAACAAAATGAAAAAAATATAGAAATTGTAATACAATAGAAATTTAAGAGTGCTAATTCTACAAACAAGTGGCCGTAAAAAAAGGAAAAAAAATTTAAAAACTTACTTGTGCTAGGATCTTAAGGGCAAGAGGCTGGAGATACATATAAACTTGCCCATTTAGGTACCATCATCCAATGCCATCCATTCTACTTTGCTCGTTGATTCCATCAAGGTCTGCATTTTTTCCTAAGACAAAATTTTGCAAACTCTCCTAACATTTAATGCCACCTCAGGATCACTAAAGAGCTTGCTCAATGCCTTCTTATACCCACTAGCAACCTCAGGATCTTTGTATGGTGGCACTCTACCAGGAATAACAAATATCTCACTGCTATAATACTCGGGAGATAGTGCATATGCCTAGAGGTGTAAAGGTGTAGTCATCTTGTTCCAATGATGAAGAACAATTGACTCCACCTTTTTGTACAAGGTGTTCTCAGGATCATGCTCTTTCCATATGAATGACTTGAGATGTCAAATGATGTTCAGATAAGTTATCTTGTTGTAGTGTTTAGTCAAATTAAAATTCAAAATCTCTCAATAAACAAGGATAGAGTATTGTATAAAAATTTAAACTTATTGTTTTCACTCTTGTTAGCATGGAGTCCATGGCATCATAGATGCCCCCAAACAAGGCTCATCAATGTTGGCAAACCAAAGAATAGACTTGATGGGCTCAGTGAATTCTAATACATAATCCACCCAAGCCCACAAATCATCATCCAAGATCATTTCATTTACCTTTTTGGGCCCTTGTTGAATTTGATTGCTTCCAAACACCTCATTCGTTGCTAATAACCCTCTCGGACAATGCATCTTTCACCCTCACGCATCTTCTAAGGACGATTGTGTGTGAAAAAAAAAAAGTTTCAGCCACCTAATGACTTTTTAATTTTAAGTCAATAATACATTTCAAATATGTAAACAACACAAGAAACATTTTATTTAATTATGTATAGCATGACATAAAATGATAAATGAAACTGAATGAACTTTAAACTAAGTTTTAAAATTTACCTTCAATAATTCCAAGTGGGAAAAAGTTTTGAAAATTGCTTATGACATAGTGGTTTGTCATAGAAATTTGGATCTCCTCTCCCTTATATACTTTTTTCACTCGTTCAATTCGGGCGCCAATTGCTTTCATCGCCAAATTCAAAGAGTGGATAGTTAATGGTGTCCAAAAAATATGATCATATCATACTTCTACCAACGCACTTGCAACCCTACAAGCTTTAGCATTGTCTATTACTACTTGGACAACATTATCAACTCCCACAAATTCCACGGATTCAATCAACCGCCTTAAAAAACATTGCTCCCTTGGGGGGCGGCAACAATTGTTGTCTATAAATTCTATATTGTAGCCAACGGGTAGAATAGTATCCAAATGGGCGCGTGACTTTTGAGTCACCCCTTTGGGAAAGTATATGTACACATTTCGGAAGGGACTTTGGATAATCATTGTAATCATCATTGGAGTTATTGTAATAAGCATATTGCGTATATGAATAAAGTATCTGTTCTATGTTATGTCTTGCTATACTACATGTGTTAAGTATTCTTTTACCCCATACGGTAAACATTTGGCGTTGTTGCCAGACAGACCTGGAATGAAGGAAATGTTATGAAAATTAATGTCAAATTTGCTTAACAAGGATAGGAACAAGATAAAAGACAAGGATGGAATACGTACAACACAAGAAGTTTTAATTTTAGCACAGCAGGTGGAGTGCAGATAGACGCTTCAGCAGATTGCCAATGGACACCGAGGGGGTGAAGGGGCACAGACAGAGGGAGTGCATTCACTTAGCAGGCCGAAGAGTGCCGAGGAATTGCTCGAAGAGACTCGACAGTGATTGAATTTGGTGGAAGAAACAAGGGAGGAGATCCTTAACCTATATACGTCGAGGGTAGAGTAGCCAAATAGAAGGGAAGAAACTCACATGGCTCAAAGTGTCGAGGGAGCACGAGCGTGAACTCTTCATTCCCAATACACTTGGTGAATGGATATAGGCGAAAAATTGAACGACTTCGCTTGAGGAAGATCTTTCACCAGGTAATGTGGTTGTCGGAAGCAACGTGGTTGTCCGAAGCAGCGCGGTTATGCAGAACAACACAGGTGCTCTAAACAACGCGGGTACTTTGAACAACACTTGTATATAGCAGGTACCTCAGAATCAGAAGAAAGTAACAATGGCAGGACCAAAGGAGAAACTGCCAAAGTTTAATGGAGATGGGACGATAGATCCGATCAAACATTGTAAGACGTGTGAAATGATATGGACAGTGAATGGTGTAACAAACGAAGATGATTGGGTTCGGTAGTTTCCATTAACCCTACAGGTTTTGGATATTGATTGGTTTGCAGATGCCAGCCCTCAGAAACTGACTACATGGGCGGACATTAGAAAAGAGTTCATAGCAGAGTTTCGACTACTACGGGACGATAATGAAATTGTAGCAGAGATATATTGCACCAAGCAAGGAAAAAACGAAACTATCCATGCCTATGTAAGACGGTTGAAAGAGCTGGTTGGGAAGATGGAAAGTCAACCAGCTGACAAATTGAAGAAACGATGGTTTGTTGAAGGGCTACGACCGGCTTTGAAAAAGAAGATGAAAATTGTACCACTAGCGTTGTACGCAAATGCATATAATTGTGCGATGGATCTAGAAAGCGAACAGAGGACAGGTAAGAAAAAGAAGCATAAATTGTCGGATTCAAACGATTCATCATCTGAAAGTAGTAGTAGTGACAAAAAATCAAACAAGAAATTTCAAGCATTACAGAAAGATATGTTTAGAATGATGGAAGAATTGAACAATTTGAAAAAGAATCTGGACTCGATGAAGGGAGAATTATGGTGCACGGATTGTAAAGAGGATGGCCACACAAAGGGTTCATGCCTGAAGAAACAATTCTATGATATCTACCAAGTTGCGGGACATTCCATAAAAGAGTGTCCATTTAACATGAAGTCAAAAGGACATCAACAAGTATTACTGATGCAGGAAGCGTCTGCAGGAACAAGCACAAACAACAATGCAACTTCGGGAGGATATCGCAACAATAATCGATGCAGAAGAGGTGGCAATAATAATGATAATAATAATGGAGGCCGAAGTCAGATACAGTATGACGCAAGTGGATGACCACTGATACATTGTCATGTGTGCAATCTCTGGGGCCACTTCGTAGAGATTATACTACGAAAGAGATGCCGCAACTACTATGCAGATGGTGTGGTCCGAGAGACCATGAAGATTCAAAATGCTTGAAGCAAGGGATAAATTTATTAAGCATTGAAGCATGTGATGAGAAGGTACTAGCCGTTACATGTGAGCAAGCAAAGAAGGTGAAATACGTTGATGTAGAAGAAGAAAAGGAATGGTCACAATAAGCACAAATAGAGC
Organism: Cupressus sempervirens; assembly: GCA_028749045.1. Classification (NCBI taxonomy): domain Eukaryota; kingdom Viridiplantae; phylum Streptophyta; class Pinopsida; order Cupressales; family Cupressaceae; genus Cupressus; species Cupressus sempervirens. The sequence continues at coordinate 194,991,924 of CM053784.1, read as the reverse complement.
TGGAAAAAAATGAGAATAGGAAAGTTACAAGTAAAAGACACTGCCGATACCTCGAAGAGGAACTTAGCTGAACAAAACTTGATAAGGCAAGTAATGCAAATAGAAGTTCCTATTAAATTAAATGACCTTCTCACAATGCCACAGCTGCAAATGGCTATAATGAATATGACACCGCTCCTAAGAGCAACGGAGGAAATAGGAAGGGATGGTAGTGGAACAACGGCAATAGACCCCATGCCGTTGTGGACGAACAATTGAGAGACAATATAAAAGTAGTAATTATTAATGTATATATGTAAATGTAGATAATATATAAAGTTGAGCATATTTTCTAAGTATAGAACTGGAAGTAATAAAGTAATGAGTATAAAGAATAGGATTATTATTGTACGGCTTTGGAAATCCTTACAGTAGCATGAAAAAGATAGATTGGGAAGAAGTAAAAGCAACCACCGTACGGTCCTAGGAGTATAAGAAAGTGAGCGTACAGACATAAGTGAGGGAACAAAGACACTATACGGACAAGCGTCAAAAGGAATTTTGGTCATATGAGCACATGTGGAGGAGAGTAGAAGGGAGTACAGTCACCATAAAACAAGGTTGTACGGCCTATTAAGAGCGTAAGCAAGAAAGGAAAGTAGTAAAGAAAAACAAAACGCTGTACGACCTAGGAAGGCCATCGTACGGCTAGGCAAAATATGATAGGAAATCACAACTGATTCACTATACAGCCAGACAAGAGAAGATATTCTACATGACACACTGTACGACTCAAGAGAAGGGAATAAGTATCACTGTACGGGTAATAGCCAGCTAGTGAATTGGATTGTACGGACTCAAGGAGAGCACTTAATGCACCGTATAGCCTTAAGGAAAGCACATGGACTGTACGGCCCTATATGGGAGATAACTAATCCACCGTACGGCTAAACAGAAGAATAGAAATTCCACAAGTGGTACATAATACACTATACGGAAAGGAAGACAGAGAAAGGAGGCGACAAGAAGTAGACCGTACGACTGTACGACACTGAGTAACACAAGTACTGATTAGTCATACTCTGTGGTGACCATACGAAGAACTGGTGGAGTCAGTGAATGATGTAGCCGTATACCGTATGGCATAGGCATAGTCAACTATACAACACAAAAGTCTGAGATCACCATACAGACTCACTTGAAGGGAAGCAGATTGCAGTACACCAGTAAAAACAGAAGAAGATAGGAGGTTCTTAAAAATAAAAAAGGATGACAGATCAAAATAGTTGAGAATGGACTAGTTGATGAGACCTGGAGCAACTGCAAGCATGGAGTGTTTGTATGCTAGAGGTGGAGATGCAAACCTTTCAAGAGGGGTGTTATGCTTTGAGGCACTCGGAGTAGGTGTTGGATGTGAGGCTGTCTTGGTGGATGCATAGAGATCTCAGAGGAGCTGATCATCCAATTGGATACACTTGGCTCGGTGTACCCAAGAGTTGGAAGCAAAGAAGGTGGCATGGGTGGCTATCAAGGTCAGATTGGCTAAGGTGAAAATATTGTGTTAGCGGAGGTTACAGATGCAACATGTTGTGAAGACCAATTTGGTGAAGGCACGAGAGGAATGTGAATGTGATGTGATGGAAAGAGATCTATCTTGTTATAGTTAGTCTATTAATGTATTCTATTTTGTTAATTTTTCGTGGATATTTTGTAATTGTTGTCTGGAGATGACTTTTCTTTTTGGGGGGGATGATGTTGTCGGTAAATTTTATATTGTAGCCGATGGGTAGAATAGTATCCGAATGGGCGCATGACGGTTGAGTCACCCCTTCGAGAAAGTATATGTACACCGTCCGGAAGAGACTTTGGATAATCATTGTAATCATCATTGGAGTTATTGTAATAAGCATATTGCATATATGAATAAAGTATCTATTATGTGTTATATCTTGCTATACTACATGCATTACGTATTCTTTTACCCTATATGGTAAACAACAATCGCATTTATTAATAGATGGTTTCTGCAATATTTCTATTCATCAAAAACATAGTCACCCCTGTTTCAATCCAAGAATCTCTTATTGGTTTGAGGAGGATGTCTACATTTTTTCTCTCACTATGCAATAAGGTGGTTCTCAACTCTTCATATCCAGGGCCTCGGTAACCACGAGGCACTTCATTTATTGCTCCCACTATCTATCTCAAATAAGGTGATCTCACTAGATTGAATGGAAGACCGTTTACAAAGAGGCAATTCCCAACCTTTACATCAACAATATCTCTCAATTCATTTTGAAATTCCCTATTTGATGGGTCTCTCTTGCACATGGTGTTTTTGGTTCTTTCTAAATCTTCTTCATCTGTAGAAGGGATAGGTAAGAGGGGATGATGTCTAGTGGTTTTCTGAGAGGGTGCATTGGTGGTTTGTGCTTTGATTTCTCTTGTTTCCCCCTTGACACTAACCTATCAACATCTTGTTGTTCTTTTTAACATGGTTGCTATTTGAGTAGCCAAGAATGTCATATCCCCATTTTAAGATAGAACTTTAGTAATAATTACATAATATGATGTTGTTAAATAAATAATGGTAATAAAGTCATATTAAACTAATACTAAAATATAAAAGTAGGAAATAATAATTATTTAATCTATATTATCAATTAAATAATATTTAGTGTGATATTTTAAATAATTAAAAAATAAAAAATGTCCAATGAGTAAACAAAGAAATAAAATTAAATACAAGAGACAATATTGTAGGAAGTATGTTAACTTTCTAAATAGAATTTAATAACAAATAATAATAAACACAAATAAGTAAATAAATAATATAATGTAGAATAATATAAATTAACTAAATTTAATGAAAAGTCAAAAGATGTTTAACAACTAGACATGACTCCTTAAAATTAAGATATAAAAGAGAGGAGAGTTTTTTTAGAGAGGGGAAAAAAGAAGAGGAAAAGATAGGATTTCAAAAAGGAAAAATGGAAGAGGAAAGTAATATGAAGAAAATAAGGAAGTGACCTTCTATAAAGGTATCAATGATCTTGAAAGGATCATAATTATGAATAGTTGTGGCTCTTCAAAAATTTTGTGATTATAAAGTATTGAGACTTTTCCAAAGGATTTTAGTTATGAAGTGTTGTGACTTTTCAAAGGATTTGTATTATAAAAGGTTGTGACTCTTGGAAAAGAAGAAGGTAAGAAAGGTATGTTTATGAATTATATTTGTTTAAATATGTTTATGAATTTATCTATATTAATGAATCACACTTGTGGATAATTTTGTGTTAGCTCATGGGGTTAACACCATGGAGATTAATGAGACTCGAAGGATGGAGCATGTGAAATATAAAGATCTCTATTGTCTGCCATGATCAAGAATCAATGTGCTAGAATATTTAGATGATGTCAACATATGCATATGTGATTGGCCTTGGATAGAGGATGTCCCGTCCAAGAAGAATCTTAAAAGGTGCGCTCCCAGGAAGACAGAGAGGTAGCTATGAGCTAGGAAGCTTGATCTGGAGATGTCCTTCAGATTGGAGTTAAATTAGAGGGTAGAAGAATATAGTTAGTTTTGTTATTGTTGTGATTCTAACCATTAATTTGCAGGTATTACTTGTCCCAAACTAACCCTAATAGTGGGAACATTACAAACAACCCTTCTTCTTTGTATTCAAGCCCTCACACATATTGATCCCTTTATCCCTAGGGCTATAAAATGATGTTTAACTAAGTAATAGGATTTTCTATATTGAGTTTGGCAAAAACTGCATTTCCATATAACCCCCCACCCCCCAATCCTCCATGACATTTTTGAATTCTTGATATATACTTCCACAAAGGAGAACTTTTATCAATTTTAAATTTTTTGGATCCCTCCTCACCCACTGAGCTCTAACTACTCATTGTTGCTATAACAAAAATAAAAAAATATATATTTCAAAGCTTATACAAAAACTTGATAAAATCTAAAACAATACAAAAGCTTAAAACAACTATCAAAGAAGCAAAAGGAAGGATCAAATGTGTACCTGGAACACTCAACACTAATTATTGGAAGAATTTGAGACTCCACAAACAATCTCTACAACCTTCTCTTCAAATTTGCAAAATGGGCACACCAAAATGGGAGAGCAAAATGAGAGATTGAATGAGTGAAATGATTTCTATTAAGCTCCTTTTGAGGTTACCAAAAACAACATAATACAAAACTAATTTTTTAAGTCTTTTTTTTCACTTCATGGTCTCCCTTACCACAAGTTCGTTCGAGCCCTCCACAAGTTCGCCTGGGTCCACGGCAAGTCCCCATAGGGTCCTAGTTTCAGCTTGCCGATCTGCTCGGGTCTACGTTGGCACATACCTTGATGGACCCACATGCCAAAACACGGACCCCATGGGGATTCATTGTGGACTTGCAACTAATTTGGACCATTTGCAGACCCATGCCCAAATCCAGGTGGTAGGATCCTAACACAATAACGCGAAGAAAAACGTATATTTGAGAATTAGTTAATTTAAGATTTGTTATTATTATTGATATTAAGAATTTATATAATATTAATTATTGTAGTATATTATTAATTATATTCATTCAACATATTATTATCTCTATTGATTCATTAATATATGTTATCATTATATCAATTAATATATTATATTCTTTCAAAATTATATTGAGTTAATTTTCATTATAGTTTATTTGTTCATTAATTTTATTGTTATTAAATGTAATGTCCCTGTCCAAATCTGATTGAAACTTGCTATATTTGCTTTTAGAAATTTTGTCAAACACTTGTATTAGAAAAGGGATATATGACTGATTTTGTTTTCAATTTGTTTTCAGAATAAGAAAGATGACTTCTAATATCGTAGGATGACTGGGAAATGACTTCTCTTCTGCTTAGTCTACACCTAACATGAAATGCAATTCTTTTTTTGTTTTTTCTTGATGCAATATATGACATCTATTCAATACAAATTAACACTTACAGCCAAGTGACATTATGTCAAACAGTTGGCATGCAAACTAACATTATATTTCAAACTTCAAAATTGATATTTTGCTGATATAAAATCAGGTTACAATGCTTTCAACAATCTAACTAGACTGTCTATATAGAACCATGTAGATGTATTTTCAGATAATGAATAAACATGAAGATAAAATGAAGGGAACCTGAGATTGGTAGGCAGCCTAAAAACTCATCAGAATCTGTCATGCACTATAGCAATATTGTTCACAGCATTGTAGCAATACTATTTACAACCACTATAGTAATAACAGTATTCACGATTCCTATAGCGATGACATTGTTTACGATTCCTGTAGCGATCGCACTGTAGTAAATGGGTATAAACTTCCTAATATGCCTCCGAATTAGTTGCTTAACTCCTTCCAAAGTGCAGATAAAATGAGGGCATCGAATGACCCTTAAATCTAAAGTGTATCTTCTTCATGAATTGCTGCAAAAACTCAATAAGCTTCAACAAGATGACTGAAATATCACCTCCAGCAAATGCAACAATATTAGTTGATAGTTTCATAGCCTCAAAGTTGCCAATCAAAGAGAATTATCATTCTCAATGACTGAAATGTCCTGCAGAAACCCTTGGCTCCACAAGTGCACAAGCAAATGTCAATATCAAATATGGATGCCCTACAATGAGGCTCTCTCCTCTATTTATTCTATTCCTTCACCCCTTCTAGAAGAAAATAAAATATTATTTTATTGCACTTTTCTAGAAGCTTCCTCCTTTCCAACACTAATTAGTTGTGCTTCTAGAAGATTCCATTTTTCATATAATATTATTTTAGTGACTTATGATTTAATATCTATTTTATTCACTTTTTAATTAAATTAATTAAATATAAAGTCACCTTTTAATTTTTAAATTATTTAATGACTTTATAAAAAATTAATTTAATTATTTCACCTTATTTCTCCACTTAGCCTTCAAAGAATGAAAGGCTATGAACTCCATTGAGAGGGTAAAAAGATGGGGACATCACATGAGTCTGCACAATATTTGGTAGCATATGTAAAGTATCAACCTTCTTTTTCTATAAGAATATCCTCAAACATTAAGGAAAAGATATGAGCAAATAACCCTTATAGTATGTGTTAGTGAACGGTTTTTCCCCTCAGTTGTTTAAGTTTATGTTAACAAGAAAAACCTACTTTCACCACAAATGAGTCTTGATGAACTACAAAGGCACAACTCCCTTCTAGAATAATTTGCAATACAACTTTTATTAAAAATGAATTATAACTGTCATTTTTTTGACCCAAAAGAACTTAAGGAAAGATGTAAACATCCCTTCATAACCATAAAAGAATGTTGCAGATTTGAGTAGTCGCACTGTTAGATATATGCCACATGACATACAATCTTCAGAAATTTAGAACTATGATCAAACTCACCAAACCAATCAAAATGAAAAGAACTACAACACCATTAATGAAACAACATCCATATGGAAATGAAATCATACAAATTTCACCACCAGTAATATAACCACATGATTATCAAATAGATACTCCAGAAATAACCAAACGATCACTTCTATTATCTTTAACTTCACTATCCGATAGTAAATAAAAGAAACAACTAAAACTTACTTGTAAAAGCAAAATCATGCAAAAGTCCAGAGAGCCGACCCTTAAGATCGCTTAAAATATTACATATATAGCCACTCAGGGCTTTTTGAATTCCTTCAAAGTGTAACTTCCTTCCGAAATTTCAAATGTTTCTAACAACAAAATTTTTTAAACAATGATAACCAAAAAAAGGAAAAACATGTAGGTGACCCTTCACTTCTTCTTTAAGCTCCATTTGTAGTATCGATATTGGCATGAGAATCTTGGGTGTTAGAACAGTTGCCACCGCTTTCCTTCGAAACCTTGCGCATTGCAAGAAAACCAATCAACTCCTTTTGTTGTGGGACACCTAGCTGTTCCAATCAGAGCTTCCACATTTTCTTGATTCGGCAGATATGATCCATTTTTTTGTCTTGTACCACCAGGTGATCAGAACTAAAATCATCATAGAGTCTGCCCTAGCAACCATGGTTAGATCGTGAACATATACTCCGCTTGTTTCTTTCAGCAGCTAAATTTTAGAGAAAAAGGCAATCTCTGCCTCCTTAGGGGGCTTTTCAATTTGGTCCTCATTTCCCATGATCTTAACATCAATACACTTTATGTCAGCAATCAAGATCTCCTTTAGGCATCCTACCCCCTTAAGCAATTCGAAGCACTCTTCTAACCCTTGTTCCATCACTATGTTCCACACTCCAAATTGACTCGAGGTGTTTCTCGACCCCAAATTAGCTCGAGTGATGAATAGAAAATCGGCATTGATCTCAGCTCCAAGGACTTCATAAATTTGTCTATGCCATACACTTGAACTTCAGAAATTTCGATGATATATTCATCCCATTTGATTTTCTCAGAATCCCAGGCATTCATTTCTAACTCCAAAGCTACCATTGACGTATCAGCTCTAGCACTGGTATTGGTAAAATGAGAAAAATAATTAGTTGCCTAAGCATGCACAGAGTTAAACCGCTCACAATAAGCCTGAGCCATGGAGCAATCTCTTTTAACCTGCGTGATGAAGCTCTTGTTCAAGGGAGACTCAACATCAACAAATGTAATGGCATTTGGCAAGGCTTCTGCATGTGGACTCTGTAGCTCATGAATGTACTCAACCATTTTCCGCATTGATTGTTTTAATTCTTGTTTATCTCTCTAATCCTTCCATATCCACTGGGAAATTCTAGTGTTCCCTACATTCCATATCTTCATGTTAGTGGCTCTAGAAGTAGGACCAAGGATAGTCTTCTTTGCCACATAGTCTTAGAGTTGTATTTCGTCTATACTTTTCTCAGTTGTTGGCTTCATTACCTCTGCAACCCACTATCCTGTATCTTCATCAATGTTCAACAATGTTTGAATCTTTGGCCTTTTGGTCTTGGGAGTCTTTCCATGACACTTACTTACCAAGTCACCCATTGCGAGCATCATTGGAACTATGCCTCTCTTCTTGCTTACCAATAGCTCAAACCAATTGGGGATAGTAGGGTTCTCTTTGGGAGGAGTTTGTAACACAGGCAATGAGCTAAGAGACATCACACTCAAAGTATTAGCACCCTATATCGCTTGTTGGCACCCCTATTCCATGTCATGTATTAGGAAATCCCCTATTTCTTTTGCCTCCTCTCTAAAATAAAGTTCTATTGTTGTTGGTTGGTCACGAATCTCATTCAAGCCCTTTTATTGCTCTTGCCTCTTCCTACTACAAGAACGAGTCCACTTAACAGATGGAGGGAGTTAAATTGAACCTTGAACAGGATGTTCAGGTTCAACACTTGATTCTGGCTTTCCTACAACAGGAGAAGCAAACACTTTGTTAGAAATGAGAATAACCAAGGGTGAACTTGAACTATCATGAACCCTTTGAAAACTACGGGCCCTTGATCTTGATTACTTCTTGCTCATGAGTCATTTCTCTGTTCTAGCTAAGACTGGTAGGGTTCTTGCTTGCAAGTCATCTTCCTCTGGCATTGTCTAGTCAATCTCCAGTAATGGGTAAGCTTCTACTTTTTCAATGTAAGAAAGGTCAACAGTTTCTTTGTAATCCTCTTCAGTTACGCCTAAGACATTTGGTGGGAGACTGAACTCTTTGATCTGTGCTAACGTCGGTCTAGATCATAGCCTTTTTCTAACTTCAAAATCATCCTAACAATCGGCCCAAAAGCCTCCTAAGTGGGGAACATGCAGAGCAGAGGAACTTAGTTCAGAATACTTTAGGGCAAATTCTTGGCTGTCAAAATTGGGTTTAGCAAAGTAAGTCAGTAAGCTCATGTATTTAATCTTGACTTTGAGCTTGAGGGCATCTTGAATGGTTTTTCATTTATAGTGTCCAAGCTCGATAGGGAATGTGTAACCTGAACCTTTCCTTGCCTTACAACTCTTCTCAACCTTTGCCAATTGTTTGCATATTTCCATCAACACAAAATAGTCAAGGCAATGGCGAGGTAGCCATAGTGGCTTGCCTTCGTATCCCCCAATCCTGAGATAAGTGAATTTGGGAAATTGGGTAAAGAAACTGCCATAAAAAGAAGGTTTGACTTCCTAATTGCTCGTAGACCAATCGAATCAAATTCTTGGTCAACATGTTCTTGTTCTTGTCCTAAAATAGGCACAAGAACTGCTGAAAATGCTCCAAGAAAGCATGGTTTTATTGTGTACAATGTTCGCAAATGTACACATAGAATGGACTAGTGAGAAGGGTTAGAAACTTTCATATAAATGCAAGCGGTTGTTAACTTTGAAACAATGAGCACATCATTATTCAATTGCATGGTTCTTCATTCCAGAGCAATGAGTTGGTATTAGTTCAAAGTCATGAGACCTGGATATATTCCTTTCGTGTAAGTATATAATATGCATGCTTCCTCTGAGAAACTGCATCTGCTCATTGAAGATTTTGCACTTGTTCCAATGGCTTTGGGTAGTGGATAAGAAGCTATAGTGGCATGTATCTAATGTTATAAACCTTGGTGACTTCATAATGAAATTAACGCAGCTGAGATAGGAATTATGTGATCTGGTTGGATAATGTTTTGCTAACAAAGACCACAAACACATATAAAACTTAACCAATCTCAGACCAGGCATGTCAGCAAATTAAAATACTATTGGTAAAAGAGCAAATATAATGTAGAAGGAGAAAAATTCCCAAGGCAGAAATTATTTTATCCAAAAGACCACAATAATATATTAGCAAACGCAGCAATGATTCACAAACTATCATGTTAGCTATGAGAAACTCGGACCATATTAAAGGCTATGATTAATATTCATGGAATAATTTGTAATTATGAAGACTATTGTTTGTTATATAAGACAAAACCAACAATGTAGAGTGAGAGGCATATAAGAAGTTGTCCATAATGGAAGGATGCATTCTTTAGGATAATGCATTTTTTAGAAGAAGTCCTCTCTTTATGAAATGAGAAAGACAAAAATGGAAGATGTGTAGTAAATTATTCAAAGATACAAATTTTATCGTGCAATACGCACAAAGGTATATCCACTTAACCCACCCTTTTTGCTGCCCAGCAATATAATTTCTGAGGTACCCTTCAACCAATTTGTTGACTATCTCCGTCTGTCCATTTGTCTGAGGGTGGTAAGTAGTACCCAGAGAAAGTTCGGTCCCACACAATCTAAAAAGCTCCTACCAAAAATTGCTCATAAACTGACGATCTCGGTGACTAACACTTGTTTCGTGGTAATCCATGCAATCGAAACACCTCACGAGATTATAGTTTGGCAACCTGTGTTGCTGAATATGAAATAGTGACCGGAAAAAATGTGCAAACTTGGTCAAGCGATCAACCACCACATATACGTAATCATTACCTTGTGCTTTTGGCAACCTTGTGATGAAGTCCATGGATATAAATTCCCACTTCCTATTTGGAATTGGAAGTGGCTGTAATAAACCAACAAGATATGTATGGTCCTATTTGTTCTGCTAACAAACAACACACTCCCTAACATATCATAGAACATCAGATTTTAGTCCCTTCCAAGTGAACCTCTCTCGAACTTGTCGTTGGGTTTTGAAATACCCAGGATGGCCTACCAATGGTGAATCATGAAAGAACCTCAATACTATGTTCTTTACTTTTGATCCTGCAGTCAAGAAGATCCTCCCCTTGTAAATGATAAGATCATTCACCACTGTGTGCCTATCATCCTGCAGTGACCCATCAATAATACCTGAAGCCCAAGAATCCTTAGCATATTTTGCCACAATCAAATGACTCCACTCCTTTGAAACCTCAGCCATAGAGCTCAAATTTGGTCGGCGAGACAAAGCATTAACGACTATATTCTGTGAACCTTTGACAAAAGAAATGTCAAAGTCATAAGATTGCAACTTGCTTACCCACTTATGTTGATAGTCATTAAGATCCCGCTACCCAGGGAAATGTCTCAAGCTATTATGGTCTATTTTTACAACGAACTTACTGCCCACTAGGTACTACCTGAACTTGGCCAACACATGCATAATGGCCAACATTTCCTTGTCATATATACTGTAGCTCCTCTTAGGACCTCTCAGCCAATTGGATGTTTGTCTTGCATAAGGATAGCTCCAATCCCCTCACCTAAAGCATCACACAGCAACTTAAAGGGCTTAGTGAAATCAGGCAATGTAAGCACTGGGCAAGTAGTCATAAGTTGTTTGAACACCTCAAAGCATTCCTGTGCCTCATGAGTCCAAACAAAAGCCCCTTTCTTGGTCAAATCTGTAAGTGGTGTTGCATGGCGAGAATCCCCATTGACAAATCTGCGATAGAATCCACATAAGCCCAAAAGTCCTCTAAGTTGTGTCAGATTCATCGGAGTAGGCCACTCAACAATTGCCTTGACCTTATCCGAATCCATCTGAACTCCTTTTGCACTAATGATGTGACCCAAATATAATAATTTTGTCATGCCCAAGTCATATTTAGATTCCTTGGCATATAGAGATTGGTTACCAAGAATACCCAAAATTATGTCAAGATGTGCAAGATGCTCTTCTCATGTCCTACTATAAACCAAGATATCATCAAAGAAGACTAACACAAATCGCCTCAACTGCGAATGAATTACCCTATTCATAGTAGATTGGAATGTAGTAGGGGCGTTGGTTAGCCCAAACGGCATAACCACAAACTCAAAATGTCCACAGTGGCAACGAAAAGCTATCTTCTCAATATCTTCTTCCCTCACACGAATTTGGTGGTAACCTGATCTCAGATCAATTTTGGAGAAGTACTTGGCACTATGCAATTCATCAATCAACTCATCAATCCTTGGAATGGGATATTTGTTCTTGATTGTTCTTTTGTTAAGCATTCTATAATTAATACACATCCTTAGGGTACCATCCTTCTTTTTAACCAATACCACTGATGAAGCAAAAGGTGATTTACTTGGTCTAATATGCGCCATAGCTAGCAACTCCTTGATAGTTTTTTCTATCTCATCTTTGAGCTACCTAGGGTGCCTGTAGGGAGTGACTATCACGGGCTTAGCACCCTCCTCCAATTTGATGATGTGCTCTATCCCAATATCTGGAGGTCTACTGGGTGGAATCTCGCTAAAGACCTTATCATGCTTGATCCTTAACTCTTGTATACCAGGGGGATAAATAGGTTTTTGCTGCTCTTTCTGTGTTGGCTTCAAAACACAACCTACTGCCCACTCAACCATGTCATGACGTAAGAGACTTTCTAGTTTCCTGAAAGAAATAGTCTTGCAACTAGTGTCTCTGAGTGCTTTCAACACATGAGTTTTTCCATCCATCTCAAATCCCATTTCCCTCTCACGAAGGTTGAAGGCCGTCATGTAACCATGTCATTCCCAAAACCATATCTGTGTCTCCCATGTTCACCACATAAAAATCTGCTTTGAACTCATAATTATTCAAGCGCATGGGCAAATTTGAAATCATCTTGTCACACATAAGAGTGTAACCATTAGCAACCTTAACTCAAATTCCCTCAAACTTCTCAGCGTGTATACCACACCTCTCAACAAGCCTAGCATCAATGAAATTGTGTGTCGCACCTATATCAAGAAGGGTAATAATCTTTTGACCAGCAAGAACCCCTTGCATCCTAAAAGACCCTTCTTGCTGAATACTTGTGAGACGAGCCTCTTTAAGCTTCACTTCTTCCTCTAATTCTTCATCATGTTCTAATTTTTCTAATTCTAAATCATTAATTTCAGATTGCTGGTTTGAATCAGAATCTTCAATTAGTGCCCACATTGCACGATTTGACTTCCCCTTAGGTTTCATAGGGCAATCATGGTTAATATCATATGGTCCCTTACAATAGAAGCATAGTTTCCTATTCCTTAAATCATTAAGAGTCTCACAGTCAAATGGAAAAGTAGACTTACCTTTAGCTTTGTCCTCCTTCTTAGGAAACTTCTTGTTGTCACGATTGGAAAATGGTCCCTTTGATGTAAACTTGCTGGTAGGGGCAGTGAACTGCATGCTTTGTGCCTTCTTCATTGTTTCCTGCAGTGAGGGAGGATCGAAAGCTTTCAACCAACCTCACCTTAGGATTTTTGACATCAAACCTTTCAATCAACCTCTTGTTTAACTCCTCATATGTAGTGATAAGGTCATGATACCACCACTTGTGAGCAGCTCCTTCAAGATGTAGTGTGGCAAATCTTATGGCATCCTCTTCAGGCATTGGTCTCAAAGAAAGATAATTATCAAGTTTTTGAACCCAAGACCTAGCTGTGCATTTGTTACTTCCATCATAGTAAGGCATGGAAATCTTACCAAGTGTTTGTTGATAGTCATTTCTTGGAGCATAGTGATCATTCCTTCCTCCTCTCCTATTTCTTTGATTTATGAATTGATCAAATGTCCATATTTCTCTTATATCAAGAGGGAGAATGGTATACTCCAAGTAGGCCTGTCTAGTTTCGTCTTCAAAAGAAACAACTGGAGCAGCATGTGGTTGTTCTTCTCTTGGTGCAAAGGTGGGAAAAAGAGGCCTAGGGGCTAATCCTCTAGTATCTTCAGTGCAATGTATAGAGCTTTCCTCATTAACTCCACTATGTTCAGTGGTGTTTTGATTTTGAGTGGCTTGTCGATCCATTTTTGCTAATAAATGTGACATCATATCAAGAATGATATCAAATTTCCTTTCAGCTCTTGCATCCCAATTTTCTTCTTCTGCCATATTTTGAACTGTTTTGCCAGTATCTCTATCTCTTAATGCTTCTAAGAATGTATCCCCCTTCAACCTAAGGATTCTGATATTGTTTCTTCGATGTTCGCTGTTATAACATCTCTCTCACTTATCCCTTGCTTGACTAATCACAGGATGGCAGGATGAAGGCTCTGATACCACTGTAATATCCCTCTCCAAATCTGATTGAAACTTGCTCTATTTGCTTTTAGAAATTTTGTCAAACACTTGTACAGTAGAGGGATATATGACTGATTTTATTTTCAGTTTGTTTTCATAATAAGAAAGATGACTTCTAATATGGTAGGATGACTGAAAATGACTTCTCTTTCGCTTAGTCTACACTTAACATGAAATGCAACTCTTTTTTTGTTTTTCCATGATGCAATATATGTCATCTATTCAATGCAAATTAACACTTACAACCAAGTGACATTATGTCAAACAGTTGGCATGCAAACTAACATTATATTTCAAACTTCAAAATTGATATTTTGCTGATATAAAATCAAGTTACAATGCCTTCAACAATCTAACTAGACTGTCCATACAAAACCATGTAGATGTATTTTCAGATAATGCATAAACATGAAAATAAAATGAAGGGAACCTGAGATTGGTAGGCAGTTTTAAAACTGATCAGAATCTGTCATGCACTTGTAGCGGTATTTTCCACAGCATTGTAGCAATACTATTCACGACCACTGTAGCAATAACACTATTCACGATTCTTGTAGCGATGGCATTGTAGCAGATGGGTATAAACTACCTAATATGCCTCCGAATTAGCTGCTTAACTCTTTCCAAAGTGCAGATAAAATGAGGACATCAAATGACCCTTAAATCTGAAGTGTATCTTCTTCATGAATTGCTGCAAAAACTCAATAAGCTCAATGAGATGACTGAAATATCACCTCCAGCAAATGCAACAATATCAGCTGATAGTTTCACAGCCTCAAAGTTGCCAATCAAAGAGAACTATCGTTCTGAATGATTGAAATGTCTTGTAGAAACCCTTGGCTCCACAAGTGCACAAGCAAATGTCAATATCAAATCTTGATGCCCTACAATGAGGCTCTCTGCTCTATTTATTCTATTCCTTCACCCCTTCTAGAAGAACATAAAATATTATTTCATTGCACTTTTCTAGAAACTTCCTCCTTTCCAACAATAATTAGTTGTGCTTCTAGAAGATTCCCTTTTTCCATATAATATAATATTATTTTAGTGACTTATGATTTAATATTTATTTTAGTCACTTTTAATTAAATTAATTAAATATAAAGTCACTTTTTAATCTTTAAATTATTTAATGACTATAAGAAATTAATTTAATTATTTCACCTTATTTCTCCACTTAGCTTTCAAAGAATGAAAGACTAAGAACTCCATTGAGAGGCTAAAAAGATGGGGGCATTACATTAAAGGGGACATAACAACATCTAAATAAATTTGAGCTTTGAAGAGATCAAGTTTCATAAAAAAATTCAAAGTTGTGAGAATATGTTTTGGTGCAAATTTTCTAGTTCCAAGTTATAGTAATATAGTGCAGTGAAAACATACGGGTGATTTTGTTTTTCACATAAGAAAATCCTAGTAAAGTTAGAATCTAGAAGAACAAAATACAGCCAAGTTGGATATGTCTAAGTCTGCAAGAGCCTTGCTAGAGATTGCTAATCAATAAAAAAAAATTCAAGAATGTAAAAAGAGAAATATATTCTAGCGAAGATGGAAATGCAAAATTTTCCTTGAAAGAATGCACAAGTCATGCCAAGTGCACACAAGATATATTGGATGCTTGTGTCCTTGCACATGTGAGGATTAGCTCCACATGCAAAAGAAAAATGAAAAAAAAGGAGAAAGCTGGAAGAGCAGCATAATGAAATTAACTAAATGATGTATTCAAACTATTTCAATCATGATGACTCACGTATAATTTATTTAAATGGTTAAAATAAGCCAAAATATTCTAGGGGTTTTTTTTTTTTACACTAGATTTATAGGCTCTATCAACTTTTTGTATACTGAATTCTATTTTAGTTTTGATATGTACAAATCAGTTATTGTTTACTTACTATGTGATCTATACTCCAAGAAACTTCATTTTGTTTTTGCATTGAATTCTTTTGCAC
Source organism: Cupressus sempervirens (assembly GCA_028749045.1). Lineage (NCBI taxonomy): Eukaryota > Viridiplantae > Streptophyta > Pinopsida > Cupressales > Cupressaceae > Cupressus > Cupressus sempervirens. The sequence goes on along the minus strand of CM053784.1, from coordinate 194,976,021 downwards.
TTTCCATAATAAATTTGTTCATTCTAATTCTTTCTTTTTCACATTAAAATGTTAATTAACTTGTATGTAATATCATCTGGAAATGTTGCGAGTATTTTTTCATAAATGTGAGTATATTTTTACAGGATTACTTCGAGACAACACATCAACTTTTAGAGCTTTCCTCACACATTATTATTCCCATGCATGGACAGCCCAATCTTTGGCCCACAAATCTTCTATGTGGTTATGTCAAGTGCGTGTTCCTAATTCAATTTATGTGGATTTTATATGGTTGTTCCAGCACTAATAACCATTATTATGAACAAAATGATTTGGGTAGCAATTGGACATATTTTGTAAATTGTTTTTCATAAATAATCAACTAGAACAATAAACTCTGTATATTTTACTGTTAGTATACTTTAAAATAGAAGAGCAGTTATACATGCATGCACTTCTTATGTTTTGGAGCAAACTTTTAATAAAAAATGACTAGCTATGTGTTTAGATCATTTAGTGAAGAAATTTATACGATTGGAAATTGAATAGAGAAATGAACATGCCCATTAAACTCTTGTACAATTTTTTATTTTTATTTCTTACCGGTAAATGGCTGAAGCCTAATTGATTATATTAATGAAATAAATAAACAAGAATCTTCGTTCAAATGAACACTGGTAGGAAAGAATGGAGAAAAAAATCTCCAATCTAGCCCAGGACCAAGTCCTATGCAAAAGTTACAGAAGCAAAAAAGGCATACCCTAGTTTTAGATCTTTGCGAAGGGCAAATCCTTCTTTACTGCATGATCACTTTTATACATGATCCCATGCTATATAATCACTGTTTTATTTGAGTTTGTATACATCTATCCTCAATACAGTTGAGGTCTAAGAAAGGCACTCCTTCCTTTACATCTTTGGTAATATAATTGAAAAGAACTCTTGATTAGATGTTATCGCACTTTTGAGTTTCCGGAGTGTAGCCACATGTGAAGCCTCTTACCACAATAATTACGAGATTGACTCTTTTGTTGTAAAGTTTCTTTCTGGCTCTTTGCATCTTAAGAACACTCCATGCTCACATTTAAACATTAGTCCTCAAATTCCAATATTATCTAGGAATCTTACCCCCTTTTAAAACATTTTTCTCTTAAGTATTATTATTAGTAATTTTCGTTTGAATTTCCAATGTGTGTCCAAATACTTCAATAATTTGTCTTTAATTTAAATTTATAACATATGAGTAAATTTTGATACTAATGTTAGACAGGGTCTTGAACTTCATATTGGTCTTAAGTCGTAAACAAATGCAATCTATGTTATTTTCTTAAAAATATAAAATTGGGGAAGGGTTAAAAAAGTTTTAAAAGTTTTAACATATTCCAATTAGTGAACAGTATTGCCCATAGATTATCCTAGACAAGAACCATAAAATTTTACTAAATTGTGAACTGTTTTTGTTTAAGTTTCCAATTAATTACATTTCTATTTTATATAAACCCTCTGAGATAATAGGATCTTGTTTGAATCCCTTCCTTAAGCGAGATTTATAAACTGAAATGGCTGAATTGTGTGCTCGTACTACCGACTTCATTCGATTTTAATTATACCTGAAAATAGAATTAACAAAACTATGTTGATACTGAACCATAATTGAAGTGTTGATTTTGACATAATTGAAGTGCTGATTTTGACCTATGTTGATTTTAACATAGTCAAAGTGTTGTTGCCTTGCTATTACTTCATTTTACATTTGTCAAATTTAGAAAAAATGAAAACACAATGTTTATTGAAGTATTAGTTGTAGAAGTTGAGAAATCCAACTTCACAGATCCTCAAGAACACTTGCATGCAAATATCCTGCAATGAAGAGAAGCCAGAAAATGAAAAAGCAGAGCTTAGAAGTTATCAAAAATGTGAGAGCGAAAATGTATTCTAAGTTATGAAAACAAAATACAAAAGTTCAACTTTTTAAGGTGAACGAAACCCTAAAGGAAAGAAAGCTAGGTTTGCACATTATAATTAATATAAAATATTAATTATATGCACCTAAGAGAGCTAAAGCACCTAGAGTAATAAATGACTTACTCTAACACCCCCCCTTAAGCAAAGCTTAGGAGGAAGCTAACCTAGCAAAGCTATGAAAGCAGGAAAATGGGTCCCGACAACAAGGCCTAATCAAGTATCTAATACAAGGAAATCTCTGTAAATTGGAGACAAAAGAGAAAACCCAATGGGAAAAACCCCTCTCCAAAAAGAGATGAAAAAACAACAGAGAAAAAAAAATGGCTCAAGAGACTCTCAAAACCATAAACAACCCCCCCATGAGAGAGAGATGAGACATCAAAGCCCCCCCAGAATGATGAAGCCCCTATAGAAATGAACGAACCAATGGAACTCCAATGCGGAAGAAACAAGGGCACAGAACAAGGAAACCACTGAATGATAGGAAGGCCTAACTGATGCTCAAAAGAGGAGACATGAGGATCCTGAAAAGGAATCCCCAATGCAGGTGTGTTGAGACTGTCATGAAAGAGGAGATGACCGTCCTCTATAGAATCCGCAACAAGTGCTCCTGAAGGCTCGATGAGTGGAGCTGAAGGATCTGGCAGAGCTGAAGAAGAAAAGACTTCAATGGAATGAGGTGTGGTGAACTCAGGAACAATACAAAGGTTCATGTGTCCTGACTGCACCACATGATGCTCTCGCGAAAGAGAAGAAGTATGCTCCGATAATGGAGATGGTGGACCAAAGCACGAGAAGGTGTAGAGACGGGTGGTATGATCAACTGTCCCTGTAGCAATAAGGCCTCCTGTTGCACTATCCCGAATGTAGATTGAATCTGCAGTGAACTCAACTGACTTCCCTAATCCATTGTGTGTAATCCATAGTTACACCACCCTGGGGGACGGGGGGACGGCGAAACGAGGGGACAAGTTTCCGGGACGGGGGGACAGAGGGGCCTTAATTTGGGGACGGCGGGGGGACGGTGGGGGGACGGCGGCAGGGGACAAGAGCGGTGTATATATTTATGCATATGGTATTTAAAAATGTTAGTTATGAAAATATGTATTACAATATAGGATGTAAAGATGTAAAAGAGTGAATACTTGAAACATTGCATTGAATTGGAACATCGAACATTAAACATAAATAGTCGAATTTGCAAATAGTGAATAGCAGGATGTCCCCCATCCTCGGTGGAGGTGGTGGAATCTAGTGGCACCGCTGGGGACGGGGAGACGGAGTCCCCAAGTCTCCGGTGCGTTGAAGTCTCCGAGACGTCGGGCAAAAAGGGGGGGGACGCGTCCCCGTGTTACTATGGTGTAATCTGATACATCGAGAGAAGGTTAGCAGAGAGAGATGGAACATACAATACATCATTGAATGTGCCATCCTGAATGCGAACTGAACCTTTCTCGCAGACAGTTAGAGCAGTGTTATTCCCCATGAGAATATGAGGAATCGGAGAAGCCTCAATAGAGGAGAAGACCCCTTGAGAAGATGCCATATGGTGAGAAGCACCTGAATCCAGTATCCAAGGGACCTGGGAAGGGGATGCAAGAGAAGCCCGTAATGCATGACCTTGTCCAAAATCCGGTGAAGATGTCGAAGAGGTGGATGAACACTGAATGGCAGACCCCTGAGAGGTAGAAGAGGATGGGGATGAAATAGAGCTCTTTTGAAGAAGAGCTTGCAAATCTGCAATCTATTTCTCATAGCCATCAAATCTCTTCTGAAAACAATGTGCCTCATCATGAGCTCCTTTCTAACAATAGCAACAAGAAGGAGTCTCAGTTTTCTTTTTCTCCTTCTTAGAAGAAGAGGATGGACCAGTAGAGTGCTGAGAAGAGGAATCGGATATCTGCTTCGGCTTCTGCTCCTGTGTATCCTTGGCAAGTAATGCCTGTGGTGGTGAACCTGTAAGTGAATCCATCTGAGTGAGCTTGGATTATTAACCTGTCACAAAAAATCTCAAAAGAGGGCATCTGATGTCTGTTACCCAAGGCATCCATAGTGGAGTAGAAAGTAGAAGAAAAGATCTGATACCGTCCTCGCAACTTTGAGAGTATCAAAAAAATACACTCATCATCTGTTTTGTTTCTACCACATCCCTGCAAAACTGTGCGCAGAGATTTGAACTTCATCAAGAAGTCCTCCATGGTGGGAAAGTTGTCAGGTGTCAAAAAAGTCAACTCTGCATCAAGTTGAAGTGCCCGGAACTCATTCACTTGGCCAAACAAAGTCTGAAATTTGAGCCAATAAGCCTGTGGAGTAGTCAAACCATCCAAGTGAACTAACAGAATGTCTAAAATGTTGAGTGCAATCAGTCCCATGGCTTCATCCATTTTCTTCCTGTGTTGTAGAACCTCAAAAGGACGCGTAAGACCTGGCTGGTTCGCATCGAGGCAGGACCATAAGCCTCTTGACATGAGAAGCCTGGTCATCTGTGTCTTCCAGGTGTGATAGTTGTGCGGCGTGAGCCGGATCACAGAAGGATCCAACATTGAGAGAAAGAAAAGATAGAAGTAGAAGGGTTTGATTCTGAAGCAAATTACAAAATAGAAATGCTCCCCCCCACAACAAATAAAAAATATCCCTCAAAACCAAAGCAACAACTATGGAAAAGCACAAAAACTAAGAAAAGAACCTGGAATTCGAATGCAGAGAAGAGGAAAACAAAAGCCTCTACTTCAACGCCAAATTTGGAAGCTCAAATGAACTCAGAATCACACAAAACCAGCACCATTGTCTCCGTCTCTGAGTCAGCTTTCCGGTGCTTCTTTTGGATTGCAAAAATACGTCCGTATGCTCAAGTTATGAGCAAAAAACCAACTGTTGCTCCAAAAAATAGGCTCTCTGGAAAATTACAGACATGAGCTTAAAATTGACGCCTGTATGGCCATCACCAGGCTATTGCCGGGAAAAAATCTAGTTATCGGGAAGATGATGTCATCAGACGAAAAATCATGTCATCTAATCGAGAAATTACGTCAGCAAGTGCCGAAAAAGGGATGACGTCCTGCCTGGAAATGTTGACGTCACGTCGAAGGATGATGTCCGCAGACCACGAAATGACGTTAGCCGAGTAATAGCAGTCGGCGGCCCCGGAGCGGAGGAACTAGTCGCTCAGTCGGCTGAGGTGGCAGGATGCGGTTGTGCCGTTGGTGTGCGTGGCGATTGGGTGACCAACCGGCGGCGGCCGAGCCCGGGCCGAGCTGCAATGGCCGTCGAGCGGGGCGCGGGCTACACGTCGGCGACTGTGCGGTGGCGCGTTTTGAAAACACAAATTTTTATTTTTATTTTATGATTATTTTTGAAAAATGTGTCCGTATAGCTTGTGAAGGAGGGGCTAAAAAAATTTCCCAGACGCGTTGAGGCCAAAAACAACAAGTTTTTTATGTATTTTGACTGCAAACGGCCTTCCGGATCCAATGGCGGCATCCGTTTGAGCCCAAAGTGCCCTGAAAATTCGCCCTTCACCCTTTTGAAGAAAAAAACTCTGAAAAAGTTGGGGTTTCGCACTGTGAATCGTGGCTTCAAGAATCTTCAGATGAGGAAGCAATAGGCCCGCTCTGATACCATGTAGAAGTTGAGAAATCCAACTTCACAGATCCTCAAGAACACCTGCATGCAAATATCCTGCAATGAAGAGAAGCCAAAAAATGAAAAAGCAGAGCTTAGAAGTTCTCAAAAATGTGAAAGCGAAAATGTATTCTAAGTTATGAAAACAAAATACAAAAGTTCAACCTTTTAAGGTGAACGAAACCCTAAAGGAAAGAAAGCTAGGTTTGCACATTATAATTAATAGAAAATATTAATTATATGCACCTAAGAGAGCTAAAGCACCTAGAGTAATAAATGACTTACTCTAACAGTAGTAACTGATTAACATATACAATGATCCCAAGCATAGCCTGCGTTCTTGTAGGCACCACCAAAAGAATCCACAGACAAGATAGCTGGACAGCAGACAACATAAGAGGTCATTTCGATAATAGAACTAACAAAACTATGTTGATACTGTACCATATGATCAATGAAGAATTTGTGATTTCTTTGGTGTATCATCATAGACAACTTATTCAAAAATCCTATCTATTTATAGATAAGTGTTGTACAATGCAAGAGGTTCAGCTATAATGAGCTGTTATACTCTATTCTATATTGCTTACATGCTTGGTTCTGCCCAGAAAGTTGGACTGAACAGGATGAACTCTTGTACAATTTTTAATTTGGATTAGATTCTCAAATTGTTCTTAAAATTACTTGCAAGATCCAAGTTAGTATTTAGAAACCGAATGAATTGAAGTAAGTTAAAGTTCATGACATACAACCAAGGTTTGGTATGCAATGCATCTATTCATTACTCAGTTTTCTTGGAAAGTGTTGGAAATTACTTGCAAGATCCAAGTTAGTAGTTATAAACCTAATGAATTGAAGCAAGTTAAAGTTCATGACATACAATGTTGATTTCTTGGAAAGTGGATTTGGTATTTGGGGTGATCTCTACAAATCTCAGCTTTCGCATTGAGCTCCTTTTAATTGTGATATTGCTATCAGGATTTAACTGTGTAGTTTTTGAGTCAAACTCATTGACCCATATTTCATGAGTAGTGATTCAACACGAATCCATCTCTCATGAGAATAAATGGAACACTTAGCACTCATTGGATCTAGGTGATGCTCACAGAGGTTAAAGTAAAGAATACATAATTGAAAATATTTTCAAATTATATAGTCATTACTCGTGGCTTTCAATTTATAAGATGTGAAAAGTTTAGTTTTTTGTGAGAATTACCCACAAAAAAAAGAAATAAATATTGTAATGAATGAACATAGTCAGAATAAATATAGTGCAATGCCATACAAAGGAATGTAGTTTATTGCTTGCTTGTCAAATAATAAATCAGTGAATTGCCTCTGTAAGGCAATTAATCTGGTAACTGTTAGAAGAATTTGTCATTCATGCCAAACACAGAATCAAATAAATGCGGAAATACAAGATACGCAGAAGTTATGAATGTAAAGAAAATCAGTCACAGGTAATATCATGAACAATGATGTATCAATATGTTGAATTGAGACTTCCTTGTTTACTAGTAATCTTGCATGTCCCATGTTGGATTAAAAAGTATTGTCAAATATGTAATGTCCCCAAATTTTAGTGAAATTAATTAATTATTTTAGAGTTGTCCAAATAAATCAAATAATGAAATGATGAATTTATTTTAATTAATTTAATTTAAAAATGACTATAATACAATAAATAATATTTATTTATTTTATAATTTATATTTTATATTTTATATCGTTTTTTATTTTTTAAAGCAAAATGAAAACCTATATAATTATATAAAAATAACAAATGATACAATTGTCATTGGTAAACATGAAGCTCTATGAAGCTAAATTCATCACATTAACCCCAGTGATTAAAACTAATATGACAGTATTCATGCTACAAGCCTATTATAACTGATCCTAAACCCACCTTTCTATACAAAGCCTAGGTAAAACAAAATAGCTTGAAAACTTTACTGAAAATGATCCAAAAAGCTATCACCGGAGATTAGTGAACTCTGAATTTATTCCTCCACTGCCACAAGTGCAATTTTGTTCCCAGCTTGTCTTTGGAGCTGAAGAAACTCCCCATGCTCCCGTTTACCATTTGGTGAGTGTGTGACACTCTCATTGTTTGGAACAATGGCATCACCCCTAACTTGGGCAATTGGAACATTGAAGTTGGGAAACGGAGGTTGCAGGCAAGCATTCAATTCAGCCACATCTTCGACTTGGTCATGGTTTAATATTACAAGCAGGGCGTGTACCTTCTGTTGAACTTGAAAGACCAAATGATCACCATTAACATGCCTGAAATATTGGGTTTCCAAAGTAAATTTAATCTTATCATACACCATCAAGTAGGAGTGGCCATTAAGGAGGAATAGTCTTTTAATAAAATAAATGTTATTAAAAGACACTTTGATGAGTAAAGTTTTGTAGCTTGTTAAGGAAGCTACTTCAAAAGGAAAATTTTTGGAATGCCATCAATTGTTATAAAAGGAGTTTGCAATGGATTTGATAGATTCACCTGAGATGCATTGGCAGTATGAGTCTACAATTATTCTCAGAGGGGAACAGTGTGAGCATGGTGGCTTCTTCCTAAGATTGGTTTGGAATCCTAGCATTGACACATTTAGTACTTTCCTCTAGTGGATACATGATGAGTTGCCTCACTTTGGGTGTATTGGTGCTTATAGAGAAGTAGCGAACGGATTGGAGTAATGTGTCTTGAATTAGTATGGGATCTAGGAATTGGGGTTAAGTGTGTGGGTGTAGATTGCTTGAGGACAAGACATCTCCAGGAAGGGAGGACTAAAATGTTCCCTTTCTAGAAAACAGGAAATGAGTTGACAATTTTCCAATTGCCTGAGTTCCTATAGGGCAACGGGTTGACAAAGTGACTCACTTTGGGGATTCTTGTGTGGTTTTAGGTTGCTTTTGAGCAAGGTTCTGGTTGGCTTGTGTGATGTCCCAACTTGGGAGTAAGTTTTAGTATGGAATAAAGAATTAAATCATCAAAGTTCTAACAATTTTACATATAAATATTGATAATATATATATATATATATACACATGTATATATATACATTTATATATAATAATAATATTAAATTATTATGATAATACAAATATTAATTATAACAAACAAGATAAATAATATTAATGTGATATACATATATTGGATATATCTAAAATATGTATAATAATATAGAATTATTTAATATAATTTAATGGAATGTTTAATATAAGACTACATAATATTATTTAAATTAATAATATAATTAATAATTACCTTATTAATATATTTAATATGAAAGGACACAACTCTTTGAATACACTCATATATATATATCAATGCATCAAATAAAAGGGGAATCATCAAAAAGAAAGATTGAAAAAGCATACCAATAATAAAGAGGTAAATTTAATGAATGACCAAAAGGGGTCATTTCAATTGGTATCAGAGCATGATCCTACTATCCTACGGAGTGTGAACATAATATGATGAAGAACATTGTTACCTTTCTACATATCTATGAACTTTGATAAAAAGATACCATTTCTGGCCATCTACTGTGTGTGGGTTTGACAATACTCCAACCAAGTTGAAATATCAATGGAGCATGTGTAATGTCCCCTTTTTGACAGGCGTCAGCTACTTATTTTATTTTAGCCTTTATTTTCCCCGGAGGCTAAAAAGGAAGAAATAAGGGGGAAAAGATATATTAAATTAATTACTTATAAGGTTACTAAACAATGAAATTTTAAAAAGTAACTTTATATTTAATTGATTTAATATTAAAGTGACTAACATAATAAAATATCAAAAAGTCACTTAAAAGAATAAAGTGGTGGATTCCTCTAGAAGCTTCTTGGAGTTGCTTGTGAAATCTTTAAAAGTAGCCTTTGGGGGGTCATTTTACACATTTTGAGTTGCATATTCATCTATTGTGCTGAGAGCCTTAGTGCTTGGATACTTACTTGAGGGTTTGAAGACTCTAAGGTGCCAATTTCGGTTGTGAGATATCAACCCTAGTTGGGAGTGGAGGAATTGGTATTCAACCAATTCATTTGTGATTAATTGGGAGATAATATTCAATGATTTTTGTTCAACCCGTGCATCTAATTTTTGACATCAATTGTCAAGGAGAAAGGTTTCAATTTTCGTAGCGGATCCGAAAAAGCAAAGCTAAAAAGCAGAGCCGAAAAAGCAGTCCGAAAAAGCAAAGCCGAAAAAGAAAATCCAAAAAAAGCAAAGCCAAAAAGCATGACATCTCAGCTACTTATTCCAGGTTCTTTTGGTATTTACATTTGGCAATTGTAGATGGATACATTTGACAAGTAATATATGTCTTTTTGTTACCAAACTATTCAGTCATTGTAAACATTGAAGTATTGAAGGGAAATCAACTTAATTCAGCTGTTTAGTTTGTATGCCAAATGTTTGTAAAATTGTCTCATTGCATAGTCATTCATAGGATGCATGCCAAGTGTTTGTGAAAATACCTCTTGACTGTAGGTGTGCATTTTTACATTAGAATTTCATGTACTTGCATTTGGAAAATAATAAAAAGAAGTTGCATATCACTTTGACTTCCAATTAGTTATTTGCAATCATTTGTATTCATCAATATCATTGGCATTCAAAAAATCATAGCAAAACAACAAACATCAGCAAACTGAGGCTGCAAGGGAAGTGTTTGACAAAATTCCTAAGGCAAAAAAATAGGGATAAAACTTCAAAAATTGTCAAGGCACTTTACAGCATCTATGAAAAGCACTTCCCCAATTCTCTTTGGATAGTAATAATAGAACACATCTATCTACATGGTGTTCAGACATCATCAAGCATCTTCTCTTTTCCAGGCAGGAGCCATCTAAGGGCTTTTTCAATCAAATATACGCACAGTTTCGCACTTTCTAACAACTGGAAGATGCTTGGCTGCAACTGCCACCAATACAGGCCTTCCTTCTATATTAGGAAAGTCGTGAAGATAAGTCATTCCAGTGGAAGTAATATTTTGAATAGATTCTTCTGTGAGATTTTTAATGCCAAATTCCTCTACTATGTGTTGTTATTTGCTTTTCCAGGAAATGTGCCCATAACAGTACCTAGTCCTTATGAAAATCTTCTAGGTGTTTGGAGACGGTAAATATTGAAGATGGGGTCAGGGAAAAAAATATAGTACCTCGGCTTGGGAGATTACTGACATCCTGATTTGATCTCCATATGAATTGATTATCAATACTACTAGAGACTCCCTGTCTCAGAAAAAATGAGTAGATAAGTTGCTTGAATGACAATAGAATGCTTAGAATTTTTTGTTATAGCATCTACTGGTACGTAGGTAACTATGTTTTATAGAACTTTCCCATGTTGGTATTTGACAATACCTCTTCCATCTTCAGAGTGCATCTATGAATTATTGATAACGTGAGACAAAAAAAACACGCCAAATTCCTCATGCCATGCCTATACATTTCTTTAAAGTTAAGGAAACACAATGTTGCAAAGAATGGGAATGCATCAAATTCACTTTACTATGACGAGCATAATGTGATATTACTGTCCTTTATTCAATTTTCCAGTGTTCCAACCTCTGATCCTGTATGATCACAATTATCTGATTTTTAAAACAAATTTTAGGTGTAATTTGATATGCGATGTATGCAAACTTCACTCTCTTTGTTATATGATAATACTTTGAATTGATGGTTCTGTCACTGCTCTCAAGTTCTCAGAGCCAATCCCACTATCACCCTTTCCAAAATACAAAGCACCAAGAAATTGCTTCAAAAAGATCTTCTACTCAAGGTGAACTTACCGAGGACAAAAGAACAGTCTGTTAATGGCATCGACTTGAACAGGATTTGAATTAATTGAAGTTACAAAAATGAACTTGCCCTAATATTGAATCCATGACATGCAGTCACGATGGGCTCTAGCATATTTATTTATCATGAGAGTCAAACATCTATTTCTATAACCATTATTGGGTGGGCCCAAAAATCAAGCTTAAGATTTAGGTGATTTGCATGGAAGACTTTTAAGGGAAAAGTCATATTTATAGGCAATTTATTAATGGTATATTACATTCCAATTGAATCTAAATATATATAACATCATCCACTACTACAATATTTTGGTGGAGTAAATAAATTATTGAAGAAATAATGTCATTATAAACATAACATTTATAACGAATTTTTTAACAAAGTCTATTATAGACATAACATTTATAATGATTTTTTGAACAAAATCTATAAGTCAAAGACATTGATGTTCATATGAAAAAGTATGTGAACAAACATAAAAGAGATAACAACATATAATGTGGAAGGAGATATAAAAGGAACTAATCCAAAGGACACTCGTCAAAAACAACCTAGCAACAAGGGAGTCGAAGGGAGAGGGAATAAGTAGGAGTTGATCCAACACAATCATAAAAGGGATTTTGGAAAATTTATTATGTTAAAAGAATATATTCATCAAACATTATGGACGTAAATTCAAGATAAGTTTATTTTTTTATTTTTTAAAAATTTTAAAGATGAATTTTATGAACTTTATTTATAAAAAAAAATCATATTATTTAATACTTTGAGATTTTATCTTAACTGCAATTATTATTTTCAAGATTAAATTAAAGGAATATTTCTAGTGAATCAAATATAAAGAAGAGGAGAAGAATTTATGGAAAACTTGGAAGATTTTAAGTTGTGGTTTGGAGGAACAAAAAATAAAAAAATAAAAATAAAAGTAAAATTTTTAGGATTATAAAGGTTTCAAAAGGAGACATTATTCAAAATATTTGTGCTCAAATTCATGATGGATAGGGAGTGTGCACAAGGTGAGGAGTAAATCGATCGCGTTGGGGCATAGGAATCCCAATATGGATTTTAAGATTTGAGGGAGCCCCAAGCTGAGCGTGTCCAAACTCAGAGCCACAGTAAATCTTCCATTCATCATGGGACCTACTGCAAGGCCAACAATTATAAAAATTTACCATTCATGTCAAAATTAAATATGTTCCTAGTGGGTAGGGAGTGTGCACAGGAAGAGGAGTAAATTGGTCGCGTTGGGGCAAAATGAATCCCAATATGGACTAATGTCTGAGGGCGCCCCAAGCTGAGCATGTCCAAACTTAGAGCCGTAGTAAATCTACCATCCACTATGGATTTATACACCCTATTATAGTACTAGCTATAGAAAATATGCATCTTCAATCTAACTTTTTATTTCAAGACAAGGGAAAGGAGCAGGATATTCATGACCAAAGTGGTAAAACATTTCGTTATTCTTTTCTTATTTCAATTTGTAAGATAGATCTTAACATGTATACTATGTGTCTACATCGTGTCTTCATGCATCAATGTGTTTGCTTCGTGTCTTCTTCGTGTCTTCATGCATTAATGTGACTACTTTGTGTCTTCATTCATATGTTCTTATACATGGTATTATATACTAACATGTTTACTTTGCAAGGGACTAACACATATGCAGGACAGAGAATGAATCCAGACTATGAATTAATGAGAACCAAATCAATTGCTTGAGGACAAGCAAATTCGAGAGGGGAGGATTGTGATGTCCCAACTTGGGAGTAAGTTTTAGTAAGGAATAAAGAATTAAATCGTCAAAGTTCTAACAATTTTACATATATAAATATTGATTATATATATATATACACACACACACACATGTATATAATAATAATAATAATATTTAAATTATTATGATAATACAAATATTAATTATAACAAACAAGATAAATAATATTAATGTGATATACATATATTAGATATATCTAAAATATGTATAACAATATATAATTATTTAATATAATTTAATGGAATGTTTAATATAAGACTACATAATATTTTTTAAATTAATAATATAATATTATAATAGTCTTATTAATATGAATTTATACAATTTGTATATAATTAATATAATAATATAATATATAATTAATAATTACGTTATTAATATATTTAATACGAAAGGACACAACTCTTTGAATACACTCATATATATATATATATATATATATATATATATATATATATATATATATATATATATATATATATATATAACGCATCAAATGAAAGGGGAATCATCAAAAAGAAAGATTGAAAAAGCATACTAATAATAAAGAGAGGTAAACTTAATGAATGACCAGAAGGGATCATTTCAGCTTGCAAGGTTAAGACAGTATCAAGGATCAAAGAGCTTCTGACAGAATTTGGTTTGAGCCCTGGATTTCATTTTATGAGTAAATGAGGAAATAAATTAATATTTCCTATGTATGGTTATAATGAAATAACAATTAAAAGGTGACATTATATTCACTTAATAACTAAATAACAAAAAGGTAATACTATTATCACCTTTTAATGAAGTAATAATATATAATATTAAATAAGAGGGGTGACTTTTAAATAAGTCATTAGAATAACATTAAAATAAGTGTGAACCCTAATTAGGGTTTGAATGACTTGGAGAAGCATAAAAGTGTGTTGGGCAAGCGGGGCGGGGGGGACAAGTTATTATTTCTATCTCTAAATTCATTGTACAGCTTTGTACAAGAACGTTGCAGTAGTAAGGTCTTCAAGAACAAAACCTATTGGAGAGAATAGGTTGGACATTTCCCCAACTTGTTCGCAAATTGAGAATTAATTGTCTTATCAGTTTGGAAAGCATTTCATTAATCAAAATTGTCAAGAATTTGCAGATTGAGAATTAGAAATCAGAGATTTATTGCAGATCAAGAGAAGCAATAATTAGCATCAAAACCATTGTCAATTGAGCCTTACTTTTCCATACAGCTGACGTCACCTTAAAAATGAGGGTTTTCTTGTATGAGTTTGCAGTGTAAAGGTGAAAATCTCTGGTACTGATTAGATCGGTCAATTCTGGACAAGTTTTATAAGATGTTTCAGACTTTCATTTTCCCTAGGGCCATGAAAACTCCCAGCTAACGTTTAGCAAGGCAGCATCATGTAGCAGCTTTCCTTGATTTGGTACTGGTAAGTTACCTAGCTTCAGAACAAAGGAAGATTTGGGGGTTGGAGAAAAATCTATTATTCACTTTTGTATTGAAATTACCTAGTATGGTTCCTATTTGTCATTTTGGTGCCAATAAATCAATTAATTTTTTGTTCCAAATAACCATTTACTAGGATTTTAGGGAGTTTGGAATTGTTCCAGATCTGATAAACATTTTAGTCAGACTTGTTCTGATGATAATAGATAAATATCTGGTATTAGAAATTTGATGTAATTGAATGCAAAGTTGTTGTTTGTGTTTCTTTTATATTCACATATGCGAGACTGTCTTAACAAGTTTCAAAACCAAGCATTAAACCCAGAAATCAGTATACAGTGGCCTTGCATGACAAGTGTTTGACAAATTGTCAATATTCTTAGATTGAGAAAATCAGGACAAAATTATTTGGGACCTTTCAGTGGTATCAGAGCCATAATCCTGCCAGCCTGTTAGGTAATGATTGCATTCAATTGGTGTGAAAATCACTTGTGCACAAGTCAGTTCAGAGTTTTCAGTGGACAGGGGATAAGGTCATCATGGCAAAATTGTCTAGCAATAAACAAATATGGAAAGAAATTGGACAACCATAATACAAGCTCAGGTGAACTGTAGTGTTTAGAAGATTCACTTTCAAAGTTTGGACTATCTAAAGGATTATCCTCACTTTATACTAGCAAAGGTCCAACACCACAAGACAAAGACGCAGTGATGTTTAGCATATTTGAGGATTATAGCATCCTTCCTTGACATTTTAAAAAGGATTCTCCTTTACACGGCTACATGGATATGCACCCAAAATCTTGCCACAAGACTGAGCGTGCAAGGAAGGAATGTCACACTATACCTTATACATTGTTTATACATTGAATGAACAGAAAACCTTCACATGTCATAAGAATGTATTTGATGGGTCTTTTAGACATGTGGATTTGACTCAAGGAGACATTAGGACAGCCTTGAGTAATGATTTGTCCATATCATCCTTGCAAGGGGTTTCTCAAGAGGCAACTATTTTAGAGAATAGCATGGATCATGTTAGTGATTTGGACAGCAATAGTGTGGTTTCTTTGGGTGAACATGGGGTTACAACTGAATTGGTTATTGATAAGAAATTTTTACGACATTATTATAGTGTACTGGAGCCCCAGAATGACACTCATAGCATTCTAAAAGTTGCTATTAATATTGTTAGCATTTCTGATTTTCATGACAGCAGTGAGGTTCCTTTGCATCAGCACGAGACAATGATTATTCCACTTGAGGGTGATGGTTCTATGTAGTTGTCTAAGGCAAATACTCAAGGTTTGGGTATTTTTGATGCATTATGTGAGGAGAATTCACGCCACCACAAGTCTGATTTTTCAAATCAGACCATAGAAAGAGAATCAGAAAACTCACTTATTGGCAATGAGTTCCAGGATCATTCTTCGGATGGACATGTAGACACTATTGAAGATGTTAGGACACAAGAGTTGTGTGATGAGTGGTCACTAAGAGCAAAGAAGTCCAAGTTGTTAGCTTCCCAAGTGTTGATGTGAGTTTCATTGATGTAGAATCAAATACTTAATGTTTCAAGGAGAAACACCAAACACTCAATTCTCTCTTGATATAAGGTCATCTCTCATGCTAAGCTTGCAAAGTAAGATCATGAAATGACTTCAAGGTTCCTTCTTAATCAAGAATTGCACTCAATTTTATGATGTGATATGTTGGTTATCACAAAGGGACTTATGCTATTCATATAATGGATATCAACTCTTTGCACTCCTAAAGATTTGGCTCTACAATGTGCGAAGAAAATATAGTTCATCTTTTCCACTTCAAATCCAACTTAAACTTCTAACCGCTACTTCTAGCTTTACTTCTACTAGGAATGCGAGAATCATGAATGGACTTGGACTCTACTAGATGTAATATTGCCAGCAACTCCATCCACTTAGTCCAAGCTTCTAAGAAACATGCTAATGGTTTTTACATCAATATCTCCTCTTCAATCCCATCAAATGGATGCAAATGAAAGACTGAATATCAACTCTTTGCACTCCTAAAGATTTGGCTCTACAATGTGCAAAGAAAATATAGTTCATCTTTTCCACTTCAAATCCAACTTAATTTTCTAACCTCTACTTCTACCTGTACTTCTACTATGAATGTGAGGATCATGGATGGACTTGGACTCTATGAGATGTAATCTTGCCAGCAACTCCACCCACTTAGTCCAAGCCTCTAAGGAACACTAATGGTTATTCACATGAATATCTCCTTTTCAATCTGAAAGATTGAATATTAATTGAAATTAAGTACTTTCAATCATCGGCTTACTACACAAAGCACTCTTACCATCGGTATGAGACTAGTGGCCTGGATTTGTCGAGTCATTCAAGTCAACATCCACAATGACTTCCATCCAACTAAACTACTTCTAACATGGAACAAAATTCTAAACTAAGTTAGGAAATATGGATCACCATGCACCAATACAAACTTGATCACTACAATTCACCATGCACTACTACAAGCTCTATTACAACAATTCACCATGCAAGACACAACAACGAAAAGTAGAGCAAATTTAGTATTATATAAGCAACAATTTCCAAAGAGTCCTCATTTACAAATGAGGGGTGTAGTCCTCATATAGGGAGCTCAAATACAATGAATGGCCAAGACTAATCCACATAAACCCTATTTAGGGTTTCATAACGATCTGCTAGAAGAATTAAATGCTCACCCAATTAAAATTAAGCACCACCTTGTGGGCCAATGAAAAATTGCATTGCCTTCATGGGCCGATGAGAAAATTCAAATCCACAATAACTTGATCAGGATGAATGATATGTGAACTAATTAAAAGAGAGCCCATTGTAGACAACGCCACCTCATCAAATGTGTTCCTTATTCTGCAAGGCAAACAACCACTTGTAAATAATTATTATATTTTAAATAATAATTACAATAAGACTTAGAAAATCCTCACAAACTTTCCCTTTTTATTAATAATTCGCCACTTTCTATCTCAATTGTTTCTTCTTTTGTTTTTTTTGGAAGAGTGGTAGGATGGTTTTGGCAATTAAGAAAGGATGATGGTTGGCTAGGGAAACATCCAAAGAAGTAAAATTTTCCCATGAGGGAAATTTCCAAAGATGCAAAATTTCCCCAGGAAGGAGATTCTTTGGAAAATTATCAATTTCTTCCTACTCACCATTCTAATATTGCGATGCTTAATTTGTGGTGCAAGAGCACCCAAGCTACATGAGGTTAAGAGTCATTAGATCATATATGAAAATATATTTGATTCATTTGTGAGATATTTTAGTTGATATGTAAGGCTATGTGAAGCCATTTGTATGACATTGTTAATATTGTCATGTTAAGGTCCTAGTTTTGTCAAGAAGATCAAAATATGAAAGAATGTCTAATAAAGGCTAAAATTGATGCAAAATGCCTAGTAAGTCCATTTTGGGGTGATTCAAGTGTCCATTCAAATAATTTTTAAGTTTGGAGTTAAAATTGTGAAGTTGTCACAATGACATAAAATGTTGTAATGCACAAGTGCATAATGCTGTCAAAAAAAGTGCATAATGTTGTAAAGGGAAGGATTATCGGTTCAAAAGGTGGTTGGGAAATTGTAAACTGCCACAACCACTATAAAACCATTGTATTGGTCATTCCAAATCAGATTTGAATGAATGAGAAGAGGAAGATCATTTTGAAACAATTGGTATCTTCATAACTTGCAGTTTTGATAGGTGTTACCTATTTTTATGTGGTTTCCAAGTCTTGTACAAACCTGTACAGCCTGGAAATGTTGTAAAAACTGTATTTTATTTAAAGTGGGATGAATAAGATTTTGTGTGGTTCTGGTTTGGAGTGATTATGTTGATTGGCAAAAGTTGTTATTTGCAGATTTGAGACTGCTTGACCACAGTCTAAATGAAACATTTGGTACAGACACATTTTGGAGAATGAGGACCTCTAATAATGTTCATTGGAAAGATATGTGAACTAACTTTCATTCCCTTTTGTTTTGAGTTGTTTTTGTGCATATTTGTGGAAGTAATATGCATTTGAGTGGAAACTGATTTTTAAAGATCTCCATTGGAGTTGCAGGCGGTGATTTGTGCTTATGAAATGATTTCTGAATGGGAAAAATAAATGGCTTATAGATAATGAAACTAGACTCACAAAGGTTTAATGAGAATTTGATTTGGTTTCATTTTGATTTGTTTTGAGAAAGATATCAGATGCCCCAGGCAGGGTTTTGGGTTTTAATTCTGGTTTTTTACAGCAAAATTGGGTCTCAATAAAGAGATCATAACTTGTAACTAGGCTGTTGGATTGGGCTCAGATTTGGATATATTTTAGAAGGACTAATTTCAAATAATTTATCCAAAGGTTTTGGCAAGAAAATATCAGAAAAGAAAGTTATGAATGATATTCTATGGAATAGAAATCAGACTATGCAAATGGTGAAGTATTGGTAGACTTGTGTTGGAAAGTGTTTTGTTTTGCCTCTTGAGATGTATAATAATGGAATTATTAAATGAATTTTGAAAGGATCAGCATGGATCCTACTATTTGTGTTGTTTTGTATGATGCTCTACATCAATTTGCCACCAAATAAAAGCCTTCTAAAGCGTTCGCACTTCATTTTACCTTAACGGGGAGTCTTGAGATTTTTGGGAGAAATGGGAAGGTAAAGAAAATTTCCAAGATGCGAAATCTCCCCAGGAAGAAAAATTCTAAAGATGTGAAATTTCCCCTAGGTGTTGGTTCTCTAACAAACTTCGTCAAACACGCAAACACATCTCTCGAAGCCTAGAATTCTACTCTCCACATGGACTTTGGCTACAAAAACTTCCTCTAAGTGGCATCAAAATGCTCGCACATACCCCAGGCAAAAATTGCTTCCCAGGAAGCCAAAACCACACAACACCAAGCAAGACAACGCTTGCAAGAGGTGAAGGCAAAACACAATCAGGTTGATAATGTAAGAAGACAGAGAATTATATATTAGATCTATGTTTCTTCCAAGGGAAAAATGTATAAAGTTGAGCAAATGAAGGAAGATCTCATAGGCAATGAGACAAGGGCTGAAACCAGTCTTAATTTTCAGTTTGAGAACAGCGGTGATATAGTCCACTTTCCTCATAACATTGCCAGTATTAGCTTTGAAGATAGTAATGGTACCATTTCTGCTACTGATGGACTTCAAGAGGTAAGTATGGTGCATGATAGTTTTGAAAGCGTTTCTTGTTTTGGGACTTAAATTATAAAATCTGATGCAGCTGATGTCGAAGGACATGAGTTACCTAAATCAGAGTTTCCGGTTGAGTTAGTTGATCATTCTTACGAAGGTGGTAGTGACTTGGTTGATGTCTCTCTTAGTGGGCCCGTTACTCTAGAGGCATCTTTATTGAGCAGTGATTGGCATCCCTGCTTCATTTGTGAGTTTGTCACCCATTTCTCTTGGTATGGCAGCAATGTCCTTGTTGATTAGTGACTTCATAGTCTTAGACGCCTTATGGACTAGTAGCTTCCTAGCTGCCCAAGCTTAAACCATATAGCACATCTAGATTTGGCATTAACTACATTAACCATTCAGTGTGAGGTCTTGGAGGGGTACTACTATTGGATGTTTGATTACCATCGGTTTGATGATATGTTTGAGACCAGACATGTCATTGGATAGTGTTACGGTAGCAAGGCAAGGTGGTTATTTGTTTTGATTTTTGGGCATGTGGGAGACTATTCTTACATTGTTTCGATGCCCTACATACATGGATGGTTTCTTGATGTTGATTGGTTGAGATACTCCTACATTTCATAGTCTACATCTTAATGTGGGATATGGGTATTAATTTTCTAAATAGAGCTATAATTATAAATATAATTATCTAAGCAGAGGTATGGATATGGGCTTGACATCCTAGGCAGAAATATAATTATCTAAACAGAGCTACAAAAAGTAAAATAGTATACCACCATGTCTTTAAAACCAAAAATAGCAATACTACACATCGTATCAAGAGTTTTAATTACTAATGTAGCAAAATATGTCCATATATGTCTAAGAGCTTTATATAAACACAATAAGTTCTAGAAAACCAAAACCAAAACCAACTCGAGAGTTCAAATAGAGAGAAACATATTAACAACAACTTTCGATATTAAAAACTACTCTTCCTCAGAGGAAGACCTCGCTTCGTAGTCACTTTCTTCAACTTTGTCCACCTACAAAAACCTTTCTAAACCTTTCCATTCAAGGGGAAATTGGACATGCATGATGCTCGGCACAAATTACTACTTCATCTTGATAGATGAGGTCCACTTAAAAAATTCAGTGAGGTTCTTGATGACAAGGATGGGATAGACCTTCACCACTCAGTTAGTCACACCAAAGTTGCTACGCTTGGGAATGCATAAATTGTCCTTGATATTTTCTAGAATAGTCTCTAATTTGACCACCAAATGCTTCTTAAAGAGGCTCTGGCATAGTTCAAGAATGGCTCTTTTGTCCCTGTCCACCTAAAAGATCATAGCCGCAAAAAATGCAACAATTTCAGAATTGGACTTAGGTCGCTCACTCAATATGGAAAAATCCTTACCCAAATTTTCCTCACAGCTGGGATGATTAAACTATGGGAAGCATTCATCATCAATTTCAGCTAGCTCTCAATAATAACACCCCAAAATTGCATCTCTCTTCCCCAGTTTCATGCAAATGTTTGTATCCATTGCACAAAGTGAAAGCAAAGAAAGTGATGGAAATAATGCTTTGGTGACTGTCTTAAAGAGTTACAAAATGCCCATAATTCATGAGAGCTATCGTAATCATACTAAATACTTCTAAGTACAGCCTAGGGAAAGGATTACCAGAAAAACATGGCAAAAGAAGCGAAATATTAATACAAGTTTTAGTCCTAGCCCCATCCTAGAACACTCAAAACTTTAAGACCTTACATAGAGATAAATTAATGTGACCAATGAACTAGATTGGCGGAATATTAAATTAGAAAGTATTTGAATGAAGGGGTCCCATTTATGAGCCACATCTACCATCCTAGCACATAATTTGATTAACCTATCTCTTAAAAGGGGAAAACTAAATATTCATAAATTTTGTGATCAAGAATCAATAACACTTGGATATTATACTAGGAAGGAGGGGAAAAGGGGATGTGAGTGCCATCGATACCCACTTCTTTGTTCCCTTCCCTATAAGTATGGAGAATTCTATAATTTGGAAAATAAAATTCCAAGGCCTAGAGTTCTATCTATCATGGAATTAAGGGACCAATTTGGAGTGGATCATTTCCTTAGAGTATTCAAAATGATTTGAGAGTCACCTTCAATTATCAAATTCTCAATATTAAGATGTTTACATGTAATCAAGCCTTCGACTAGAGCTTAGATAGCTTACCACACACCAATCCATTCCAGTCGTGTATAATACAACCTATGCTTGCTTGACCCTGATTGCCCTAGAGGCACAATCAAAATTTAATTTATACCAATTTGGATTAGGAAGGTTCCAAACAAAATTTAGTCACCCTTGATCAAAGGGAAAACCCCAATGGGGATGGTACCCACAAAATGATGTACAAATATAAAAGTTCCTTGTAAGAGGATGGACTCTGTTAGGAGCCAATGAAATATATTTAGTGCATATCAGTCCCTGTTAGGAGACTTTGAATCCCTCTTAGGAAATTCCAACCCTATTACGAGTTGTAGAAGGTAGATGGACCCAGAGTCCAAACAGCTTCAAGAGTTCATTATGTGCATACAAAGTTGTATTTCATCTTACTTTCTTGCAATTAATCAAACACATAAATGTTCATTATTTAATATATAAAATGAAACATGTCTATCAAATTCATTGTAACATGTAATCAAACTCATATGTGACTTATTTTGATGTAATAAGACATGAAAACTAAAAATATGTAATGATTTTGTGTATTTGTGTCAAATTATTGAACAGGAAAATTGATGGAGGGAAGCACACCAAAAAAGAGAACTTCTAAACTCTCCAAGTGAATACAAGGAAGCATAAGATGTTGATCAATTTGTGTTTGTTGTGTTTTTTAGTCAATAAGCCTATATCTTGTGGTTTGAACCGCATTTGGCACACCTATTTAAGAAAACATGGGAAAGGATCAACCAATTGAAATAGGTGGTCTTATAATGTTGTTTATAGTTTTTTAGGTCTCCTAAGATGTGTAGGTCTTAGTTTCAAAAGGTTCTGTAAGCATTTTTTGAAACTTGCTATGTTTGTCATCTTTTTGGCAAAAGTTGCAATATGGAAACTTTACATCTTTTTCTTAAAGAGTGGAAGGAAAAAGGTTTTTTGGTTATGTGAGGATGTGAAAAGCCTCAAATTGACACTTCCACCATAAAATGGTTGAATCAAATCAATTTTGGTGTTACTGGATCGAGTCACTAAAGCAATTAGCCAGACAAGGTCACCAATGTTGCATAGTAACCCTTAGGGACACTTTCGTGCAGTGTTCTCAATAACATTTGATGGACTCTATGGCTGAAACAAGGTTGGCACTAGCTTGTACCCAGCCAACTGAAGCTAACAGAGAAGATGATTTAATCCTAGGAGAAATGGTTTGAAATATACACAACCTTGCTTATTTGAACTGAGCAACCTTGCAACTTTTGGCATAAGGTGAGAAAGGCTTTCCAAATTCAAAAAAAGTCAAATCTCCTAAAGCTAAGATAGGTTATTGTAGGCCTCAACAATGTGATCTTGTAGCAACTAACCATTGTAGGCCTTAACAATTTGATCTTGTAGCAACTAACCATTCATCGATACCTTGCACAAGCTTTGAGATAGCCCACTCAAAGATCGCTACCTAATGTTGCTTAGTGACCCTTAGGGACACTTTCGTGTAGTGTGCTCAATAATGTCCAAGTGACTCTATGACCAAAAATAGGTTGGCACTAGCCTAAGCCTAGCCAAGTAGAGCTAATGGAGAAGACAATTTGATCCTAGAACAAATGGTTTGAAAGATACACATCCTTGCTCATTTGAATTGTGTAACACTGCAATTGTTGGCATTAGGCAAGAAAGGGATGCCAAACTGAAATTAAGTTGGATCTACTAAAATTGAGATAGATTATTGTAGGTCTCGATAACATAATCATGTAGCACTTGACCATTTATCGATACCTCGCATGAGCTCTAAGATATGCCCACTCAAATATTGATACCCAATGGTGATTAATAACCCTTACTAAATAGTGACTAACTAAGTCATTTCACATTCTTGTCATTGTAGGCATGTACTGATTCTACCACCATGTTCAATTGGGTAGGTTTACCCTAGGCATGGTATGTCTTTGCCTCTGGCCACCTTAGAATGCTTGCTGACATATCCTACCAGCAATGTCCCTTATGTTCTCTAAGGGAAATATTGCCAAACTATGACATATTGTTTCTTGCAAATTAGGGCACATGTATAGGATTTTTTTTGAACCTATGGGGTCGTGTTAGGCCCCCCTATGATATCCTAACTCAATTTGTGAAGACTAGATGTCATTTTTGTAGAGAAACAACTTATTTGTTGATGCAAAACTCATCAAATGCACTTAACAAATACTCTCTAGATAAGTCATTTCATGTTCTCATCAAGGGCATCAACTGAAACTTCCACCATGTCTAATTGGATATGTTTATCCTAGCCATGGTACCTCTTTGCATTTGATCATCTAGAAATGCTCGTTGACATACCTTAGCAACAAATTAAGGCACCTTTACATGATATTGTACTAGTGACATACTACAAACATTAATTTTCCAAGATATATAAAATGATTAGATTCCTACACAACTTTATTAAAGTATGGTGATTGATGACATATTTTTACAACTAGTTATAGTGACATTGAATATCACACTAAAAGATGGTGATAAGATTGATGCATGCATGAAATAAAAAGTGTATTGATCTTGTAATTTGTCATGATTCTTTGATAGTTTTCAATTCCTTTCTCCCTGTAATAGTGTAGACTATCATATGAATCTATTTTAACATTTTCAAAGGCTTTGAAGTTGATTTTCTGCATTTTCTCTATAAGTTGATGTAGCATGTGAAGTAAAATTAAACAAATTATTAACCAATTTTTGTTTCTATCATGAAATGGTGATCATTCCATTGATCTAAGACCTTATTTCCCATGGAATGATCAATCTCTAACATGTATCTTGTCAAGATAACATAATTTTTCAAGAAAGTTAAAGAGTTGGAGGTGTACACCATTGGTAAGAGTGGGAAAAGGGCACAAAAGTGGTGCCATAAGTATTGTCGTAGAAGATCTTCCGAAAGGTGGTCATGGTTTTATGTTAAATAGTCAAATTATTCATCATATACATGGTGTAGGATGAAAGAACAAGCCTTGGAAGTGATTTCTTGGTTGAGTTTGAGAACTCCCTAGTTTTAGGTCATTTTTGGTGAGGATTTTTTAGTAAGCCTATATAGAGAGTTGTTGGGTTCAAAATAATTTTAAAAATCCCTAGTTTAGGATAATTTTGAGATATTTTTCAAGGTTATAAGGTTGGGTGATCATTATTTACTATACCTCCTTTGTAAAAGTATGGGGTTTTAAGCCGGTTCATAGTGACATAGCATGGACATGATCCAAAACAACCCACCCAATCTTTTGATATGTTGAATAAAATCTAAATGGGTATCCAATATATAATTTATTTCCTTGATTTGTTAAGAAAGTTTGGAGAAAAATGTGGGGGAACAACATTGGAGGCCTAATTGGGGCTACTAGGCCTAATAGGCATAGTTGTTGGGTTTGGCCAAGCAACTAGACACTTGAGACTTTTAGGATTGATCAAATAGGTTGGATTAGTGGATTAAAGACCCTTCAAACTAGGGTGAGTCATTTTTTTGAGCATTTTTTCATAGTAACTTGGGAAGACCTATCTTGCTCTACATCAATCTACATCAATTAGAAGGTACACTCATTGCAATTTGAAGTGGACAAAAATTGTGACCAATTAAACCTCAAGTGAGAGAAAGTTGAAGATAATTGAATATTATTTGAAGCAAACAATATCATCAAACTCACCAAATAGAGTTCCACAAAGAAGTAATACAAGGAAAAGAAGCTTAAATTGGAGGGAAATAATTACTACGATATAACCATGAAATCAATTCCATAAATTATATTTCATCAACAAAGAAATTTATAACCATAAAAATATACAACCATGAAATCAATTTTATAGATTCCATAATATGACTCTAACATAAAATATGAAGAAGAAAGGTAAATTACATCTATATATGACCATGTTGCATCTCTTAGTTATTTTTTATACAAAATTTGGCATCTAAATATGCACATGTTACATCTCTGATTGGTTTTTTTATACAAAATATGGCATCTAAATATGCCAACGTTACATGTCTTCTCTTTTTTTATATACAAAATTTGGCATCTAGATATGCACATCATTGGGAGGTTACAACATTTTGTGCAAGATACATACAAAATTCTCAAAATTATTCTACCATATGTAGAATCATTTAGCTATATAGCACACAATCAATCAAGGGAACCTTCTAGACCAGCTCTAACCCTTATTGTATCAAGAATTGCATTGTGGTCAAATTCATGAACTTTCCACATCTTCTTGTTAAGAGGTCTACCATCATACGGTATCAATTGAATGTTTATTGCAACAATAAGGTTATATTAATGAAGAATACGTTTGTGTGTCTCAAAATCCTCAAATAATCAAGTGTTATAATTCTTGATAGGGTACATGTATTTAATTATAAAAATAATTTAAAGTCAAAATTAATACATTAAACATGATAAATTGAAATAAAGAGGTCTTAACGCTACTAGACACAAATGTACTACCTTCTAAGCCATGTGCCTATTACAACAAAAAATCCAATTGGGTACTCAACACCATCACCATCAATGAGCATAACTATTAGTTTCTTTTTAGCCTCAATACAATGACATAGAAAGTAATAGGTACCTTCATTATTCTCATTTGCAATAATTGCATATACACTACATGCATTATATGGATGATTAGTTAGTTCCAAAATTGAAATGGATATTGAACTAAAATGACACAAAATTTTATTTTAATGAAGTATAAAATTAATAAAGCATCTAGCTCAACTAGGTCAAATACATAGTCAAAATCTGTTGATGCTTCAACCTAGTTCAACTGTAGTGTTGTAGGGAGTTAACATGTTTCAATTGGATGCAAAGGTCTCCAAGACCATTAGCCAATCCATTCTTTTGATTCACATTTGTCCCATGGATGATGCATATAAAAAGAGAAAAATCATGCAAGCTTTCTAGTATGAATAGCTAGTGATGTTGCATGAATGCATCTCACTTGATCTTGGTCTACAATAATCTTGTGAATTTTCAATGTTAGGTTCATGTATCAACTAAAAATATTTAGAAACCATAGACTAACATGTATTATCTAGTCCTGTCATATAGTTACACCATTGCAAAATTGTTTTATCATTTTCTAATGTTGCACTACCTTCATACTTTAATTCCTCTCTACTAGGATCTATTTTCACACATGCTCTAGCATCATCATACTCTCCCTTCCCATGTCCTGCCTTAATGAAATTCTAAAAAAGTTGCACTCCACTTGTTACATGCAGCATACTCAACCAATAAAACTTCCTTGCATTCATAAATTGTGCAATACAATTGTCAAACCATATTATGTGTTGATCTCTTTCCCTCAAATTTTCATGGAGAACTCTAAAACATCCTTGCACAAACTTTGATGAATGAGTTTGATCATTGCTAATACAGAAATGATACTCTTTTAAAACCTTTTTGTCCTCCTTTGTGATATGTGCATGAATAAATATTGTGTACAAAAATTAACACTTGTATAGAGTTGTGATACATTGGTTGTACTTCATTTTGAGGTTTTAGTGTATAGTTTTCAGTGAGGTCAACAACTAACACAAACGTACCCAGGGGAAAAGTGTCCTTGCACAACTTAAATTGCCCATCTAACCATCTAGCTCGATGTGTATGACGTATGTACTCATAAAATATTTTCTCTTGAAAAAATTTCATAAAATTAGTTGTGCATACATCATTTTTAGTAAATTAAACCTCTTTAATTATTTTCCATCTTTAACACCATATGTAACTTTCTTGTACTTTCCAAGAGAAACTAGTGTCTTACCAATTTCATGTGTGCTATCTAGATGTAGGCATCTATGCAACTTTTTCAAACCATAGGAAAAAAACCTTTCAAAAACATTGTCTTATAATAAATGCACCCACCATATCATTTACATAGTATACTTGCAATAAATTATCTTGGTGACTTAGGACATACTTGTAGACCACATTCCTACAATATATCATTAGTATGCAATGTATAACATATATAACAATAAACATAATAATTCATAGAAATCTCAACATGAACCCTACAACATGTAGTGCATATATGATTGATCTTAACATAGAATGGTTTGGTCATCTCAAAAAACCTTTTGATGATTTTATTTTAAGAAAATATTTGAACAACAATTTCATAAAATTGTGTTTGAGTCATGTCCAAAAAATGTTTTGCATGTGGCTCACGGTTTGTTTTTTTCAATTTTTCTTTTGATGACATCTTCTTTGTTTGGTGAAGCCCTTGTGTTGTCTCTCCAAAAGTTTTAAATTAATGTTCTTAATGCATCGACAATAACCTTATCCTTACACGAGATTCTACCTTGGAATGATCAAAAGTATCATTAGAATCCACAATTTAATCCCCCCTCCCTAAGGCTTTGACTAATGTTGTTCTACTTATCCTTAATGATTTACTTATTTTTCTTATTATACGTTATTTTGTCATATTTCCTTTCACATTATAGTTTATGTGAGGACACATCAAATGATATTAGCATCTTTACTGCATGATTTTGAAAAAATAAATTGGTATGCATGAAAGAGATTTCTAACAATGCTTCTTTCACTACTCTTTTCAAATGTTCTTATCCCCAAAATTCTCATTTTCTCTCCAAATTTCAGATTTTTAAGCATTTCAATAACACACATTGATTTAATTTTTTCAAAATAGTTATTTTGAATCTTTTTAACAATCCATCTGCAATTTATTTATGACATTTTATCATGCATTGGCTTCAAAATATCTTCATTAATGTCAATTAAAAAATTTGGTTTTCTAGGAGATGTTGATGTAGGTGCATTAGGTGAAGTAGGTGCATTTATCATTTCAAATTGAGATGTCCAATTAGATGCATTAGGTGAACTAGGTGTATTTTTCATAATCATTCAATTGGGGTATATTGAATATTTTCATTTATCAAATTAGTTGCATTTATCATATTAATATCAATAGGCTTGTACTCATGATTTTAGTTGTTGTATTAGGTGAATTGATCATGTCAATTTGAATTGATATATTTTCATCACTTAGATAGTGTACATTTGATGATGTACCTTCATGTAATCTTCTCATACTCTCCCTTGTTTGTCCCTTTTCTACCTCTCATTGTTCAACTATTCCTCTCTTATTTTTTCCCACGATTGTAGATGTAAATTTCCCTAAAAATAAATAAAATGAAAAAAATTCACAATAAAATACACAAATAAACAAAATTTCATCATTATTTTTATGCAAAATGACAAGATACAAACATAAAATAACATGTGAACACAAGAAAATCAATCAAATCAATCATTTCCAAGCAAAAAAGGCTAAATATTTGCATACCTGTTACAAAATAAAATCTGAAATAATAGTAGGACCTTGTGGGGCATAATTAAATAGGATAATAGTCATTGACATGTTTATAAATTAAAACTTTTCAATAACCCGATCGGGTTATTAAGTCTTGAATACAATGCACATAGGATCTCATAACCTGGTTGAGTTATATAGAACTATTATACAAAGAGAGATGGTGCATTAGTGGAAGGTAGGGAGAGAGAGAGAGAGGGGTTAGGAGATTGAGAGGAGAGGGGTTAGAGAGGGATAGGGGTTAGGGGTTTTAGAGGATAGAGAGAGAGGTAGGTTGGGGAATTGAGAGGGAGGGAGAGAGAGAGAGAGAGAGAGAGAGAGAGAGAGAGAGGAGGGGTAGGGATCAATGGTTAGAGAGAGAGATATAGGGGTTATGTATTTGATAGGATAAAGAGAGGTAGGTTAGGGGATTGAGAGAGACGTTAGGAGGGTGGGGGAGAGAGGTGGTTAGGGAGGGAGGAGAAGAGAAAGAGGGGCTTAGGGATTAGGGGTTAGAGAGAGGGATAGGTGTTAGGGAGGGTAGAGAGAGAGCATGAGAGAGAGAGGAGTTAGATCTAGAGATATAGGGGTTATGGAGGGAGTGGGAGAGTGAGAGAGAGAGAGAGAGAGAGAGAGAGAGAGAGAGAGAGAGAGAGAGAGAGAGAGAGATGAAGGGTGCTTCCCTTAACACCATGACAAACAAAAAAAATAGAGAACAACACAAATAGAGAGAAAAAAATATGAGCTTCTTATTATCGTCACAAATTTGGAGTTACAGAATTACAATATGCAAACCCACATGGGCGCCTTCCTTACAACAATCTACAAGATAGAGATGTGACTATCACCTAGAACTACCCTAGATAACCTTTGAGCCTTCCTTATATAGGCACTTTTAACCACCTAAGAAGGTTCTAGGCACTAAGCCCTAACCCTTGAGGCCAATCAACCTCATATTATATTATTCCATCATGCTTTATAACATATCATTGACTCAAGACAATTTTCAAATTACTTTTCTAGATGGGTCTGCTTCTGGAGACCATAACTAGCAAACCATTGATGTGATGGACTATTTTAACCCCATTCTAGAATCCTTGACTAGTGGTCTACAATGACTAATCATACAATCATTCATTAGTTGAGATTTTTCCTCATTTCAGAGCCATTTAGGCCATCATCACTGGACTTGAAGTTTGGATAGCCAAAAATTCATAACAAAAAAAATTGTAGTAACTACACCAATACATATGATATGACAATAAAACTCATCTAGTAGGCTGATATGTCAAAGATGAGCCTCCATATATGATATTAGAACAATATAAGCACATATGACCAACTTACTAAAATTAGCAAGCTTCCATAAACAACAACTCTGTACAAGAATAACTCTTATTAAAAGTACAAAAACTAGAAAATTGAAATTAGAAATATTTTTGGGTGATGCAAGATTGCCCTTACACCTAGGATGCTCCTACATCAAAGACCTAGGGTAATTTGAGAAGTGACCCTATCACATCTTAGGTAGTTAAAGGAAAACCAAGATGGTAAACCTCCTTGAATTCTAGCCATGACAAATCCTCCACTAGCCTCCCTTTCCATTTAACCAGATACTCCTTATATGTTTCATTCCTTGTGCTTCTTGCCACACATGTCATACCCTAACCATCACAAAACCGTATAATAACCATACAACCATAACCATACATAATAAGAGATTAAAAGCCCAAACATTTTTTTTTTTTATAATAAAACTCCATTACAAAATTATCCTTTAAACAATAGGTACAATAAAGTACTCATAATCAGCAATGTAACATTTCTATATATTACATCAGAGTATATAATATATTTATACTCTCTTATTAGAAGTACAATATCTTTGAAATACATTCAAATTAATTACTAAATCTAAATGTTAAGTAGCCAATTCCTTCTAAGTCCGTATTCAAACATATCTCGAACTTGAAATCCAAAACAGCAAAACCACAACACACCAAACAGGGCTTAGAACACAAATTAATTTGATAAGATCTCCAGTAAACCTGCATGTTAGATTTTAAAATAGAAATATATTCATTTAATCTAAATAACAGATGTATTTAAAATACCTTTCTCTTTTCACATTCAAAATATAAAGCAAGTACATAATTTCTTACACGCAGATATGCAGAAATAAACTCGCACAGAATATGACAAGGTAATGATCCAGTAGTCCATGGGTGTCAACATAAGTTTCTACATTCAGCCGCTCGTAGAACTCAATATGTCAGATGAAACCATAATGTTCTTATCTTATTATATGATTCCCAACCCATGAAATTTTAAATATTACCACTTGATTAAATAATTGTCATAAACTTTCCCATAAGGATCTAGACTAGTGTCGGAGGGCATCTGGCAACATAATTCTATCACCACAAGTTACTCGCTTTATGACAGCCACCCAATCTAAAGGATCACACTTGCATAATCTAACACACACATTATAATTAGTTATACTAATGGGAAGAAAACATAAATTAATTTTCCAATTCCAACTAATACACTTGTCTCATTTGCTTCAATATAACAATTGAATCAGCAAAATAGAAATACTATATGAAACCAACTTCCAATCTTTCAAAATAACCTTCTTTAAAAATTCCAACTAAAATTATATTTGTAACCTTTCATACAATTCACATTTTGTATTTCCAAAACAGCCTTGTTCATTTTACTCTTCAAAAGTAATCAACCTTATTCTAATTAAATAATAAAGAATTGATCCTTTTTCTTTTCCAAATTCACTAAATTTACTTTTCATTTTAATAATACCCATATAAAAATTATCCACAATCCCTAATACTTACTAACCCCAGAATATATATATATATATATATATATATATATATATATATAAAACAATTTCCATTTCCAAAATTAGTAATCATAGAATTTCAAGATTACATATCTATGGCAATTCTAACAATGCAATACATAAGGATAAACATACATGTTAATACATATAAATAAATACCTATACATATATATATATACATGGCATCTATACATATACATACACGTACTCACTTACATATACCAATATATACATTAAACTTCATAAATTTAAAGTCAGAATTAAAATAGATGAATAATCTTTCTACTGTAAAATTTAATGACTTGCTATTACAAATATCGTATAAATCTTTATGCATTCATATATACGAATTCAAAATATCATGCTTAGTCAATAAAGTATCGTCTAGTACTACATGTAACTTCCAACTTGTCAATAATCACAATAAAACAAAACTTTGCTAACCAAATGAAAATTTAACCTTGTTTCAGGTTACCTTAATTTGTTTGACATAATGATTATGTCTCGATTCACATTATAACTACCGTTTAAATACAAAATAATTGTTAATCAAAATACCAAAACCTTCGACTATAACCGAGAAGAAACCAAACCAACCACAATTCAAACAATACAGTATTATGTATGTGATACAAAATCATGCAAGTTGACTGACAAATACCAACCCCAACTCATGATCACTGCGAACCCATGACTGAAATTCGAGTCGTATTCGACTTAAAGGATAATGAACTCAAAGGCATGAAACACACTGAATTAATTGAAACCCACAATAGCAGCCAAATGAAATAATAATGTGCCTATAACCACAGACCCTAAATACAACATGATGTGTATTTATTCTTAAGACATGCTCAGCAATATGTTTGATAAAAAAATATATTGTTTGGGCTTTTAATCTCTTATTATGTATGGTTATGGTTGTATGGTTATTATACGGTTTTGTGATGGTTAGGGTATTACATTTGGTATCAGAGCTTAGCAATAAACACACCAAATACCTCACATAACAAAGTTTAATATTCAAAAATTCACATATCTAAATGATTCATTACAATAACTAAAAGATAGGGTCAAAGAGAAGCCCCCTGCCTGTGAAAGTGCAGAATGATGCTCAAGAAACGTTGCCGAAAGAGCCCTCTAACTCAAACTCACAGCCCACAATCCAAAACTTTCGATGCCATTTTCCAAAGATACCACGTGATTCTACAAATAGCAACAACAAAGAAATACAATCGTGAAACAACAGAAGAATGAGGAACATGAAATTGTGAAATTTTATAGAGCTGGAGAGAGTAAAAATCTCTTTCATGACTAACAGTTTCCAAAAATTTGTGTCAAAAAACCAGTTCAACAAAAGTTTCATGTTGCATCGACTGGAATCCAACAATGGCGGAGTGATCAAATTACAACTATCTCCCAACAAAACTAGTTTAGACATGCGAAGTGATGCTCATTACTGCGAGCTTATCCCAAAACCCCACTTCCTAAGCTTCCTTCAACAGTTGGCAATAGGAGTATGAGCTCGCTACTCGATAAACTTGCCAACATTTAAACCCACTAAATCGGCCGCCAATACCCAGTCCAAGAAATGCAATGTTCAAAATATGCATTGATAACTTAGGCCATGTTCCAAGTTTAGGTTTAGACTTAGTTTAAACCATGCGATAGGTTAGTTTAGGCACTAACTTAGATAGTAATAGCTTTGCATTAATATTCACATCAATACTAGCTAACATTAATATTAACATTAACATATATATATATATATATATATATTACTATTAATACTAATTAATATTAATATTAATACATCAACATATATATTAATATTAATACTAGTTAATATTAATATTAATATCAATATTAACATTAACATTAATACTAAATACTAAATACTATTAATTCCATTGACATAATAAACGTTACTAATTGATAAGTGTATATATATATATATACACAAATACAAGCACACTAATATACAAACAACTACATATACATATACGTATATAAATATAACTTATATATATATACATATATATATATACATATACATATATATATATACATATATATATATATATATATGTATATATATATGTATATATATATATGTATATATATATATATGTATATATATATATATGTATATATATATATGTATATGTATATGTATATATGTATATATATATATATATGTATATATATATATGTATATGTATATACATATATATATGTATATATATATATCTATATGTATATATATATCTATGTATATGTATATATATATATATATATATATATATATGTATATGTATATCTATATGTATATATATATATCTATATGTATATGTATATATATATATATATATATGTATATGTATATGTATATATATATGTATATATATATATATATGTGTGTGTGTGTATATATATATATATGTATATGTATATATATCTATATATATATATATGTATATATATACATATATATATATATATACATATATATATATATATACATATACATATATATACATATACATATATATATATATACGTATTTATATATACATATATATTTATTTATACAATACTATATATATACTTAAATCCGGCAGTAACAGAAACAAGGTGCTGATAAAATTTAATGCTACCTTAATGTAAGTCTGAAAATATGAATCAGACAAAAGTAAAACTAAAACCATACTAACATTAATTCATTATTTAGAATTCCATTCCTGAATCGAAATTGATATAGATAATAAAATTTTGCATAAAACACAATACTAAAAGTATTAAAACATTTGTTCTGAGAATCAGATTTTAGTAACATCTAAATTCTCATAATGTTGTCCAAAATTAACATAACTTCAACAAGTACCGAACTATCTAGAAAATAATACAAATTCTAGAATCCAAGGTGTCAGATGTAGAACTATCAAGGCCATGACAACACAACTATCCAATATCTCCTCAGTCCCATGTGTAGATGAAGTAGACACTAGAAAACTACAGTGTGCTTCTATAACTCCATCTCCATCATCTCCCTCATAATATTCTAACAAATCTAAAATGTTAAATATTGATGAAATA
Source organism: Cupressus sempervirens (assembly GCA_028749045.1). Lineage (NCBI taxonomy): Eukaryota > Viridiplantae > Streptophyta > Pinopsida > Cupressales > Cupressaceae > Cupressus > Cupressus sempervirens. Next base: position 194,940,692 of record CM053784.1, on the reverse strand, counting down.
TTCAATTCAGCAGGAAAGTCTACCTCATAAGCATTTCCAAAATTATACTTTTCAATATCTTGCATGACCTAAACTTCTTCATTTTTAGCTTATTTTATGTACTCACTATAAATCACTCTTCCTCAAATGAACTGTGACTTTATCACCAATCTAAAAGTCCTTATACATCCTTTTCACATCTGTCTTAGCTTTAAATGTGTATTCATCTTTGTAATGTGTTTCCTCACCTCCTCCTGGATGTTCTTCAAATCTTCAACAAACACTACTTATTTCTCCTTTAGCCAACTACCTTAATTCAAAAACATTTCTAGCACCGGTCCCATATACAATTTGGAATGATGATTTGCTAGTACTCATGTTTATAGAATTATTGTATGCAAATTTTGTTTGTGGTAAAATCATATCCCAACCTTTTGGTTTATCTCCAACAAAGCATCTCAACAAATTCCCTAAACTCTAGTTCACAACTTCTATTTGTCCATCAGCCTGTGGATGATGGAATGAACTAAACTTCAAATCTATCTTCAATTTCTTCCACAATGTATGCCAAAAATACCCAACAAACTTTGTATCTTGATCAAAAACTATACTCTTTGGCAAACCATGTAGTCTCACCACTTCTCTGAAAATAACTCTACCACATTAATAGCATCAGTTGTCTTCTGCCAAGGAATGAAATGTGACATTTTAAAAATTTGTCAACCACCATAAATATGGAATCATGCCCTCATTGTGTCCTCAGTAAACCAAGAACAAAATCCATGCTAACATCTTCACATGGCTTCTCAGGTATAGGTAATGGCTAATATAACCCTATATTTTTCTTTATGCCTTTTGCCAGCTTACATACTGTGTAATATTCCACAAACTTCTTCACATGTTGCTATAACTATGGCCAATAATAATTCTCAGAAACCAAAGAAATGGTTTTATCTCTATCAAAGTGTTTAGCCAATCCTCCACTATGCTTCTTCTTGATGAGATTCTCTCTCATGGAACTTTTGGGAATGCACAATTAACTTCCCTTGAACAAAATATCATCTTAGATAATGAAATCCAACCACTTTGTCTAATCAAGTGTAATAGGTTTTGTACAAGATTTATGAGTCTCAGCAAAATTAAAATCCTCCAAATACAAATTCTTGAGTTCCTTGAACCCAACCATCTCAATCTCCATTTCTATTGGCAAAATTTTTCTTCTACTAAGAGCATATGTAACTCTATTAGACTTCTCACTATTGTGTTTCAAAACAAATGTATAACTCTATAAAAACCTAACTCACTTGAAATGCCTTTGATTCAATTTTCCTTGACTATTTAAATATTGTAAAGTTTCATAATTAGTATACAAAATAAACTCATTACGAAGAAGATAGTGTCTCCATTTCTTTAATGCCTGAACTATAGCATAAAATTCTTGATCATAAACATAATTTTTTCTTTTAGCATCAATTAGTTTCTCATTGAAATAAGAAATATGTCTATAGTACCACTAGCATCACAGTCTACTTGAAATATCTTATTAAAATTTGGAAGTGCTAAAACAAGTTGCTCTATAACTTTTTGTTTCAATAGATTAAAACTCTTATATAAACCTATAGTCCACTTAATTTTTTTCTTATCTCCTCTCATTGTTTCAATCAAAGGTCCACAAATGCTACTAAAACCTCTAATAAATTTATTGTAAAAACTAGTCAATCTATGAAACGATCTTACCTCTGTTGCACTCCTTGGAATAGGCCATTCGATGATAGCCTTCACTTTCTCAGAGTTCATTTTAGACCTTCTATTGATACTACAAATCCCAAGTACACCAATTCCTTCTTCACAAAGTTGCACCTCTTTAAATTTATTAGTAACTTTTCCTTCCTCAACTTGTCAAACACCTTACGAATGTGCATCAAATTCTCCTCCAATGTCCTACTAAATATCAAAATATCATCTAGGTAAACAATGACAAACTTACCTAGAAACTTCTTCAGTACCTCATTCATGAGCCTTGTGAAAGTACTCAGTGCATTGGTTAGCCAAAAAGTCATGACTAACCCCTCATACAATTATTCTCTTGTCTTGAAGGTAGTCTTTCACTCATCTCCTTCGCTGATGCAAATTTGATGGTACCCACTCTTCAAATCTATCTTTGTGAAATGCACAACTCTACTCAAACAATCTATAATATCATCCATCCATAGAAAAGGAAATCTATACTTGATCCAAATCTTGTTGATAGCTCACATCCTCCATTATCCATTCTTATTTGGTGCTAATACTACTATTATATCACATGGACTTAAACTCTCTCAAATCAATCCATTTTCCAACAAATCATGCACTTGTCTATTCAACTCTTTGCTTTTTGTTGGTGTCATTATGTGTGCTTCCTTATTTGGAAAACTAGCTCCTAGAATCAAGTACATCTGGTGACTGATCTTTCACACTAGGGATAATTCATCAAGTACATTATTTGATACAATATCAAGAAATTCTTCCAACAAATCTACAACTTCTACAGGTACCTCCTCTACTTCTTCTTTACCATCTTTTGGAATTACAACAAAAAACATATCTTCATGGCTCATAAACTTGAGCAACTCTTTTCCATCAACAAAACATATTCTAACAACAGTACATACATTTTCTTAATTCTCCTTCAATGGCTTTAGCTTATGTTTCACTCCATCATTTGTCAAAGTGTAGGTATTTGCATGCCCATCATGTACAACATGCCTATCAAACTTCCACGGCCTATCTAGCAACATATGACATATGTTCATAGGTATGATATCACATAGCACCTCATCTTGGTAGCTTCCAATCTTGAACTTCATTAAGGGCCCATTTGGTTGTGGGCATAGGAATAGATAATTGAGAATTGCTATTCTAGATAAAGAATTTGGATTCTATGTTTGGTTAGAAAAATTATAAATTGGAATTCAAGAAGGTTTTGAACCACAAATTGCAGGAAATAACCTACAAAAATGATAGAGTTTTCTTTGTTTCACAGAGCAATTAAAATTTATGAGGACTCATTGACCCACTTGGCCACCTTGATCATCTCAGCCTCCTTGAACTACAATCCAACAATGAATAATCTCTACTTTTTTATTGTGGGCCAAATTGGAGGGCCAATTTCTATAATATATTCTCCAAAGTCTAGCAGTTCAAAACCCTTACCGCCCATGATTTTGCTAAGAAATATTTTTTTTCCACTTGCGATTTTCTCTATGTTGTTGGTTGGTTTCCAATCTACAAAGCTATTCTCGCATGGTTTTTTATACAACTAGCACCACAAATTACCAACTATTTACTTGAAACCCAAGCTTAACTTTTTCTTTAGCATTCACTATTTCCTTCTATGCATAAAGAGGAAAACAAAGCTCATTTCTTGTACCTTTGGAAAGATTGACTGTATCCTTGCCTCTAGATTTTAACCTTTGTCGAATCTAAAAACATTTTCAAAT